>CM045468.1:3199448-3524868 GCA_024666655.1 Dascyllus trimaculatus | reverse complement strand
ATGTGGATTAAATTGCCGACCAAAAATCCATTACCACTGCATCTATTGTCAGTCAACATTATCCCGCAAACCAGATTTCGTCAAACATTTGTCTTTGTGCAAAAAGATGCACTCTGCTCCAATTCCCTGCATCCCAACTTCAGTGGCCACCACCGCCATCCCAGCATCGGCCACCACCGCCATCCCAGCATCGGCCACCACCGCCATCCCAGCATCACCCACCACCGCCATCCCAGCATCAGCCACCACCGCCATCCCAGCATCGGCCACCACCGCCATCCCAGCATCACCCACCACCGCCATCCCAGCATCGGCCACCACACCGACTGGATTGCTGCAAAGGGTTCTTGTGAAACCTGTAGTGCAAAAAAAATGTCCCATATGCAAGGTTCTCATGAATAAAAGAAATTTAAAAAGGCACATAGAAAGGAAGCACACAATCAAATCTAAGGACATAACAGCAACTTCCCACCTCCAGAGTGAATGTATAGATCCTGAGAATGGAGTCTATACTGTCCACAAATCTTTTCTAGGCACCAGTGTTCCTTTGCATGTTCAGAATAAAATATGGAGTGAAAATCAGCATGTTTCGTGCGAGTCAGCTGAGTGCCAAGTAAACATGGAGCTGGCATGGCAGAGTGGACTCAAAGCATATCAATGCATACACCTGAAATCAATAGCATACTATACATTGTATGCTTCTTCCCCTGTACTATTGGAAGAAACGCTTTCTCAGATGGTGAGCAGCAAGTGGTTTGGTGAGGATAAAAAGAAACTTTCTCGATCTACAATTTTTGAGCCCACAGTTTCATATTATAGTCGCCTCGGAAGAATAATGGTGTCATATGACACAAAAAAGAATTCATGGCACTGTCCTTGTGCAAAGACAAAGAGATCCTGCCTCCACAAATACATTGCAAAGTGGCACCTATTTCAGACACACCATGAGCTGTTTGGGAAAGTCCAAAGCACCGAGGAGGTGGAATTGCCAGGCACACAGACATCAGCAATGGACATAGACAGTCACGAAGAGGTTGAGATCAATGACAATCCGTATCCACCAAAACACAAGAAAACAATGGAAGGCATGGTTCAGTACATTCTGAAGAACAAAAAATTACCTGCTGTCCTGCCAGAACAGTTTAGGCTTCCATCAGTGGAAAAGCAGTACCCACTGCATCTCATCCCAGAGGAGATGATGTGCCAGCACTGCCCACAACATGTTCCCCTCAGTGACCCAGTCCTCGTTACAAACAAGGCAAAAATCCTCACTAGTACTCGTATCATTGAAGGTATGTCAAAAATGGAAGTTTATGGATATTTTATTAAAATTTACGATGCTGGTTTTTCTTTACTTTCAGTTCGGTGGTAGTTTTATGTGTTGTGACTGTACTATGATTCTTGTTGAATCTTTGGATTTCCAGATGTGTCTACGTACTGTAAATCATGTCATCAATGTGGAACTTTTTACCGTTACCAAGAGTGGAAAGATGGCCTCCACAATTTCAATGACCGGATACTCCTTGATCTTCCTTTATGTCTTACCATAAGGAACATGCTCCAGGTAATTAACTAAACTGTCTCAAGCTTGATCTGTGAGTGGATTACTTAATTTTGTGTATGTATAAATGCACAAATACATTTTTTCAGTACCTTTTGTTTTTTTATGTTTATCTCGTAGGTCCATACTGCAGTGAGCCGAGTGGTTGAGTATTTGGAATTGAGTACAGGAGTAAAATACCCATCTGCTGATACAGTCCTCCATGGCTATCTTCACTTTGAAGCCCTGACAGACCATGAGTATGAGTATTCTTGTGTCACTTGTGGAGATCATCCACCAGTAGTCATCATGGATCTCCATAAAAAGGGAGCCTTCCATTTGTCAGGTAAAAGTGCTTTCATAGAATAGACAGTGTTAGTTACAGACTGAATTACTCTCTCATTTAACTGTTTGTGTAATGTTTTCACATTGTTTCTTTAGTTAGTGACCTTCCACAACCCCCAGACGATTTCAATGGAGAGGTTGACATTGGATTGTTTTGGGAGGCACTTTCAATGGAAAGGATTGGGCGAGGATTTGTAACAAGTAATTAATGACTAATTACTAAACATCTTAAACTTTTATCAGTGGTTGCAAAATAGAGATGAACACATCAGCAGAAGTTGAATGTTCCATAACATGTTTAAATTTTTCAATGTGCCACATATTTTCAACTTCGAGATGTATTGATATAATTTTCTTTTGATATATCCAAAGGTCACCAAAGCAATCCATTTGCTGTTCAACCATCGTTCCACTTTTGGGCACCATGGATTGGGAGAAATACACCCCGTGCAAACTGTGTCCTTAACACAGAATTTCAGAAGGTCTGTCCACCAAAACAGGCAGAGGTCTGTGAAATCACAGTCACAGAAAGCCAGCTGAGAGATGAACTCTACAAGCAGAAGGTGAAGACACTATCTAAAATACAGTATTTATTCTGATTTTCCTTTTAGGAGTTATTTATGGGCTGTGATGTAACCAAAATCATTAAGGTGTTGTATTTAATAGGTTCCAGTGATTAGGAAGTTATGCAGGGAGTGTGGACTGGATTCGTCTGGATCACGCACTGACCTCCTTGTGAGATTGAGCAATGAAATGAAATCAAGACAGACATATGACAAGGTTTTTCAGAAAATATGGGCTGCCTCAGGTAAGTTAAATTTCACTCAGTGTACATATGTGGGGAGCTACTTTATTTGTCAGACTTCCGCAGGGGTTATTTTTTCCATTATCTGTGTTTTGTCCAAAATTGATTCTGTTTAATTCTCTTGTTTTCTTCCCAGGCGGTTGGGCTGTGATTATGTGCCCATGCGGGGTCGCATATAGCATAAAGTGCAACATTCGAGCAGAAAGCCCACGTGACTTCGCTGACCTCCTGCTCTCCTGGACACACATGCCAAATATTGTTATGACTTTGCACGTGGACTAGCCACACATACAAATATAAGAGAACCTGAAAGATTGCCTTTTAACCCATTTGAAGGACGGTTAAGGGCTCCAAGCACAGACAACATATCACAAGCCAAAGCTGGAAAACTGAAAGTGTCGCTACCTTGGCTGAACAGGAAGAAACTGGCACCAGACTGTGATGGCCATCCAATAACTGGTTCAGCAGAGCATTATGCTCTGTATGACCGTTTCCATGAGGACAATACAAAGGATCGCCGAGATGCCCTGGTCCCACAACTTGCAGGAAAAGTCAATAGTCAAATAGCGGAGCAGCTGTTCGCAAAAATGAAAAAAACAATTATTTCTTAAACATGGCTTTACCATCGACCCATCTGTTTCTCATGAGAAATATCATCCACCACCACAACACCAACAAAAACAAAAAACGACTAGTCACCATAAAAAGGGCCTTTAATACTGAGGTAGCAATGAACGTCTACAACCAGGCAGTGTTGGGTAACTTCAAACCTAATTTTGCTGAACAACTAAATTACAACACATTCATTATTCATTGTATTTGATTCCATAACTATTTATTTACACTTTTTCAGGAAATCCAAGATCCTCAGATACATGCACTACTGTTCAACATGGTCCAATGGACACTGAGGAACCACCAGGTGAGTAATGATGCTCTTGTCCTGTCATGTTTAGAATTTTTTTTTTCTGTCTAGAGGTTAAAACACTTTAAAAAATGTTACGAATGGTGCAGAGACTCAGGCGCAGGCAAGGAAACACGGCACACAGATATACAAATAAAAGAGTTTATTTACAATAAACTGAGAACAGAAAATCGCTGCTAAGCAGGAAATGGAATAAAACAAATGCAAAACTAAAAGCGAGCGAATGCTGAAAACAAACTAAAAGTAACAACCAAAAGCGAGCTGAAAAACTAAACAGGAAACTGAAAGCGAGCTACAAAAACCTACGAGCTGAATACAAACACGACACTGGAAACAACTGAGCCGACAAGCTAATGCTAATGCTAGGCTACTGAACCTGACCGGAGAGGGGGCACGACGGAGCAGGTGAGCGGAGCAAGTGGGAGCGAGGGCAGGCAGGCTGGGTGGTGGAGAGCTGAGGTCCGAGAGTGGAGGTGGCTGTCCACGACTGGAATCCTGACGGGTGGCTGGGTTTACAGGCGGAGTGGAGGCAGTGGTTGAGCTGAACCGGAGGAGGCACACATGGAAGGCAGACGGGGAACCAACTGGAAGCGGAGAGGAAATAGCATTAGCAAAAGCAATGGTGCGGTGCAGAGCAAACAGGGCAGACGAAACAAGAGCAGAGGTTGGCAACTGACGGAAGCTATGCGACAGTCTGGCACCGAGGAGCATGTGGAGCGTGGTTTTAACAGGGAGAGGGTGAGCTGATAATCCAATCACACGTGTGCCTCCTCCGCTGATTGAGAGTGGCTGCACCTGCCGTGCTCCTCGCTGCCCACACCTGCTCACGCCCACCTGGAAGAGAGAGAGGGAAAAAAGGGAAGAGGGAAAAAGAGACTGCCACTCAGGCAGCAGAGGTGGAGGGCGTGACAAAAAAAGCTTATATCATATCAGGATTGGACACTTATTTCCCTTTATGGTATAGCTTTTTTAATAGAAGCACTAATATGTCATTGTTAGTCTTTACTGCCATTTTCTATATGAATTTCAGTTAAGGTAGTGCCCCCCAGAGCGGCCGTTGGCTGTTCAGAAACACCTAAGCCTTGGGAAGAAGACTGGAATCCTATCCAGGAACAACTGGCAAGTTAATCAGTAGAACTATTATTAGTTTGTGATGGCACATATACTGTCTAACTAATACATGTTATGTGTAGCTAAACTACGTGCTGGACAAGACACGGCCTGCAGGAGAAATTATCGTGAAAGAAGGGTCCGTGTGTGTCACACGAGAAGAATTCTGGACCCTCGGGTTGCAAAGAAACATGGATTCCAATGTGAGTAGTGAACTGGTAAAAACAAGAAAAGCAAAAACCTTGTTTGTTTTTGTGTTTATTCCTTTTCACTGCTGAGTATTACATTGCCTCTTACAGATTGGAAATGCCTGCATGAAACTGATTTATGAAGCAGCTCAGCAACACGTATGTAATTTAAAGCAAAAATGGCACTTAAAGCTTAAACAATGCAGTTGTACAGTCCATTTTGTTATCATTTTGTTTTTCTTTATTTTTTCATAGGGAAAAGACATTTATATAGAGGATATGTATGTCATTCCTACATGGAAGCGCACACAGACCAACATGTTACCAACTTCCAAGTGAGTGTATATAAAATACCAAATTATGTTTGTGACTGTACAAATGTTCATCTGTATAATGACAAGATGTTTTATTTATGTTAGGAGGATGTCGACATGAAAGACTTCTTAGTCTTTCCGGCGTGGACCAAGGCAAACGGGCCAGATCACTTCGTTCTTTGTGTAATGAAATGACACTGTTCTAGATACTAGATGGTAGATGTTGTGGGATTATGTTCAATTTATGTGCATTCTAGCAATGTTGACTCCAGTTCTACTTCCCTGACCTAATGGCTTTTTAACTTCTGTGCATCTTTTCACCTATTATCACAATATAGATCATGAGGCCCCTCCTGAGAGAAATGCTCTTTTTAGACTCTCAGTACACCATGCATGACTCAGGGTTTGGCGACGCTGAATACAGAGCCATCTTTAGGTTTACAAATGAGACATACTGTTTGCCACGTTCATGTTCTTATTGCTGACTATGTTTGGGGCTACGTTACTATAGCCTGTGATGCATTTTTGGATTTCGTTTTTATAGCATGTGATGCATGTTTTGGGCTACGTTCCTATAGCCTGTAATGGTTTGTTTTCACCACTTTCTTATTGCGATATGCCTCAATGGTTGTCACAGCTATCAGTTTCATGTGATTTAATGTATTTTCTTATCAATGATATTTTCACTAATTTCAGAATAGAATCTTAATATTTTTTTGAACATCTGTACATGGTGCTGCTCCAGCTTAACCTCACACAGAACTTTGTCTGTAAAATAGATTTTGAAACATGTGGCAGCCATTGTAGGCTTACTTGCATCAGCACTGAAGAACTGCAAGAGTTCTATTCTTAATCTCAAAATATCCTTTAATTCAATTTTGTGTTGTTTCTTTTTCTCTGTAGAGATTTTGCTCAGCAAATTGATCCCATGAGCTGGACTGAGAAGACTGGGCTTGATATTGCGGTGACAAAAAAAGCATAATTAGCTACTCCACAATACTATTACTGTTAATACTACTGTACTTCATATAGAAGTCATCATGTAATGGAGAAGGCAGCAGTTTTCAGTTATGTATCTAATCTCTTCTGTTTTATTTATTTTAGGGCCTGCCACGCCAAATGTATGGAAATGACTGTGGGATTTTTATGCTTATGGTAAGGTTACATTTTTTAAACTTAGTATGTTCAAGCTTCTGTCAACAGTGCTAATAAAATGCTTTGTTTTCCATCTTATCTGTTACAGTACACGCTTTCCATTGTCACAAACCAAAGGTTTGAATTCCAGGAGGTTAGTTTTAAAAAATAAGTTTACACAAAGAAGAAACTGCTCTCTCCAAATGCTTTTGTTGTTGCCACATACTATTCATTTTTTAACTCAATTTTTTCTTTCTATTGTCACACTGCTTTCAGATGGACATGCCTTTGATACGGAAGTGGTGGTGTATTCTTCTCATGGAGCGTTTCCAAACAGAGGGGTACGACAGCCTGAAACAAAACGTGTATATAAATTTAGTTGCAAGTTAGAGGTTCACTTCCACTTCTACAAACTGATAACAACTATCAGTGCCATATCAGTAGTGCATCTGGTAACTACATTAAGTTCATCAGACTGTGGATGGCAGTCTTTGTCGAGAGTATTTGTGTGTCTCATTTTTTTCACCACTGTATTGGCTTTTTTCCCATTATTTATCTTTGATGAATTTTGTTGTTTGAAAGGTATGGCAAGAGGTTCGCTTTCTGGACTAATGAAGCCAGAAGCCTGCTCCAAGGAACCCTGAAGGTTGTTTACAGAGTGCCAAGGCAGGGTGCCGTCACTGATGAAGTTCCGCTCCATATGCAGGCTGTCACTGAGCGCACTGCAAAGGAAACGAGACTGGTGGACTTCATTATCCAGTCAAAGGGAGTTGAGCAGCATTTGGTGGTACTTAGAAAATGTTCCTGTTTTCTCATCATTGCAGACTGACTCAGAAAAGATTCACTTAGGGCCTTTGTTAGTAATATTATCAGTGGACAGAACATTTTTGGCTGTGTTTAGAAAGAATTCCTGAGTTCCAGAAATTCATTGTTTCTGTACTTTGGGTTGCCCTCAGGATGTACTTGGTGGCAAACGCTCTGCTTGGGCTCATCAGAAGTCTTGTTGCCAGATGCCTGTCTACCTAGATAGTGAGGAACAACAGGACAAGCTTTTTGCGTTCTTAAAGACTGTACTGCACAGAACTCCAACACATCTGAGCTTCACAGATGAAGTGCTGTTCATCTGTGGTGTTCTCTTTCCGGAGGTAGGCTTTGCCATTTAATACAATTATACATGTTTCTGCTCCTGCACTTTTATAGGCTAAATAAATAGCAAGCCTTTTATGGCACCATATGTGTATGTGCCTGTCTAACATGGCCTGCTCTGCTGTAAAATGAAATGTCAATTATATTGCTTAAAAATGAAACGTTTTCTTTTGGTAGGCCATCATATGTGGCCTGTCTATGCAGGACAATCTGTCCCTGCAGGTGGCTGAGCAGGTCTTCTTCAGTGGTCCAGCTTACCACCAAAGGTAAAGGATATACTTTTGTTTTTAAATTTACACAATGCACTAAAATATTTTTGCTTTTTAACCATTTACTAATACAAGTAGTTGCCACCTTCGTTGAAGCGTACCAGTGTTTGTGAATGTATCCTTTTCAAGTGTTGCCAGTATTTCTTTCAAGCCTGCAGTGATAATATTGTCTGACTACTATTTCAGTGAAGAGGAGGAATTCTCTCGAAGGATTGAAAAAGACCTGAAGAAAGAAGGCAGACTGTTCAGTTCATAAGTGTTGCTCATTTCAAAAGGAGGTATATTGGCATGAAATATTAAAAATCAAATATATTTTGCCAATGCAAATAAGTGAAGTATGTACAATTTATCTGATATATCAGTGCTATATCTACTTATGCTTATTAATGTCTGTCTGTGTGTCTCTAACAGGAGGAAGTGAGATCAGAGGTTCCTATTCTCTCCTATGTTTGTGTGTGTGAGTGTGTGAGCGTGTTCAGCTTTTATTTGTATTTCATATTGTTGTGTAATATAAATAAATAAATGAATAAATATATGTATGTAATCAGAGTTGTCCTTGTATTTTTTCTCTTTTTAACCTTTCAGACTGTCCTGTTAGATCTGGACTCCACAAAGGCCATTACAGATGATTCCATTAATATTTTATCTGATAATTGCACAATGAATGAAGTAGTACTTTGTGTGGGATACTTGGAGTGGTCCAGAAAGAGCAGCCTCTGGGATTTCTCCTTGAATAAGCGTTTTATGTTGTAAGTATATTTTGAGTTAAATCAGGTGGCGCTGTCTTTAAAAAACGCTCTAAAGTTACCGGTAGTGTCGGGCCGTATTCGTGCGGCTTGCGGTAGGTGGCGCTGTCTTTAAAAAGCGCTCTAAAGTTACCGGAAGTGTAGGGCCGTATTCGCATAGACATATATACGTAGACGCCGCGTTGACTGCTGCTGCCGATTGGAGCCGACGTGCCTACGCGGCGGCCATCTTGGTACAGTGCCACTCGCCCCTACAGTGCATTACGTCTATAGAGGAATGACATGTCTGCACTATAAAAGTGATCATAAATCGATCAGTTGTCAACATATATTGTTTGCTACAAACGTCAGACATGGAGGACGGACAGGCAGACATAAATAGAACAAAATCAAGCCAGAAAATGTTTAGATCTTTATTCAGAGAATTGCTTGTAGGTATATATTGCATTTTATTATTATTGTTGTTGTTGTTGTTGCTATTATAAGTATATTATTAGATCACTAATATTATAATGTTGCTATTATCATTATAATTTTTTTATTAGATCACTATTATTATAGTTAATATTGTTATTTCATGATCATTTTGTTATTATCACCATTATAATTATTATTGCTACTATCATAATCATGTTATTATTATTATCAATATTATTATAATTCTTATTGCTATTATCATTGTCATTTTATTATTATATCACTATTATTATAATTAATATTGCTATTATCTTTGTCGTTTTATCATTATACTATAATAATAATATTAGCATTTTATTCTTATCATTTAATTATAATTAATATTTCTATTATTACCATCATTTAATTATCATTATTGTTATAATTAGTATGGCTATTATCATTATCATTTTATTATTATCGCTATTATTGTGATTAATATTGCTATTATCATTTTATAATTTGAGTTGGGGGATTGTATTGCACTTGTTTTTTTATGGCCATGGCATCCAGCATCAGTGTCCCCCATCCATATTTAGTCTGGTCTTCCTTGCATCTTCTTCCCATCAACCGAAGTCAGCCACCTTTGTAAAAATTTAAAAAAGAGTAATTTAACCACTTTAACCCTAATAGAAGAAACTAAAGAGAGAAAATAGCATATCTGAAAGCACAACATGTTTCAGAATGCGTTATATGATGTGATGATTGATGTGAGCTTTTAGATTGGTCATTTTCACTGTCACAAACATTCTCTGCAGGACTAACGTGGTTAATGTATTTAACAATTAGGCAACATGAAGAATACCGTTGCAGTGGATGGGGATGAGGAAGATGTTGAAACTCTCTCCTTCACATTAAGGTTAGATACACAATACATGTACATATTAAATACATCCAATATCTATCATTAATCTTCTAACTGGTCAATCACTGCAGTCTAAGGTCTGTTTTCTCCAGACCAGGGACAGTTTATAGATGGAATAACATTGCATTTTAACCAAAATAAGGTCTCAAATTATTTCTTTCACTAGTGAGCAGCTGTGCTATACGTGGGATAACGTGAAGTGAGCTGGTTATATTATGGGAGTGGAGAGATTCAGTCCGTCCTGTCGGGATTTATTTCACTATTTAACAACCTGCTCACTTAGTATTACTTCTTACGTACACCTTACCTGTGAAAAGTGATTCCACGGGATCTGGTTTGTGTGTTCTTCTCATTTGAAAAGTTAGTCCAGGTCTATGTCAGAAGATTGTGTGCTGACAACATTAAGTAGAATTTGTATTTGGGTAGTAAAACCGGTATTTCTAAAGCATCCAAGCATCCTGTGTCAGAGCTACATGTGTGCCGTTTGTAACAAATCAAACCGTTTGGAAATCGCTCGAAAATTCAGTGAATAATTCTACTTTAAGATTGTGGAGTACCTCTTACCTCCATAGACTTACATTCACTCCCCTCTCTGCTAGCCCTGTACCAAGATGGCGGAGCTTTAGGCACGTCCCTCCACAGTCAATGCAGCGTCTATGTAAATATGGCTATGTTCGTAACCAGCTAGAATATGGATTCATTTTTCATTTGGGCTTGACAAAGACGAGAACTAAAATATTCAGAGATAGTGGAGCAGCTAGCTAACACTTATTACAGCTGGGTTTATATTTTTAATATCATATTGTTGAAATGACATAATTCTTTCGTGAAACAAATGAAGGCTTTTATTTTGTAGGAGGTAACATGTAAACGTCTCTTATCCGGTCTGTAAACACATGTAAACATAAATATGATGCATATATGCAGATGTACTTCATATATTTCACTGTGCAGCCGTTTTTTATTCATGTCCAGTTTATTTTATAGACAGAAACATGTCTGATGCTAACATTAGCTCTGAATCTGTTTCCATATAATCATTTAGTTTATGTGGTTAAAGATGCATCAGTGATTCATCTTTAGTGTCAAACCTTTACTGTGCTCCTAAATTTAAGAAAAATGAGTCATTTTACAGGAAGATATTAAAGGATGCTTTTCTTAGTTCAATAAATTAAACAAATATTTAACTGATTAAAATCTTTATTTCAATTTCCTGTTTATTTTTATTTTAAATATCTGGATTTAATTAATACAGTTGAATTTACTTTATTATGAGTTCTTATTAAGATAAAACACTAGATGATGAATCAGTTCATTCAACAACACACAAGGACTCCTCTGACTGCTGAAGACCTCAACAACTCCTGAGAGACATCAATGTGCATCAACAGATCAATAACTGATAGATGTGATCGACTGGACGTGGTCCACTGTCTTTGCCCGTTGAGGATCAACATGACTCATCCTGACAGTGAACGACTCACACAGTTTTGATCATCGTCAGGAGTTGAATTCATGTGCTGGATGTAATGAATGAGCATCAGCTCAGAGCTGGGCTCCATGAAATGAAGAACAAACCAGCTCAGAGCTGCTTTTAGGTTTGTTTCCATCAGTTTTCTCTTCAGTCATTGGGACCTTCAGCTGATTGGACCAACAGACTCTGGAAGGACTGGGCAGCTGTTCACTCACTAAATGCTGATTTACTTATTGGTGCTGCTTTTAATGCACTTCATGTGGAACTTTAGCATCAGATGTGATGTGTTGAGTAAAGGCCAGAAGTTGTTCCCTTTATTTGTGTGTGTTGACCAGAGAAGAGACTCAGCATCCAGTAAACACTGAAGTGTGTTGTGTTGCTGTGATGTTGACATGAAGTTAATAAACTGGTTGACGTCAACGTTCAGGAAACTGAAACGGGACTGAAACAGTAACGTTCAGGTTGTAGTTGTCAGTAATCAGCTTTAATGTGAGACTAAAACAGACTGTGATGGTTCTGAAGGACATCAGTTGCATGAGTTTGTTGAACGTTGTCTCATGGTTTGTTGTGATGTTTGCTGCTGCCTCATTTAAAAGCAGATGATCTGAGTTGAAGACATGTTTAGTTCTGGTATCAGAGATGAGGAACATAGAAGTGTAGCGCTGCTCCGTCAACGATTTCAGGAGTTAAATAACCAAGTGAGTCTTTCTGCCTTTATTTTACAATCATGAAATAATGAAACAATCAAAGACAATCGAAATAGAAACAGCAGAGAAAAGCTGTGAGAAGGATTTGTGGAAAAGGCTGTGAGGGAAAAGCAGCTTTTTATCCTGAAACATCAGAATCAGCTGTGGAACATCTGCATCTGACAGCATCAAGTCCAGCAGGAAGAAAAGACAAAGAAATGTCCATGTTAGTCTGATCACAGCTGTTCTGCTGCACATGTGGCACCGAGTGTTTCTGGAGACGTCACAAGTGTTTTCAGAGACATGATTAAAAAGACTTGATGAAAATATGTTGCCCCCATTTAAAATGTGAATTCATGAGAAACAGCTAAAGGACTTTAAAACATGTTCTAATGACTGTTTTAGTATCTCGGTGTGATTTCATTCATTTTCCAGCAGGTCTGATTCCATTTGACGTAGTTGCAGTACCCGGCCAGTAGGTGGAGCTGTGTGCTGCAGGGACCAAAAGATGACGTCAGTCACTGATAGAGTGAGACGTCACACAGCGCAAGTAAAGCGAAGCAGCACAGACGTTAAGATGCTCTGTTTGTTATCATTTCCACAGGTAAGACCTCCAGAAATCACAACCAGAAGGAAATATTAAACTACTATAACATGTAAAGCCTCAGACTGTGACTGTGATAGACGGTGATTTGATTTGACTTTGAACAGAGACAGTGAGTCCGTCTGAACGAGTGCTAGCTCACTACGGCGACGCGGCGCTAATAAAGTTGACAACGAGCTTTAAAAGTGTCTTCTAACGGAGAAAAGAAGCAGCCGGAGATAAAATCACAAACAGGGATGAGAGCTGTGGCCAACAAACGAGCTGCAAGGAGTTAAAGCTTTATCTGTGTGTGTGAATGAGTGAATGCTAACAATGATAAAGCCGCGCGCGCTTTGCAGGTTTGACCGTTATTCAGTGTCCGGTGCTTTTTCAGAATAAGAGCGGAACGATTTCTCGAACATGGCTGATCCTGTACATTTCAAAATAAGAGTTTATATGGCAGACATGATTCCAGTAGTAGGTTGTGTTGTCATTTTTGAGCAACATAAAGTAGGACAGACACAATAATAAATACTGATGTGTTAAAAACAGTTAAGGTTAAGTTAAAAAGGTGAAACAGTTCATGACAGAAGAAGTGAAGTTAAAAAGAAGTTCTTAGAGAATAAATAGTGTTGGTGGAAAATGTTGTTTACAGGATGGACTATTACATGATTTCATGGCTGTAATTTGAATGTTCTTGATTTGATAAACTTGTAACGTGTTGTGAATTGTGCCAGTCACTGATAGAATGAGACGTCAGACAGCACAAGTAAAGTGAAGCATCACAGACGTTAAGATGCTCTGTTTGTCATCATTTCCACAGAAATAAACAAATGAATATGCGACACAAAGGGTTGACTACAGCGTCATTCTTAAAAGTGTAACACACACAGACTGCTGCTGATGGAAAACACAGTCAGACGTTGATCCTGACTGGAAACAGGAGGCTTAGCTTCAGGCTTCACTTCATGAAAGTGCATTGAACAGCTGAACTCGTCCTCAGGGCTTCCATGGACCTTTGGTTTGTCGTTGCTGTTCTCACTGGCTCTGACTTTAGTTGTGGTTCTGTCAGTGAACATCTTCAAAGCTCTTTTCCTCTTGGATCCAGTTGATGCAGCTCTTCACTTGATCCACTCTGCAGCCTCATTTCACTTCCAGCAGGTCTGACAGACGACTTGATGATCCTGAACACATGTTTTAACCACTACAATGAATCTGGTTTGGTTTCAGAGGTCAGATGGAACAGATGTGTGTCTTCTCCGGTTCTTTCTTGACAATGAGCTGGACCGAGGAGGAGGAAGAGTCCCTGAGACCAGGACCAGACCAGAAGCACCTGGACACCAATCAAAGTGATGCTGCAGAAGGAGATTTGGTAAACGGTGTGCGTCTGCTCACCTGCAGCGTCCAGCGTTGATGCAAAGAGAAGAAGAAGACTTGGATGAAGAAGCTCTGCAGCCTGACGGTGAGTTTGACAAACTCAGTCTGACCCCTGCAGCTGATCTCCAAGCAGCCGACAAACCAGCAGCAGAAGCAAAGCGTCAGACAGACGTTAGAGTCCTACAGATTAGTCAATGCTGCACATGGAGACACTGAAACACTCTTTACTCATTCAGCAGCTTGTTGCTGGTTTGTTTCCTGTTGTCTTTATTTCATCAGTGGTTTTATTCACTGTTGGCTGATTTCATCTCTCAGACATCTGATCAATGTAGTGGAGTAAAAGTTGAAGATTTGTCTCTGAGCTGTAGTGAAGTTTAAAATAGCAGGAGACTGAATGACTGAGGCAACTTGTCAAGTAGTAGAAACAGAGTGTAGATTGACTGTGTGACTGTAGCTCCTGTAAAACAGCTTCTCAGGACATTTAGTGTTTAAATGGAGTCATCAGTTCTGAGTTTGCTTCTTCTTGATTCTTCCTTCTGTATATTTTAGTCAAAGGTTCTTATTTCTAGAATTAAATGACGTTGGGAGCTGAAGCTTTGGAGGGATTCTGGAAAATGTTCCAAAAGTTCAGTTTTACTGAAACTCACTAAAAAACTGACCAATCAGGGAGTCGTCTGTTTCCTGCTTCGTTGCCCTGACAACAGTGACGTCACGCTCCTACCTGTTCACCAGGTTAATTGAGTTTTGCTTGGTGAGTCGTCGTGTCGCAGCTTCTGAAGGTGAGTAAAAGACTGTTTAAAGTGTTTTTTGCTGTTGGTTTAGTTCCAGCAGCAGAAGTGCGGCTCCACAGCTCCGTGTTCACTCCTTCATGGAACTAAAAAGTTGTCCGTTAGCCTGCTAGCTAGTTAGCTTAGCTCTGTGTTGGTGGGAATTAATTAATTAATGATGGTGAGAACCTGAATGAAACTTCAGGAGACGATAAAAGCATGTCGTCATGATGTGTGTGTGTGTGTGTGTGTGTGTGTGTGTGTGTGTGTGTCCAGTTTATCCAGTGGGACATTGTAGATCTTGTTTGAATGTTAGTGTTGGTGTTGGATCACAGTCCTGCTCCCTGTTCCTGCATCTGTCCATCTACATATTTACCAGCTGTCTTTCCTTCAGTCTCAGTGGTCTGGCCTTTGTTCCTGTTTCTTATCTAATGACCTGACAACAGTCTGGTATCTTTTACAGCTCTGTTGCTCTGTCAGTCGTTCCTTCATCCACCCACCCAGGGAACCTTTACTTTACACCATCAGATCCTTATTGAGAATATTATTCACAGCTCCAAACAGCCACGTGGTCATTTAATCAGTGTTATGTTTGTATTGGTTTCATCTCTCTGACAGAATCTAAGATAATATTCTGATCAGTGACCAGACTGATGGTTTCAGGTAGAACGTGTCAGGAGCTGCTGAGGTAACATGGTACACGTTTGATTATTGGACCAGCTGCCAGGACAGGTTCTGACAGGATACAGCAAACTTTAAATGGAGAAACTGATTCCTGATTGCTTCTTTGAATCAGTATTTCATTTTCACAGTATAAATGTACATATTCCAAATAAATAAACATTCACATGTCAGGAGATTTATTAGTTTTTAGTTATTTATCATGGAGTCAAAGCAAGAAGGTGCTGCAGGTTCATGATTAGTGACATTAAAGTCCAATAAAGGTACTCTTTGACCTTTTTAAGGTGCTGCAAGTTAATGATTAGTGACATTAAAGTCCAATAAAGGTACTCTTTGGTCTGTTTGAGGTGTTTCAGGTTAATGGTTAATGACAATAAAGTCCAATAAAGGTACTCTTTGACCTTTTTAAGGTGCTGCAAGTTAATGATTAGTGACATTAAAGTCCAATAAAGGTACTCTTTGGTCTGTTTGAGGTGTTTCAGGTTAATGGTTAATGACATTAAAGTCCAATAAAGGAACTCTTTGGTCTGTTTAGGTGTTTCAGAGTGACGGCAGCCTGCAGACTCAGAGGACCGGTGACGGGAAGCAGCCGAGGATTTTCTATGTTTCTGCACAAACCCGGTCCAGACAGCAGAGATCTGTACTGGTGGGAAGAAGCTGAGTAAGTAGGACTTTGATTCATTGCAGTCTCTGAGGTTCCTCCTTCATCACCAACAAGCACAAACATGAGGCTCAGTGACTTTAAACAAAGTCAGCACATGGAGAGAATCGTTCTTTCAGAGGACACAGACGTCACATCAGACTGAGGACTGGATGTTTCATCTGGTCCTGTTTTGTCCTGTTCACCAAACCTCTGACTGAAATGTTCTGTATAGTAAGACTCAGTTTTTATGTGGAATTGACCCAGAAAGTTGATGACCACCATGGTGGTACCTGCTAACTCTGACTGAGGTTTTAGTTTCTGTCAGGCCGACCTACATAAAGAAAGCCCGGCTCTGTTGAACTTGCCTGGTAGTCCAGCCCTCTGGTGTGGTGTTTGTTCTGACACATGTTGGTGGATCAGTGAGAGCATGTCTTCATTAGTGAAGAGCTTGTTGTGAAGAGTCTCCCTGGAGCAGTGAACCAAGGAGCAGCTTCTAAAGATACAGAGCCTGATGAGATAGAAAGTGGTGACAGGAAGCCTGAAGTGAGTGTAAAGGTGAGTTTGAAGCTGGGCCTGATTGAGGCTGGTGTGCTTTGTCAGCAGCCTGTTAGTCTCCCAGGAGTCAGTGTGAGACTCAGCACGGTAGTTGACCTTGTGACCAGCAGAGGGAGTTATTGCAGTTGTAGTTAAAGCAGCAGTTGGAGCTGCAGCGACTTGGGCTTGAACGAGAGGAAAAACTAAAAACCATGAAACAGAGAAGTGAAGAGGAGAATCCTGAGTTACAGCAGCACCATTTGGAGCTTTACTTTGTGAAGGACTAAATGTCCTGGTCCAAAATGTGCCTTGAAAATATCCTACATTAATATTATTTTCCACTTTGACTAAGTTAGATTTTAAACCAACATCAGTCCTGATCAGATCTAACAAATATTCATTCACTTCTCAGATTTTAGCTTTTTAAATCACAGTTTATTTGCACGATGCTGCTGTTTATAAAATAACATAACAAATGAAGTATTTTCTATATAATATATGTTAAGGGTGTTTTTCCAGTGTGGTATTATTAGCACTCTTCCTGTATGGTATTAGAGCTTTAACAGTCTGGTATTAGTACATTTACAGTCTAATAGTGGTCCTTTAAATGTGGTATTAGTGGGTTCTCAGTGTGGTGATATTAGCACCTTTACAGTGAGCTGTTAGTACGTTTGTACAAAACAGAGAAGTGAAGCAAAGCTGGAGGTGCAGCAGTCCCAGCAGGAGCTGTTGAAAGTGGGACAACTGTGTGAGGGTTTACAGCTGAGGATGGTCAAGTCGTAGCAGTGGGACAGGAATTTCCAGTTTCAGCTTTGAGTGTAGCTGAAAGCAAAGTGGAGGAAACTGTAAGGTTTGTTGATTTTGTTGCTCCCCTGTATTTGGTTCAGCCTGGTATCAATAAAGCCTTGCACACTGATGAACAGTTGGCTTGATTAGCAGAGCAGTTTAGCATTGATGTAAAGATCAACAGTGTCTTGATATATAAAATCTTTGAACAGAAAACATGTAAATGTTGTCACCAGTCTTTTCCTGGAAGTTGTCTGATGTTGCTCCTTTAAACCGACCACAGACTAAACGCTTCATTTGTGGAACATCTGCGTATCAACAGACTCTACAGTTTACTGATGTTCCCTGAACGCCTCACATGCAGACTATGGTAGATGCTGCTGGGTTCCCTCAGACAGGTGTACGACCAAACATTACTTAGAGAAATACTGCTGTAAGGTGTTCTAATGTCAGATGGACCCAAGCTGACACCGAGTCATTTCATCTACATCATCTGTTTTCTATGAGTGGAGAAGATTTTAAATGTCAATACCATGGCTTCATACCTGGAACCTGACACGTCACAGTCAACAAAACAACAGTGTCCTCATTTGGACCGGGGCAGGAGACCCAAACAATCACTAAGTAGGTGTTGAAAAGGATGTCCCACTGCTAGGATGGGATACAACGGTGCAGCTTTAACCACCTGACATGTGTGACACCTTTTAATGGAGAGAGTTCATTCATGTTTCAACTGTGTCCAGAAAAAATGTGACCATATACGATCTTATGTCTCTTGAACACCCAGACAACCTGCCACAACACCATGAGATGTCTGAGGGACTTTGCCACGTTCAGCTTTTGATGAACTAGAAAGTTGCTGGTCTGTAGTCCTGGTGTGCAGTGTGTTTGGATGACATGGTGGTTTATTCATATCCTTGATAGGTGGATGTTGAGTTTATCTGGACTCCACCATGTCAGGAGGCATTTCAAGGTGTCAGAGCTCTGTTGTTTTCAGCTCCAGTGTTATTGGCAGCACGCCTTGACCCACCATTCAAACTCAGATAGATGCCAGTTAAGTGGATGCTGGGGTGTTTTAGTTGTTGTTGGTTTGTTTTCAGGAGAATGTCCTGACTGTGGATTGTCCTGTGAGTTTCTTTTCAAAGAAGATGAATAAACATAAACTAAACTACTGACTCACTAAAAAGGAGACGATGGTGCTGGTGTGGGTTTTGCAGCACTTCAGTGTTTCCAGTGATTCTCAAGTATTGCCCCTGGTGGTTTTTACTGTCCATAATCACATAGTCACTGTAAAACCCAAACCACAGACTGATGCATTGCATTTAATTTCTCCAACCGTACAATTAAGACGTTCCCCATGTTCAGGTGTTGGGGAGGGGTCAGTAGACTGAACTGGTTCTACCTCTGTCGGCCTCCACTGAGGTTCCTTCAGTCCAAACGTTGTCTGTCTCTCCTAGATCCACACCTCTTGGCTGTAGTTTGTCTCCTCATTTGTTTCTCCCTGGTAACACTCACACACATGCCTCACTCATCCACCCACCACCAACACTACTGACTACCTCACGCCTCAAGCTGATCATTGTTTGTCCTCATATTCCTTTTGAAATTAAACCTAGATGTGGCGTCTTAACCTGGTTTCTCCTCTTTGTCAGTGGCTGTGAGCTCGCTTGTGACCAGTGCTCTTGTGATCCCCAGATATCTCATAAATCAAAAATTAACCAGTTTGACTTCTAATGAAAATATATACAACAGCTGCTTGAAGCTTGCAGACTGGTGGTGAATCAGAAAGTAAACTGTGCAGCTGTTTTCACAGCAGTGACTTATTTGTTGTCACATCTGTTTCATCTTTACAGGGTAGAAGATGGCAACGCCTCCAGGAGTCCTTCTGAGGACTTTGGAAGATTTGGGAAAAGAGGAGTTTGAAACATTCAAATGGTACTTGTACCATGAAGAGCTCCTAGAAGGCTTCAAGTCAATCCCAAAGTCTCGACTGGAGGAGGCAAATAGGACCAACACCGTGGAACAAATGGTCAACACCTACTGTATAAACGCCCTTAAAGTCACTAAAGTGGTTTTGGAAAAGATAAATAGAAATGATCTGGTGGAGAAAATCTCAGGAACCATCAGAGAAGCTACAGGTAAGTCAGGTGAAGATTAAAAGTGGGATGTTCCAGAGATACCAAGGAGAATACAGAGATGTTAGAATGATTAATTAACATGATACATCTGACATCAGCAACAGTAGGACCAAAACATCCACAGTAGCAGCACAAACCATGAATACAGAGTTTCCTTGTGAAACTGTGACCGACAGATCAGATCTGACTCAGTCTATGGAGAACACAAAACACATGAGCCACCTGGGAATCACTGGCTTGAATCAGCCCAGATTTTCTGACCTAATTCTTAATGTCTCCACACACAGGAGACACGTTACTGATCAGAAACCAGTAGACAGCTAAAGCACACAAAACCTGCCCCAAAACATCACATGAACATAAAACATGAAGTAACAATCTGCACATGAACACCATTAAAGTCAACATCAGTTCAGGAAGTGCAGAAAAAAGCCCCCAGATTTATCCCAAACACACTTTGTCCATGTGGACAACCGAAGCAAACACACTGCAGCTGGTGTCTCCAGTCTCTTAGTTTAAGGCTTTGTCCACACTAAGGTGGACATTTTCCAAGAAGGATATCTTCAAGCTTCACACACTAGACTTAAAATATTACACAACCATCATTTTACACATCTGTACACATGACAACGTAAAAACGGTTGACGTGTTTGAGTGGACTAGTTGGTAAAGGCGGTTCTGTTTCCTGTTGTTAAGCTCCTGTTTTAGTGTCCTTCAAACCACAGTAAAACTGTTCCTCCCTGCTTTCATGACACACAGTATGACTTTACCATAAAACCTCCCACCCAGTGAGGACCTGACAGTCCAAGAAGATCAATTTGTATCACACTTTCCACAATGTGTTTTCATTCGTCTGTGTCTTCTCATTTGTGTAATTTCTTGTTTTCTGATTTAGAGATTCTGTCTGGGTGTGGAGACAAACTCAAGTCCAACCTGAAGACGAGGTTCCAGTGTGTGTTTGAGGGCATCGCTAAAGCAGGACAGAAAACCTTCCTGAATGACATCTACACAGAGCTGTACGTCACAGAGGGAGGGACTGCAGAGGTCAGTGATGAACATGAGGTCAGACAGATTGAAGCAGCTTCCAGGAAAACAAACAGAGCAGAAAGAGCCATCAAACCAGAAGACATCTTCAAAGACCCATCTGGAAGAGACAAACCAATCAGAACAGTGATGACAAAGGGAGTGGCTGGCATCGGGAAGACAGTGTTAACACAGAAGTTCACTCTGGACTGGGCTGAAGGTAAAACCAACCAGGACATCCAGCTCATGTTTCCATTCACTTTCAGAGAGCTGAATTTGGTGAAAGAGAGAAAGTTCAGCTTGGTGGAACTTGTTGATCACTTCTTCAGAGAAACCAAAGAAGCAGGAATGTGCAGGTTTGAAGACTTCCAGGTTGTGTTGATCTTTGACGGTCTGGATGAGTGTCGCCTTCCTCTGGACTTCCACAACAATGAGATCCTGACTGATGTTACAGAGTCCACCTCAGTGGATGTGCTGCTGACAAACCTGATCAGGGGGAAGCTGCTTCCCTCTGCTGGCCTCTGGATAACCACACGACCTGCAGCAGCCAATCAGATCCCTGATGACTGTGTGGACATGGTGACGGAGGTCAGAGGGTTCAGCGACCCACAGAAGGAGGAGTACTTCAGGAAGAGATCCAGAGATGAGCAGCAGGCCAGCAGCATCATCTCCCACGTGAAGACATCACGAAGCCTCCACATCATGTGCCACATCCCAGTGTT
This sequence comes from Dascyllus trimaculatus, assembly GCA_024666655.1. NCBI lineage: Eukaryota > Metazoa > Chordata > Actinopteri > Pomacentridae > Dascyllus > Dascyllus trimaculatus. The sequence continues at coordinate 3,503,611 of CM045468.1, read as the reverse complement.
CTGCTGGATCACTGCTACAGTTGTGGAGAAGCTGCTGGGAAGCAGAGAGGGAGGAGAGCTGCCCAGCACCCTGACTGAGATGTACGTCCACTACCTGGTGGTTCAGGCCAAAGTCAAGAAGGTCAAATATGGTGGAGGAGCTGAGAAAGATCCACACTGGAGTCCAGACAGCAGGAGGATGATTGAGTCTCTGGGAAAACTGGCTTTTAATCAGTTGCAGAAAGGAAAGCTGATCTTCTATGAGTCCGACCTGACAGAGTGTGGCATCGACATGGAAGCAGCCTCAGTGTACTCAGGAGTGTTCACACAGATCTTTAAAGAGGAGAGAGGACTGAACGAAGACAAGGTGTTCTGCTTCGTCCATCTGAGCGTTCAGGAGTTTCTGGCTGCAGTCTACATGTTCCACTGTTACACCAACAGGAAGGAGAAGGTTCTGGAGGACTTCCTGGGAAAAGACTGGAAAGACAAGAACAGAGACACTCTGGATGTGTTCCTGTACAGAGTCATGAAGAAATCCCTTAGTAGTAAAAATGGTCACCTGGACCTGTTTGTTCGCTTCCTTCATGGCCTCTGTCTGGAGTCCAACCAGAGACTCTTAGGAGGTCTGCTGGGTCGGACAGAGAACCGTCCAGAGGTGATCCGGAGAGTCATCAAGAACCTGAAGAAAATGAACTGTTTTTTTATGTCTCCAGACAGAAGCATCAACATCTTCCACTGTCTGATGGAGATGAAGGATCTCTCAGTTCATCAGGAGATCCAAGAGTTCCTGAAGTCAGAGAACAGATCAGAGAAGAGACTCTCTGAGATCCACTGCTCAGCTCTGGCCTACATGCTGCAGATGTCAGAGGAGGTTCTGGATGAGTTGGACCTGAACAAGTACAACACATCAGAGGAGGGACGACTGAGACTGATTCCAGCTGTGAGGAACTGCAGAAAGTTTCGGTGAGTCCAGATGTGATGGCCATGATCAGTCAGTAGATCAGTGGTTCAGTTCTTCAGATGTTCTCACTAGAACATTCTCATTATTCTTCATGTTCCACTTGTTTATTTCAAACATCACATGTCAGCTGAGTTCAGTCTCAGATGTTCTTGAGCTGCTTCAAACGCTGTGAACATGTAGATTATTTAGTTGGTTGTGTTTAAAGCAGTTAAATGGATCAACTCAGTTTTTCTGTTTCATTCTAATAATTGTTTGTCTGACAGTTTTTTCTTGTGGTTCTTCCTTTGGCTGATGGAGGAAACATGCAGATCTACTGAAACACATGAAGAACTGTAGATGTTCTTGTCCAGGTTTTATCACAGCATCACTTGATCACAACATGTTGGAGGTTCACACAGTTTTCAGTGAACACACTCAAAGTTGACAAAGAGGGAAGTGGTGTTCCAGAGTCCAGACTTTGTCTTTACTCATGTTCAGTTTGTCACAGAAAGAAACTCAGGTTATCAGAGCAGAATGGTAGAAGTCAGACTGTTTCCAGAGATCTGATCCACTCAAAGGTCAGAGTTGTGTTTTTAATGCTACAAACCCTGAGAACACCTTTGTGATGACGTTATGTTGGAAATAATTCAACCTCAGTGGTTTGTTGTTTGTGTTTGTGCTGAACAAGTTTGTCAGAATCTCCAAAAGAACGTTGAGGACAGAAGTTGACCCAGTCGTCTGTCATCACATCAGAATCTGTCCTGATGTTGATCTTTACTGATGTTCAGGTGTGATGTTGTCCAGGGATCAGTTTCATTGTGTAGCGTTTGACAGCAGACTGTAGATGTTGAGTGATGGAGGTGAAGCTGACAGCAGCAGGTCCACAGCAGAGACATCATCATCTTTGTACTGGAGCTGTTGACTGAGCTGAACTCGGTCACAACATCCTGAGTCTCAGTAAAACCAGTGGACAGAACATGTTCTTCTGGTCCAGATGTTCTCCTGAGAACTTTGTGGAGTCAGACGTGGGATCAGATCACACTGACAGACTGTGGACAGTGTGGAAGCCTGAATGTAACTCCATCTCCTGTCCTCCATGTGCAGATGAAAGCACAGATTCAAAGTGTTGAGGTGTGAGAGAGGCTGATGAGAATTCAGTTTCATGTCCAACAGTCAGAGAAGATCAGCTGAACCACTGATGTGAAGAACTAAATGTCAACCAGGACCAGTCCAGATTTTTTTGTATCAAATGCATGAAGGAAACATAAAATGTCTTCTTCATAATAACATGTTTTATCATTTATGTTTCATGACAGTCTTTCTGGCTGTTTGATCCCAGACACCTTCTGTGAAGTTGTGGCCTCAGCTCTGAAGTCCAACCCCTCCCATCTGAAAGAACTATACCTGAGTGGAAACGTCGAACTGGAGGATTCAGGAGTGAAGCATCTTTCTGATGGACTGCAGAGTCCAAACTGTAAACTGGAGACTCTCAGGTCAGTTCACTCACTGTTTTTATTATATTCAAATCCTGGTTTGTGGTTCATATATTTTATGTATTTTCCTGAAAACAGTCTCAAGATGTTTGAGATTGTTGAAGTGTGAATAAATCCCCTGATCAGCTGACTGCAGTGTTCCAAGATGGACGTCAAGCAGAAACTCATGACTATATGTGTGCTTCAAGACAGGTAGATGCAACACAGACGTACAGAAAAGACGGTTTTCTGTACACGGGGGTGATGGAATAAATGACAGAAGGAAGAGATGTGATGTTGATCCTGTAATGAGAGAGTGGACTGAGGTCAGCAGCATGTTGTCATGAATATGAATGAGAGCTCTTCTTCTCTGGTTCTGTTGGACTGTTTGAAGCTGCTTCCTGTTGGCTTCAGCTGTTTGGAGTTTCCATTTTATAAACTTGTACATTGTGAAGCTTCTTCATCTCTGAACACAAGATGAAACTCTGGATGGTTTCAAGAAGGAACTTTGTCTCCTAAACTCACGTCTTTTGTTCTTCATTCAGGTTGATGCACATCAACTTGTCAGAGATCAGCTGTGATTCTCTGGTCTCAGCTCTGAAGTCCAACCTCTCCCATCTGGAATATCTGGAGCTGAGCTACAACAACCTTCAGGATTCAGGAGTGAAACATCTGTGTGGTTTTCTGGAGAGTCCAGACTGCAGCCTGAAGACTCTGAGGTCAGTTCACTGACTGTCTGTTACTGTTGTAGATCTGCTATGTTCAATGACCAGTGAAGCTCATCTATGTTCAAACAGAACTTCCATCCTTGAAGCTGTAAATCTGCTGTCGTTCATATTTTCTGTTTTCTTTAGTGTGTTGTGACAAGAGACAAGTGTTTGTCTCAGAAAGTGGAGAAAAGGTTCAGTGTTGGTTGTTAAGTAAATGAATGTTTGTAATTAGTGCTGAAGAGTCACATGTGGATCCAGAAGATCTTCTGAACTCAGATCAGTTTGAAGTGACAAAGTTTAGTGAGTGAAGTAGAAATATTGATGAATGTTGAGCTGACATGTGGATGATGTGTGTAGAAGGCTGACATGATGATGATCCACAATAACAGAAGGACAGTTACTCTGCTGGTTGTAGAGAAAATCTGATTGATGAGGACAAAGTAATGTTGAGCTGCACATTCAGAACCTGAACACATCTGATGGATCATCAATGATTCGATCTACATCTTTTATTTTTTATTCAGATTGAGGGGCTGCAACTTGTCAGAGATCAGCTGTGATTCTGTGAACTCAGCTCTGAAGTCCAACCCCTCCCATCTGGAACATCTGGACCTGAGTGAGAACTACAAGCTGCAGGATTCAGGAGTGAAACATCTGTGTGGTTTTCTGGAGAGTCCACACTGCAGCCTGAAGACTCTGAGGTCAGACATCATGTTTTATTTGTGTGCTGAGATGAATGTGATGTAAAGTTGTGTTGACACTAAACTGCAGCCATCAGGCTGATCTTCTACTGATCCACACTGAGGATCTTCATGGTAACGTCTGTTTTCTTCTTCTCTGTTTAGTCCTTTGACTGTGGCAGAGAAATGTTGAGCTCCACATTTCAAATCTCAATATAACAAGAAACATCCTCCAGAGAATAATTGACTGTGAAACTCCGACATGTGATCTTCAGCTCATATCTGACCTCATGTTTCTCTTCCATCCAAACTGAAAGCAGCAGATAACAGTTGTTTTTCGTTATTGATGAAGCTGTCAGTTATTTCACTAGTTTAGTTCATCAAATGTTAAAAAGTGAAACATGTTGATCCCATTTTGTCAGAGTTCTCGGTGATGTCTTTAAATGTCTGGTTTTCTTTCAGCAACATTTTAAAACCACAAATATTCAGTTTAGTGTGACAGAAAACAAAGTGTTGACAGTGGACAAAGAAGAAGCAGTTTGATGTTTTGCTGGATCAATGACTCCAACCGTGATAGAAATGTTTCTGATGTTTTGTTCTTGGACTCATCAGACAGTGGACTCATAGTTTCAGATGTGATTGAACCTTTTTTCATCCTGTGAGACAGAAACTAATATTGAACATCTCTGGTTCAACACTTGGATGAAGCCATGTGAGGTTTTAGGAAGTGAAATGTTTGAATCCAAGATGCAGCGATTGACAGCAAAAGTTGTGACAGTTGATGAACAGTTGAAGTCATTGATCAGGAGCAATGGGAACATCTTCTGCTTCAGTTTCTGCTGATGTTCTTCTTTTCTCTGGTTCGTGTCGTTTTAAAGTGAAGATGTTTGTGTTTAGAAAACAGTGTGAAGACGTCACCTTATCCTCTGAACACTGTGATGGACACTTTCCACTATGAATGACAGATGATCAATAATGAAATGATGTGAATGTAGAGTCCTGATTGAAATGTGTCCATGGATCCAGAACATGAAGATCTTTTAGAGTCTGGAGCCTCGTCTTGTCCTGGTTTCCTTATTGTGTGTTTTTATGACTGTGAGCAGGAAGTGAAATAAATGTCAGTGTTTTTCTTTGTGTTTGTTGCTCAGCATGAGTTTGTATTGATGGAGCCAGTGGTGGAGCTGTTCCAGCCACTGGTGACAGTGTGCTGTATTTATGTGGTGGTCTTTTAAAAAAAAAATGTGCTTGTGCAAGCCCCGCTGAAGCTGACTTAGGAGACTGCTCCAGAGACCAGCTGAAGGCCATCTTGGCTGATTAGTGAAGCTGAAGACCTGCTCTGCTGCACCTGTTCTCCCCACCTCCTGACCTGCCAGATTGAGCCACCACTCTGATCCCTCCAACATCAGCCAATCCTCTGCAGCCATCCCACACCTGGAGACCTTAAAGCCTCCAACAAACCCGCAGTCATGGCGGCAGGGATTTAATGGGACCTGTTCGCCCTGGTGCCTCTTGTCCGTGTTTCTATGTTTTATTAGGAAGGAAACTTCATTCGGCAGTTTGCTAACTGTGTGTAGAGGCATTCGTTTTGTGTCTTAAACGAAAGCCTCTACAGCCTCTGTTAGCGACTGCTTTTGCGTAGTCAACATTAGTATTTTGCTGTGTGAACAATGTGCTAGTGTATGTGTAGTAGCCACTGTGTGTGGTGATTCGTGTCCTGTGCTATATTTCGTCATGTGTGTTCAGAGGCACCAGTTTTGGTTGAGTTTTGTGCACTGGGCACTTGTTTGTAATTTCTGTTTGGTGTTGTTGCTATTGTGTTTACGTTTGGTTAGGGACCTTAGTTGTGTTTTTGTTATTTAGTCTTAGTAAAATCTTTAACTCTGTTAGTCTTCGTTCGGTTTTATTCAGTTCTTTGATTTTAACAACACCCACCAACTTTGTTACTTTGTGTATCACCTGTTTCATGTTAATTTTGTCACTAAGCAATAAATTGCTTTCCCGCACCAGTAACACCTGGCTTTACTTAGTTGCACGCAGCTACCCCTAGAGGCTGGGTCGTAACAGAGCTGCAGAGTTTCAGAGCTGAAGTCACTCCGTCTTTATTGGAGCAGCAGCATGTTGTCATTAATATGAATGAGAGCTCTTCTTCACTGGTTCTGTTGGACTGATAGAAGCTGCTTCCTGTTGGCTTCAGCTGTTTGGAGTTTCCATTTTATAAACTTGTACATTCTGAAGCTTCTTCATCTCTGAACACATGATGAAACTCTGAATGGTTTCAAGAAGGAACTTTGTCTCCTAAACTCACATCTTTTATTCTTCATCCAGATTGAGGTGCTGCAGGTTGTCAGAGATCAGCTGTGATTCTCTGGTCTCAGCTCTGAAGTCCAACCCCTCCCATCTGGAACATCTGGACCTGAGCATCAACAACCTTCAGGATTCAGGAGTGAAACATCTGTGTGGTTTTCTGGAGAGTCCACACTGCAGCCTGAAGACTCTGAGGTCAGTTCACTGACTGTCTGTTACTGTTGTAGATCTGATGTGTTTAATGACAAGTGAAGCTGACATGATGATCCAAAATAACACCAGGAGAAAGTCACTTTGCTGATTTCACAGTACATCTGATTGATGAGGACAAAGTAATGTTGAGCTGCACATTCAGAACCTGAACACATCTGATGGATCATCAATGATTTGATCTACGTCGTTTATTTTTTATTCAGATTGGAGTGCTGCTGGTTGTCAGAGATCAGCTGTGATTCTCTGGTCTCAGCTCTGAAGTCCAACCCCTCCCATCTGGAACATCTGGACCTGAGCAGGAACAACCTGAAGGATTCAGCAGTGAAACATCTGGAGGATCTTGTGGAGAGTCCAGACTGCAGCCTGAAGACTCTGAGGTCAGTAGAAGGTTCCAGTCAGTCAGTTTTCTCCTAAACATTCAGTATCAGAGCAAAGATCCAGTGTCTCCTGTAAACCTGCAGCTTCTCAGTGAAGCTGTGAAGCAGAATGGAGACAGACTCCAGGACTGGACAGGAACACAGAGACAGCAGTCAGCCAATCAGAGGAGCCACAAGCTGGTTGTCATCATGTGTTTGAGTGGATGTGAAGCCCACTGTTGTTGTTGTGTTGATGTGTTGAGGACATGAAGCTGATTCCAGCTGACAGCCTTCCAGATGTGCACAGACAGTGGTCCTCCTCCATCAGAGTGTCCATCAGATCTGATCTGACTGTTTGTTGTCTCATGTCAACAGTGATCAGCTGATCAGGTTGATGTTTGTCACAGCTCTGAGATGAGTGAGACTGAAGCCTGCAGACCTCTGGCTCTTATTTCACAGCAGCATCATCACATTTAGGAACCATGAGGTGTTTATACAGAGCAGAAGCTCTGCTCAGGTCCAGCAGCCACATCTGGATGTGTGTCCTTGTGTGTGCTTTGATCCAGATGTGTTGACTGACAGCCTCCATGTTGGTTTGTCAGCTGATGTTTGAGGAGCAGATGAGATGTTGATGGACTCATAGAGACTGTTGGTTTAGATGGAGCAGCAGTAAATCCATGAGGAAGAGTTTGTGCAGTGATGAAGCTTGATGACTGTCAGCAGCTTGTTTCCATGTGGACTGCAGTGACATGTGCAGAGAAACACACCTGATGCTGACAGTGTGTGCAGGTGTGTGAGCTTGGAGCTCAGTGTGTTCACTCCAACACGTTAGCATGAAGCTGCTGCTGTGAACAGAACTGAAGTCCTGCTGCTCTTTATACTGATGATCAGCTGATCAAACTCATTGATCTCCTCTGATCTTTCTTCTCTCTGCAGATGGGAGTGGTGGTGATCAGGACGGTGTTTGTTGGAGAGGATGAAGTGTGTCCTGATGATCCAGCTGGTGTGTAGAGACTCTGACTGGACCATGTTACTGGGAGGTGGACTGGGAACCAGTGTAAAGTGTGTTGTTGTCTCTGTGTAGTTTAGTGCTGCAGCTCCACACTGTGGATGATGGAGAAGTTCAGTTAATGTAGACATGATCCGTTGGAGGCTGATGTCAGGTTCAGAGGGCAGCCTGCATGTCAGAGTGTCAGGAAGTTTCAGGATGTTTGTGTCAGAGCAGGATTCTAGTTGAGTGGACTTTCTATTTCCAGCTGCAGTCAAAGTTGTTGAGCTTCTCTACCTGCAACACATTGAGCTGATGAGAACAAAGAGTCCTGGAAGCAGGTCAGCTGAAGCCTTGGATAGTTTCCTCTGACAGGTGGAGAAGTAAAAACATAAAGCGGCTTCAAATGGAAACAGTCCAGTAAAGTCCAAGTACCTTGAACTTCTCCTGAAATCCAGGAGTTGTTTAGTAAATTGGATGAAGTGGTCCTTTAATGTTTGTGTTGCAGTTGAAGCAGGTGACCAGCAGGTGTCAGTGCAGGATTAACCTCAGCTTCAGTCTGTCCACAGTGACGTCATGGATGGGAATAAACACAGATCACAGCCAGAAATAGCAAAATGTTCATTTGTGTTTGCATATATAAGCTGGTTCCTCACACAGGAACAACGTCGGGGCAGAAGACGACTGATTACAGAGTTTAACAGGTGTTCAGATGAAAATGAGGGAGAGAAACTGAAACATGATGCATTAATGTTCAGTAGTTTAATGTAGAAGCTGGTTCAGGTCATTTAACAGCAACACAGTTTATGGTCGTTCACACTTTGAATGGTGTTTCACATGAGACGGAACAGACAGACACGTGTTTATATGGATATTTATATTGATTAGTGTTTTATTGATCTCAAAAACAAGAAAAGCCTGAGTGTGCTGTTGGCCGAGCATCTGCTGCACGTCATCGCCTGTTTCTCTCTCATCACTACCAGCATTATATGGACTAGTAAGTTTCATGACAAAGGTTCTGCTTCTATTTCTGACTGTGATGCTGCCACTCTAATCCTCAGCATGGACTTTCTTCCAGATGGCTCACCAGTTCATGGACCCACATAGTTTTGTGCATTTTGTGTAGCTGAGTTGCTTCAGTGTGTAGAAAAAGTGTATCATTCTATATTGTGGATATATTTTGGCAGAAGGCTGCATCTGCTTGCTCATGTGTTGCCTCAGCTCTCCAAGGAGGAGTGACGTCTCCGTCTATGGAAGACGGATGTAATGGTATATTTGGCTGAATGAACTCATGGTTGTATGAGATGCTGACTCTGGTGTGACCTGGACCCTCAGATGCTGGATGTGGGCCTTCTGTTGATCTGTTCTGACACAATAAACTACTGGACTCTTTTCTTTGGTCTGACTGTGTGATCGTTGCACTGAGTGTTTCCATGAGTTGGTGCAAAAGATCATGCAGTGAACAGACTCATACCAGGTGCTGTCAGCCTTTTCTCCATTAAAAATATGATCTGTTGGAACATTAATGCAGTGACTGCCTGTGGCCACTAGAGGGCAGGAACGCCCCCTGCTCTGAGGTTGGAGCTGCAGCTCCCAGTGAACAGGAGGATTTTCCAGATGCTTCCACAGATGTGTTCCTGCAGCTGCTCTCCATCAGCTCCTCCATGGACTCTGTGCGGTGAGCAAACATTCATCAGTGGGTTCAGAGAAATCAGTGGACAGATGAGCTGATGCTGGTCTTCCTGGAGGATGACGTCTGCTCTCTGCTCTGGTGTTCTTCACACTGCAGCAACAACATGGTGGACAGAAGACCCTTTAAGGAACACAAGCACTTTGACATCTGGGGACCCAGGGTCAGTCAGGTGGTCATGTGACCATCAGGGAGGAGCTGATGGATGAGGACATGAAGATACTGGGTGGAGTGCAGCCACTAATCCTGATCATCAGTCTGCTGGATGTTTGGGCTCCTTGTTCTGCTGCACAATCAATCTGCTTGTCCTGTGTGATGGATAAGAGCTGTGTGTTAGCAGGAGAGACTGTTAGCACGCTGTTGTGTTTCTTCTGGTTCTGATGGTCGTCACAGGTGAGCTCCACTTATTAAAGGTGAACCACAGTTCATCTGTATTAACTGGAGATGATCAACATCACCTGGAGCTCAGGACTGTGTTGTTTAACATGTGTATGTAGATAATAACAAGCTGCTCCATCAAGGTTCTGCTGGTCAAATGTGTCAAACTGAAACACTTGTAAATCTGACTTTTATTTTTATGAATTCACTTCAATGAAATGATTGATTTCAATAAAATCACTTGTTAGAGGTGGTAGTGACAGAAATATAATCTCTTTTTTTCCGTTGAGCAGCTGGTTCAACAACAAAGAATAACCAGAGCCAGTGTGAGAAGCTAGTTAGCGCTAATTCCAGCTTGGTTCACATCTGCAGTCTTTGTGAGTGTCTGATTAGCTTCCAGCTGTTAGCCACAACTAGCTGAAGCTACACAAACCCTACTTTATTCACTTTAAATGGCGTCTCCTGTTAATACCATCAGTCTGTTGTCTTATATAAACGTTGCATCCTCTACATCAAGTCAGACAAAGTCATGTCGCAATACTTGTTTAAAAAAAGCAGAATGATTTTATTGTGAAGGAGCGACATAGAAACGTGCTCTGACCACTACACATCAACATCTCAGGTTGTAGCCTGTTGATCGCTACAGATGACTTAGTTTACTTTGAATGCTGCTAAATTTACGTCTAGAAAACAATCAGTACCAGTGGAGAGCCTTGTTAGCATTACTGCTAGCTCGGCTAACTCTGCCGGTGACGACATTAAACCTCTTGTAGGTTCATAATTAGCCACACAATAGATTCATTCACCATTTGAACCTCAATAAGACAACAGAAATAACCAGAGACCCTAACAGTTCTACATTACATCTCAGAGTAAAATACAACTACAGCTCTGTCTCTTCCAGATGTATTTTAAAAGCTCCTTACGTTCCCTTAATAAAACGATCCGTATCAGTGTGTTAGCTCTGCTGCTGTCCAGCTGTTCATTAGCAGCTAGTAGCTGCAGCTAAACTCAGCCTCCTATAGGATGGATCATATCAGAGCAGGGGGCGTTTCTGCCCTCTAGCGGCCACATGCGGTAACTACAGTATTATTAAAGGGAAAGCTGGCGACAGTACACACGAGCAGCACTTTCTGGAGCTCCTTCAAGGTAAAAGCCTCATTTTTGTATTTTATGTTATAGAAATTATTACTACGTGATTTTAGGAGACTCAGAAGGATCCTCAGTGTAAACCGTTGTGTTTAACGACCGCTAACTTCTCCACTTGCTCTTAGTGTATTTATTCTTTAGTCTCAGTCACGTCCAAACATAAAATGAATCCATAATTTAGCTAATTATGAATCTACAACTGCATCTGTGACTGCAGTGTTAGCAAAGCTAGCAGCTAATTACAAGCTGTGACAAGCTAGCTCCAGAGCTACAACCAACATCTGTTTAAAAGGTGCTGATCACTATAACAGGCTATGGTTGTAGCATACGTAGCATTAGAGCTAGCTCGTTACGTTCTTTAAATAAAGAAGCTGATTCACGATTATTGGGGGAAACAATACCACAGTAAAACATTACAACTCAAACTAACATGCAGCTACAGCTCTGTCTCTTCTAGATTAATTTTAAAAGCTACTTACATTTCCTTAATAACACTATCTTTATCAGTGAAGAGCTCGTTAGCACTTCCGCTAGCTCGGCTAACTTTTCCGGTTCTGAATGCAGCTGAAGATTCGTAATTAGCTTCAACATTTGTTCATTTTTTGTTTGGAGGCTACTTAAAACTACAACAAAAATAATTACAGCAAATGGAGAAGTTAACGGCCGTTAAATACAACAGAGTTTATGCCGGCAATCCTTCTGAGTCTGATAAACCCACGTTTTAGCATATTAAAATGATAGAATTATGATAGTTTTACGCTGAAGCATCAACAGGAAGTGCTGCCCATGTATGCTGTCGCTAGCTTTCCATCTACCAATACTGTAGTTACCGCCTGTGGCCGCTAGAGGGCAGAAACGCCCCCTGCTCTGATATGATGCTACATGAAGCTGCGGTTCGCTGCAGCTCCCAGTGAACAGGAGGATTTTATTAGAGGACGTCAGACACAGTCACACAGAGACACATGAGAGCTGAAACTAAAACGGAACTACAGCTCTGTGTCTTGTAGAGGATTTATTTTAAAAACCACTCAGGTTGCTGTAATCATAGACATATATACGTTGACTGCCGCTGCCGATTGGAGCCGACGTGCCTACGTGGCGGCCATCTTGGTACAGTGCCACTCGCCCCTACAGTGCATTACGTCTATAGAGGAATGACATGTCTGCACTATAAAAGTGATCATAAATCCATCAGTTGTCAACATATATTGTTTGTTACAAACGTCAGACATGGAGGACGGACAGGTAGACATAGATAAAAATAAATTTTTATTATTAGATCACTATTATTATAATTAATATTGCTATTATCTTTGTCATTTTATCATAATACTATAATAATACTATTAGCAATTTATTCTTATCACTTTAATTATAATTAATATTTCTATTATTATCATAATTTAATTATCACTATTATTATAATTAGAATGGCTATTATCATTATTATTTTATTATTATCACTATTATTGTGATTAATATTGCTATTATCATTTTATTTTTTGAGTTGGGGGATTGTATTGCACTTGTTTTTTTATGGCCACGGCATCCAGCATCAGTGTCCCCCATCCATATTTAGTCTGGTCTTCCTTGCATCTTCTTCCCATCAACCGAAGTCAGCCACCTTTGTAAAAATTTAAAAAAGAGTAATTTAACCACTTTAACCCTTATAGAAGAAACTAAAGAGAGAAAATAGCATATCTGAAAGCACAACATGTTTCAGAATGCGTTATATGATGTGATGATTGATGTGAGCTTTTAGATTGGTCATTTTCACTGTCACAAACATACTCTGCAGGACTAACGTGGTTAATGTATTTAACAATTAGGCAACATGAAGAATACCGTTGCAATGTATGGAGATGAGGAAGATGTTGAAACTCTCTCCTTCACATTAAGGTTAAAGACACAATACATGTACATATTAAATACATCCAATACCTATCATTAATCTTCTAACTGGTCAATCACTGCAGTCTAAGGTCTGTTTTTTCCAGACCAGGGACAGTTTACAGATGGAATAACATTGCATTTTAACCAAAATAAGGTCTCAAATTATTTCTTTCACTAGTGAGCAGCTGTGCTATACGTGGGATAACGTAAAGTGAGCTGGTTATATTATGGGAGTGGAGAGATTCAGTCCGTCCTGTCGGGATTTATTTCACTATTTAACAACCTGCTCACTTAGTATTACTTCTTACGTACACCTTACCTGTGAAAAGTGATTCCACGGGATCTGGTTTGTGTGTTCTGCTCATTTGAAAAGTTAGTCTAGGTCTGTGTCAGAAGATTGTGTGCTGACAACATTAAGTAGAATTTGTATTTGGGTAGTAAAACCGGTATTTCTAAAGCATCCAAGCATCCTGTGTCAGAGCTACATGTGTGCCGTTTGTAACAAATCAAACCGTTTGGAAATCGCTCGAAAATTCAGTGAATAATTCTACTTTAAGATTGTGGAGAACCTCTTACCTCCATAGACTTACATTCACTCCCCCCTCTGCTAGCCCTGTACCAAGATGGCGGAGCTTTAGGCACGTCCCTCCACAGTCAATGCGGCGTCTATGTAAATATGGCTATGTTCGTAACCAGCTAGAATATGGATTCATTTTTCATTTGGGCTTGACAAAGACGAGAACTAAAATATTCAGAGATAGTGGAGCAGCTAGCTAACACTTATTACAGCTGGGTTTATATTTTTAATATCATATTGTTGAAATGACATAATTCTTTCGTGAAACAAATGAAGACTTTTATTTTGTAGGAGGTAACATGTAAACGTCTCTTATCCGGTCTGTAAACACATGTAAACATAAATATGATGCATATATGCAGATGTACTTTATATATTTCACTGTGCAGCCGTTTTTTATTCATGTCCAGTTTATTTTATAGACAGAAACATGTCTGATGCTAACATTAGCTCTGAATCTGTTTCCATATAATCATTTAGTTTATGTTAAAGATTCATCATTGATTCATCTTTAGTGTCAAACCTTTACTCTGCTCCTAAATTTAAGAAAAATAAGTCATTTTACAGGAAGATATTAAAGGATGCTTTTCTTAGTTCAATAAATGAAACAAATGTTTAACTGATTAAAATCTTTATTTCAATTTCATGTTTATTTTAATTTTAAATATCTGGATTTAATTAATACAGTTGAATTTATTTTATTCTGTGTTCTTATTAAGATAAAACACTAGATGATGAATCAGTTCATTCAACAACACACAAGGACTCCTCTGACTGCTGAAGACCTCAACAACTCCTGAGAGACATCAATGTGCATCAACAGATCAATAACTGATAGATGTGATCGACTGGACGTGGTCCACTGTCTTTGCCCGTTGAGGATCAACATGACTCATCCTGACAGTGAACGACTCACACAGTTTTGATCATCGTCAGGAGTTGAATTCATGTGCTGGATGTAATGAATGAGCATCAGCTCAGAGCTGGGCTCCATGAAATGAAGAACAAACCAGCTCAGAGCTGCTTTTAGGTTTGTTTCCATCAGTTTTCTCTTCAGTCATTGGGACCTTCAGCTGATTGGACCAACAGACTCTGGAAGGACTGGGCAGCTGTTCACTCACTAAATGCTGATTTACTTATTGGTGCTGCTTTTAATGCACTTCATGTGGAACTTTAGCATCAGATGTGATGTGTTGAGTAAAGGCCAGAAGTTGTTCCCTTTATTTGTGTGTGTTGACCAGAGAAGAGACTCAGCATCCAGTAAACACTGAAGTGTGTTGTGTTGCTGTGATGTTGACATGAAGTTAATAAACTGGTTGACGTCAACGTTCAGGAAACTGAAACGGGACTGAAACAGTAACGTTCAGGTTGTAGTTGTCAGTAATCAGCTTTAATGTGAGACTAAAACAGACTGTGATGGTTCTGAAGGACATCAGTTGCATGAGTTTGTTGAACGTTGTCTCATGGTTTGTTGTGATGTTTGCTGCTGCCTCATTTAAAAGCAGATGATCTGTGTTGAAGACATGTTTAGTTCTGGTATCAGAGATGAGGAACATAGAAGTGTAGCGCTGCTCCGTCAACGATTTCAGGAGTTAAATAACCAAGTGAGTCTTTCTGCCTTTATTTTACAATCATGAAATAATGAAACAATCAAAGACAATCGAAATAGAAACAGCAGAGAAAAGCTGTGAGAAGGATTTGTGGAAAAGGCTGTGAGGGAAAAGCAGCTTTTTATCCTGAAACATCAGAATCAGCTGTGGAACATCTGCATCTGACAGCATCAAGTCCAGCAGGAAGAAAAGACAAAGAAATGTCCATGTTAGTCTGATCACAGCTGTTCTGCTGCACATGTGGCACCGAGTGTTTCTGGAGACGTCACAAGTGTTTTCAGAGACATGATTAAAAAGACTTGATGAAAATATGTTGCCCCCATTTAAAATGTGAATTCATGAGAAACAGCTAAAGGACTTTAAAACATGTTCTAATGACTGTTTTAGTGTCTCGGTGTGATTTCATTCATTTTCCAGCAGGTCTGATTCCATTTGACGTAGTTGCAGTACCCGGCCAGTAGGTGGAGCTGTGTGCTGCAGGGACCAAAAGCTGACGTCAGTCACTGATAGAGTGAGACGTCACACAGCGCAAGTAAAGCGAAGCAGCACAGACGTTAAGATGCTCTGTTTGTTATCATTTCCACAGAAATAAACGAATGAATATGCGACACAAAGGGTTGACTACAGCGTCATTCTTAAAAGTGTAACACACACAGACTGCTGCTGATGGAAAACACAGTCAGACCTTGATCCTGACTGGAAACAGGAGGCTTAGCTTCAGGCTTCACTTCATTAAAGTGCATTGAACAGCTGAACTCGTCCTCAGGGCTTCCATGGACCTTTGGTTTGTCGTTGCTGTTCTCACTGGCTCTGACTTTAGTTGTGGTTCTATCAGTGAACATCTTCAAAGCTCTTTTCCTCTTGGATCCAGTTGATGCAGCTCTTCACTTGGTCCACTCTGCAGCCTCATTTCACTTCCAGCAGGTCTGACAGACGACTTGATGATCCTGAACACATGTTTTAACCACTACAATGAATCTGGTTTGGTTTCAGAGGTCAGATGGAACAGATGTGCGTCTTCTCCGGTTCTTTCTTGACAATGAGCTGGACCGAGGAGGAGGAAGAGTCCCTGAGACCAGGAGCCAGACCAGAAGCACCTGGACATGAATCAAAGTGATGCTGCAGAAGGAGATTTGGTAAACGGTGTGCGTCTGCTCACCTGCAGCGTCCAGCGTTGATGCAAAGAGAAGAAGAAGACTTGGATGAAGAAGCTCTGCAGCCTGACGGTGAGTTTGACAAACTCAGTCTGACCCCTGCAGCTGATCTCCAAGCAGCCGACAAACCAGCAGCAGAAGCAAAGCGTCAGACAGACGTTAGAGTCCTACAGATTAGTCAATGCTGCACATGGAGACACTGAAACACTCTTTACTCATTCAGCAGCTTGTTGCTGGTTTGTTTCCTGTTGTCTTTATGTAGTGGAGTAAAAGTTGAAGATTTGTCTCTGAGCTGTAGTGAAGTTTAAAATAGCAGGAGACTGAATGACTGAGGCAACTTGTCAAGTAGTAGAAACAGAGTGTAGATTGACTGTGTGACTGTAGCTCCTGTAAAACAGCTTCTCAGGACATTTAGTGTTTAAATAGAGTCATCAGTTCTGAGTTTGCTTCTTCTTGATTCTTCCTTCTGTATATTTTAGTCAAAGGTTCTTATTTCTAGAATTAAATGACGTTGGGAGCTGAAGCTTTGGAGGGATTCTGGAAAATGTTCCAAGAGTTCTGTTTTACTGAAACTC
This sequence comes from Dascyllus trimaculatus, assembly GCA_024666655.1. NCBI lineage: Eukaryota > Metazoa > Chordata > Actinopteri > Pomacentridae > Dascyllus > Dascyllus trimaculatus. The sequence goes on along the minus strand of CM045468.1, from coordinate 3,486,943 downwards.
ACTAAAAAGCTGATCGATCAGTAGGAAGTCCGTTTCCTGCTTCGTTGCCCTGACAACGGTGATGTCACGACTCTTCCTGTTCTCCAGTTTAGTTCCTGATTTACCGTCGTCGTGCTGCAGCTGTGTTTCTCCGTCTGAAGGTGAGTAAAAGATTGTTTAAAGTGTTTCCTGCTGTTGGTTTAGTTCCAGCAGCTCCGTGTTGACTCCTTCATGGAACTAAAAAGTTGTCCGTTCGCGGCTAAAATGTGTGAATGTGTTTTGTCAAGTGAGGTCAAGGTATGAGATCCCAGAACAGGCATTTACAGAGGCTAAGTAAATAAAATGATATGATCGCATTGCTTAATGATGATTTGAAAATATTCTTATGTTGAGTAATGATTTGAAAGAGTTTATAATTATTGGGAAGATTAAAAATGATTCTTTGTAACCAGAATTCTGCAGGCTGAAAAGAGGATCTTGGCTGTGTGGCAGGTTAGAAACAGGACATGGAGTAAAATGTCTGTGCTCAAGTGTGTGTCCTTAAGTTTTCAATAATCTTTATGATCAAGTGATTGGAAAGTTGTCTCAGTTAATTCAGATGGTGTGATGATTCTAAATATATAATATCATTGAGATCTGAAGTGATTCTAATATTTAAGGAGGTTTCTCTGAGCAGCTGATGGAAAAAGAGGAAGTCCAGTCCTCCAACTGTGTCGCAACCAGAAAGAGGAAGTTAGGAAAACCAGACTGGACCGGATTTCTTAAGATGAGACAATGTCTGAAGTTTTGGAAAGTATGAATCCTGAATTATGCTACTGAGCTAACTGAGACAATGAGCTAAAGTTAAGAAAGTGTGTTTGGGAGGAGAAAAATGTGCATGTGTCTCTGAGGAATATAGGAGAGTATAAAAATGAGAGACAGACACAAATTAAACGGAGTTATCCGAGGACATTGCAGAAGATGGTTCGATCTGACTTTAGTCCAGGATAAGTGGAGTTTTACTCGCCCAAGAAAAAGAACAGTTTAGATCAGTCTGTAACTTTGCTGAAGATGGAACAGAGCAATATGTCCTTTCCTCTGTGAGAGATAGCAGAAGAAGTGGCCTGTTCAGGCCGTTCAGCCTGTGCTGGGAGTAGGGCTGCACAATTAATCGAATTTTGATCACGATCACGATTTTTGCTGCCACGATTAAACTAACCTGATCGTCGGCGATATTTACATTTAAAATGCAGATCTAATCAAGCACTTTCTTAATCAGTAGTCAGACAAACACCAGGGGGCGAACACATGCTTGAGGCTTTATGAAGCTGCCTAAATAACAAGGGAGGGCACCTGCAGCGGCAACCTGAAGTCACTCGGTGGACTGGGCTGATGAGAGTCATGTCAACAGAAGAAAGTAGGAGCATCATGGTGAGGAGCTACTGCCTCTAAATGGATCAACATCCATTGTCTGGACTTGTTCGGATTCAGGGCAAATGACGTTAAACAAGAACAAGTCATATGTAAAGAGTGCGGCAGAGTTGTGTCTGTCCTGCAGAGTAACACTACTGATCTGTTAAACCATCTGAAAAAAACATCACAAACACAAATACGAGGAATGCATGAAGGCTAAAGCTAACGCTGATTCACAAAGTTCCCGTCCGTGTCCAGCAGCAACCCAGACAACCATAACAGCGAGCCTGCACCGGGCAACACCGCATCCATCTACATCCCAAAGACACGCAGAAATAACTGACGCAGTATCGTTTTATTTGGCCAAAGACGTGTGTCCACTAAATACAGTGAGCAACGAGGGCTTCAGAAAAATGGTCAAAACACTGGACAAGAAACGGGGGGGGGGGATCGCTTTGAGGTCGGGATCGCGTTGATGTCGGACCGATTATCTCTCAAACCACGGTCAAAACGATCGCAATAAAAGTTAGCTAGCTAGCAAGTTATCAAATCAAACCGATCTTTATTTATAAAGCAGGTTAGTTCTCACCTAACTAGCTTTATAAGGTCAGGTGAGAACCTTATAAAGCAGGAGGTAGACATGGAGAATCTGGGAACGATGCTCTGCTGCTGCCGGTTGACCCAGATGACTACCGATCATCTGAAGAATCTGGATCAGGTTCTGAATTCATCTGATCCAGATTATTTAATTATGTTATCATTTATTTTTTCTTATTTAAAATTTCATGTAGTGCTGAAAACTGTTCCTAAACTGTATTGTTTGCTTAGTGCAATAAAAATACAGGTGTTTTTCTAACATAATGAATAATCGTTATTAATAATCGTGATTACAATATTGATCAAAATAATCGTGATTGCATTTTGGCCATAATCGTGCAGCCTTAGCTGGGAGAGTCAGGGACTGTCCTCAGCTCATTTTGCCATTTGAAACTTTTCCACAATGAACCCAAGAGCATGAAAAGGATTTTTGCAAGACTGAATTGGGATCCGAACTGTTCACTCCCCCTGAGTTCTGGAGAATTTTTACGGGATTAATGGGACTCTGTACACGGTTTGGTGTTTCTGTTAAGAGATTCTGCCAGAATCAAGTTAGGACCGGGCGTGGCAGTTAAAGGCCAGGCTGTCTGCCCTGTCTATTCTAAAATATACTATTGGGAGATTTAATTAGGAAAGCTCAGTTCTGCAATATTAACCAAATTATTTAAACCTGATCAAATTTTTAAATGTATTTTCTGTGTTTGAACAAGAGCTGCCGCTGCCCTTAATCAATAAACTTTATTCTGCATTTAAAGAGAAGCATTATGGATTTTTAATTTGTTTACCTGAGTTCATAGACTCCTCATGGATGTAAAAAGTTAAGCATTTGTGTGCAAGAGATCTGATGGTTCTGAAAGTTGTTCTAGTTAATGAGTTAAATAGATTTTTAAACAGATCCCTGGGGTTTTCCTTTCCTAGCCTCAAAATCTAAACCTAGCAATTTACCAAGAGCCGTTGTCAACAGAGGAGGGAGCTGTCGTGAACAGGTGTGACTGATTAGAAGGCCGGGCTAACGAGGCTACTTCATGTGGTTTTCTGTCAGAGTAAGCGGGGTAGGCGTCTGGATGGAGACAGTGAGAGCTTGGTGGGTCCCCTGTTGTGCTGATCTTATTAGGTAGGACTTATGAGCAGATTAGAACCTAACCCTTGAAACGGAGAGCTGGTCCAGGTACCCTGTTGAAGGGTATACTCGGGAGGACTACAGTCTGAAAGTGGAGGAGAAACATCTGTAAACTGATGTAGTTCAGATGTGTTCAGTTGTACAGCTCAGTTATCTTTAACCTGCCAAATTGTGAGAAACAAACTGTGTTTTAAGTGGTGATTAAAGACTGCAGACTGCCACATTGAGCTAATGGCAGCTGCTGCTAAAGCAACTGTTAGCTAGTTAGCTTAGCTCTGTGAGGAAGCCAGAGCGCGAGCCCAGCTCTGTGTTGGTGAGAATTAATTAATTATTGGAGACGATAAAAGCATGTCGACATGATCTGTGTGTGTGTGTTTATGTCCAGTTTATCCAGTGGGACATTGTAGATCTTTTTCTGACCTACTATCTCTGTAGAATGTTAGTGTTGGTGTTGGATCTCAGTCCTGCTCCCTGTTCCTGCATCTGTCCATCTACATGTTTACCAGCTGTCTTTCCTTCAGTCTCAGTGGTCTGGCCTTTGTTCCTGTTTCTTATCTAATGACCTGATAACAGTCTGGTATCTTTTACAGCTCTGTTGCTCTGTCAGTCGTTCCCTGACCCACCCAGGGAACCTTTACTTTACACCATCAGATCCTTATTGAGAATATTATTCACAGCTCCAAACAGCCACATGGTCATTTAATCAGTGTTATGTTTGTATTGGTTTCATCTCTCTGACGGAATCTAAGATAATATTCTGATCAGTGACCAGACTGATGGTTTCAGGTAGAACGTGTCAGGAGCTGCTGAGGTAACATGGTACATGTTTGATTATTGGACCAGCTGCCAGGACAGGTTCATGATTAATGACAGTAAAGTCCAATAAAGGTACTCTTTGGTCTGTTTGAGGTGTTTCAGAGTGACGGCAGCCTGCAGACTCAGAGGACCGGTGACGGGAAGCAGCCGAGGATTTTCTGTGGTTCTGCACAAACCCGGTCCAGACAGCAGAGATCTGTACTGGTGGGAAGAAGCTGATATATTAAATCAGTCGACACCAGTCCCTGCAGGAGACTCCCTGGTGAAGTTTCCAGACTGATGAGGAGACTCCAGGTGATATTTTCCAGTCTGTGCCGTTACTTGAGCTTCCTCCAGTGCTGCACAAGTTGTGGTTGAGCCACAGTGTTTGGAGCTGGAAGGAACACTGCAGGTAGACGAGCCAGCTGTTTCTAGGACTGAGTTGGTTTCAGCACAGAAAGCAGATTCTATTTAGTCTGAGTTGTTTGACAGAGTTGTGTCAGCATCATAGTGAGGAGCAGGGGCCTGTTTCACGAAGCAGGTTTAGTGAAAATCTGAGTCTGTTAACCCTGAAATGAGGAAAACTCAGAGTTTTCCGTTTCACAAGGGAGGTAACTCAAACCAGAGATAGAAGGGTAACTCTAGCCTGTTTCACGAAGAAAGATAACTTAAGCTCTCGGTCAGTTACCGCAGTAACAGTGTCTGTGAAACTAACCTGGTCGGGAGCAGGTTTATGTCAGTAAACCTCGAGATTCTCTCTGTCTCCGCCCTCTTTTAGCCACGCGATGTTTGATTTCCTCGTTTATTCATTCATTCAGTCAGTAGAGAGTTTTGGCGTCCGTGTGTTCTTAATGATCCAGTAGATGAAGGAGCAGCATTACTGCGCAGGGAACTGAATATTCGTCGGGAGGTTATTTTCAGACCACGCATAGATGTCATGGCTTTTCCGGACAGTTATCTTTTTGAACGGTACCGCTTCACCTCACAATCCATAATCTACATCCACCACCTCATCCGTCCTTACATTCAGAACATTAACAGCCGCAGTCATGCTCTAACATCCCAGCAGATATTGTGTGCTGCGCTGCGGTTCTTCGCAAATGGGAGTTTTTGTATAACATTGGAGACGCAGAGCATTATAGTAAGGCCACTGTTTGCAGAGCCGTCAGAGACAACATATGCCATAATCATTTTGCAGTTTAATCCATCATCATCACCATTATCATCACAGAAAATAAAACACATGATACACATTTAATTTGGTCTTCTTTATTTCCTACAAATGAAAGAGCTAGTTTAGTTCATGTTCCAATAGTTAACATAATTCACCTGTGACCATGAACCCACCTCTAACTTGTGCTCCAGGATTTCAATTTCCAGATCAGCCTTCCTAATCTGGCGGTCCAAGTACTGCACTTCTTTGTCTGTTTTTCTGATTTTTTTCAGTAAGTGTAGTTTATATATTTGTTTTACTGGTAACTGGGAATACATAGAGGACATTAAATTATACAATTGCACATGAATTCCACAGAATGAACCTCTAGTGTTTACTGAACATCCATCTCACCGTGTCAGTCTGTACAGTGGAAGTTGAGGGACCATCCTGCTGCTGCCCTGCCATGCTCTGTTAAAAAGGATGAGAATGTGCCATACTTCAGTGAAGGCTAAATGTCACACTCTATATTCCACCAGAATGTTAAGAAATGTGAATGGGGAAGAGAACTATCAGTGACATACTTCTGTATGTCTTTCTGTATCCCCCTCTGTAAAGGCAGCAGACACAGTGTCATCCTCTTCATCCTGGATGAATGAGATGTTTCACTAAACTTAAAATACCATTTGGCTCAATCTTTGGAGTATTGCCTACTTACAGTTACAAGGTCTGTTGTGGCATGAAGGGGCTCCACTAGGCAGATAGCACCATCAGAATCTGGAAAAATAAGAAATAAATATTTGTATGACTTTCTTTCTGTTGGCTGAGTAGAAGTCTGTGTTAGTTTAAATAGGCTTAATTATTTAACAGAGCATGATATAGATGCAGACATTTAGGCTATGTGTGGATAAAAGAAATGCACAGTCAAACAACCACGTAATATTTAGGCTACATTTCAATGTAAAACATGATCAACATGAGGTACCTCCATGAGATTATGCCTAGGTCTTACCTGTTTGAACAATGTTTTTATATTTCATTTTAAGCTGCTGCCACGTGCGCTTCTCCCCCGTCTGACTGCACCTAAATGAAATAACTTAATAAGTGCCATTCAATCAGTTTTCCCTGTAATATTATTGCGATTGCAAAGGACTACATTTAAACTTACGCATTAACCCGGGCAGCAATGTTCTCCCACGCCGTCTTCCTCGCTTTTGCATCTACAGCGGTGTTGCATTTCTTCCGAAAAATGTGTTCATAGTCGCTATGCGCGCATTAAGACGTCCAGTTCAAGGGGCATAAAAAACGTAGCTCTTCGCTTCCCCGTTGCCATGGTGACTCGTCGAATCGGGGCTCCATTGATGCCGTCTTTTTTTAGCCATGGTGCACGCGCTTAACTCCAGGTGAAACTACTCCGTGTTGATTAAACAAACTGAAATCACCCGTTGTGAAACCGAAAACTCTGAATTTCCTGTCTCAGCGTAGATCAACTCGCAGTTGAGGATTAAACTCAGAGGTTGTTAAACCTGCTACGTGAAACGGACCCCAGGGCTCAGTGCTACGCCTCCTGGATGGACTCTTGGTTTCCACATAGTGACCAATTTGTTAGAGCCAGTTTTCCAAGTGGTGGTTCCTACAACAAAGTCCCTCAGACGCCCCATTATTAGGTTGTCTGGGTGTTCAAGAGACATATGATCGTATATGGTGACATTTTTTCTGGACATGCTTGAAACATGAATGAACATTCTTCATTAAAAGGTGTCACACATGTCAGGTGGTTAAAGCTGCACCGTTGTATCCCATCCCAGCAGTGGGACATCCTTTTCAACACCTACTTAGTGATTGTTTGGGTCTCCTGACCCTGTTCAGATGAGGACACTGTTTTAGGTTGACTGTGACGTGTCAGGTTCCAGGTATGAAGCTGCTATGAAGTTGTGGAAAAAGCATTAACTTAGTTCATATTGATTTGTTGTTTTCCAAAAATGATACAATCTGATCAAGGTTCCAGTTTTACATCCAGTTTGTTTGCTCAAGTGAGCTCGCTTGTGACCAGTGCTATTGGGATCCCCAGATATCTCATAAATCAAACATTAACCAGTTTGACTTCTCATGAAAATATATACAACAGCTGCTTGAAGCTTGCAGACTGGTGGTGAATCAGAAAGTAAACTATGCAGCTGTTTTCACTGCAGTGACTTTTATATTTTTTTACAGGGTAAAAGATGACGACGCCTCAAGAAGTCATTCTGGACACTTTGGAAGATTTGAAAGAAGAGGAGTTTAAAAAATTCAAATGGCTGTTGTGCCAGAAGGGTGCCCTAGAAGACTTCAAAGCAATCCGAAGGTCTCGACTGGAGAAGGCAAACGAGGTCGAAACTGTGGAACAAATGGTCAACACCTACTGTATAAACGCCATTAAAGTCACTCAAATGGTTTTAATGAAGATAAATAGAAATGATCTGGTGGAGGAAATCCCAGAAACCATCAGAGAACCTACAGGTAAGTCAGCTGAAGATTAAAAGTGGGATGTTCCAGAGATACCAAGGAGAATACAGAGATGTTAGAATGATTAATTAACATGATACATCTGACATCAGCAACAGTAGGACCAAAACATCCACAGTAGCAGCACAAACCATGAATACAGAGTTTCCTTGTGAAACTGCGACCGACAGATCAGATCTGACTCAATCTATGGAGAACACAAAACACATGAGCCACCTGGGAATCACTGGCTTGAATCAGCCCAGATTTTCTGACCTAATTCTTAATGTCTCCACACACAGGAGACACGTTACTGATCAGAAACCAGTAGACAGCTAAAGCACACAAAACCTGCCCCAAAACATCCCATGAACATAAAACATGAAGTAACAATCTGCACATGAACACCATTAAAGTCAACATCAGTTCAGGAAGTGCAGAAAAAAGCCCCCAGATTTATCCCAAACACACTTTGTCCATGTGGACAACCGAAGCAAACACACTGCAGCTGGTGTCTCCAGTCTCTTAGTTTAAGGCTTTGTCCACACTAAGGTGGACATTTTCCAAGAAGGATATCTTCACACTTCACACACTACACTTAAAATATTACACAACCATCATTTTACTGCAGAGATCTGTAGTACATTATACTTTCTATATCTCTAGATGTACTCAAACACACACATTTCTCAATACATGCATATACAAAATTAGCTCCACATCAGTTCATGGAAGGAAGTCTAATCTTCACTGCTGCTAACCTGCTCCAGAGGAGGTTATGTTCAGAGTCTGGGGTTTAATCGGCTGTCAGAAGCTTCTTCCTTCCACCAGTTCTTCCTCTGACATTCTCTCTGAGTGACACAGATTCTCAGCTGAAGTTTTATCTGCAAACCTGTTGGTCTGTACATTAGTGACTGCACTGAATGAAGCTATGCAGGTACAATACTTCACACTGTATGTGTTGCCATGGAAACCCACATGCATTCACCTGCTGATGCAGAAAGTTCTTAAACATGGGTTTCATACATGGTCCTAAGTGGCTGCCCAGTCTGTTCTACACTGCTGGTACTGAAGTTACTAGAACAAAGGTTATAACATTGATCAGTCTGTTAGTATTTATTATATAAATATTCAATAACATTGATTTTGTGATGTCCTTTATTATGGGACAGTGACAGACTTAGATATTGAGCATCTTGTCTAAATGAATGAAGTTCAAAGTTGAACATCTCCAGTGTGCAGCTGTAAATTCAAACTAAGCAGCTGCATTGAGACTCACTGAGTGGGAGAATACAGAGAATAACTCACAGCATTGATGGTTTTCTACCAGAATGACTCTCTGGAATCATTTGCAGTAGCAGGGCTCTTTACCGTCAGATGTGTTTGTGTTTTTTATAGTTCTACATTATAGAACCTGTTGACTGAATTGGATGGAACATGATTTGTTTATTTTGTGCAGAAGAAGAGTCACATGACACGTTGAATGGTCCATTTTATGTGAATGTACTCAGTGTCTGAAGAAGAAATCCTGGTGAACAAAGAAAACTGACAACCACCTTCATGATCCTTATTATCTCTGCCTGGGGTTTTAGGTTTTGCTGAGCCCACTGACACAAAGAATGGCTCTGTTGAACTAGTTTATTTTCCATGCACCACTTCTTCCACCCTTCAGACGTCCTCAGCTGGATATAAATGTGTCCTCTGGCTCTGTTTCCTGTTGTTAAGTTCCTGTTTTAGTGTCCGTCAAACCACAGTAAAACTGTTCCTCCCTGCTTTCATGACACACAGGATGACTTTACCATAAAACCTCCCACCCAGTGGGGGGGTCAGGTTATGACGACAGAGTGAACAGGAGCACGCTGTTGAGCTCTCCGCTTATTTCATGATTATCACATAACCTGTCGTGCTTTACAACCAAGTTTTAAACTTTTTATATATTGACGAACATCCAAGACGCTGACATCGACCAAATTGCGAAATGCCACCGAAAAACCTGAGGACAAGAAAATTAATGGACAGAGGGAAACTGCTACAGCTAGCGCTAGCATGGCTAACACTAAGTCTCCGCAAGCTAACATCGACAGCTTCATGGACACGCAGCCTCCACCCGGGTTTCTGAGAGGGATGGAAAAAATGACAAACGTGATTCAGAATACATTTGCTGCCCGTCTCAACCAAGTGGACACATCTATTGAGAAGCTGGAGGGAAGGCTACAAGCTAACACAGAGGATAGCCCAACTGGAGGAAAAATGCACCGAGCTCGAGCCGTCAATCACCAGCCTACGAGACCATGACGAGTTGGCCGAGAAACGCGTCCAGGCTGATGCTGAACTTTGGACACAACTCAATGACCAGGAGAATAGCCAGAGAAGGAAGAACTTGAGGATTGCAGGGTTCCCGGACGGAATTGAAGGCAACATAATATATAACCGATACTGTCGCTCTCCGACACGCTAGAGATAATGAGAACGCACCGCACGATCCGGAGGAGACCGCAGTTATTAATGCCGGAAGTTTGCATGCACACGAGAAACTTACATTTTAGTTATTTTCTGCCACTGTCCCCTCAGGGGCTCTGTATAAATCTGGAAAGTTTCAAAAGATTTGGGGTGGTTTTCTCACATATGTGGACACAGAGTGCACAGTACAGCAATCCCTTTATATTTAAACAAGTGTTACACTCCAATGTCATGTGATTGTTACGCATGCTTATTAAACTATTGGTACTGTTTCTAACTTTATTGATTTTAATTTTCTTTTCTACCTCTCTCGGCAACATTCTCATATGTCATTTTTGTTGATGTTTGTTTATTTTATGATCTACTGAAGGCTTGCATCTATTCTTACTTTATTTGAACTGATACACACTCTGTAGGAATGTATGGTCGAACTTGTAGGGGTGGGTGAGAGGGAGGGAGGGAGGGATGGGCTAATCTGGTACCTATCCAGTACATCTTTGGATATTATCCTATCTTTCAGGTCTACGGTTGTTAAATTAAAAGAAAAACAATCAAGATATTGTTGGAAACCTCCCACCCAGTGAGGACCTCAGTCCAATAAGATCAGTTTGTACCACACTTTCCAGAATGTGTTTTCATTCATCTGTTTTTTAACAGTATCTTCTCATTTGTGTAATTTCTTGTTTTCTGATTCAGAGATTCTGTCTGGATGTGGAGACAAACTCAAGTCCAACCTGAAGACGAGGTTCCAGTGTGTGTTTGAGGGCATCGCTAAAGCAGGACAGAAAACCTTCCTGAATGACATCTACACAGAGCTGTACGTCACAGAGGGAGGGACTGCAGAGGTCAATGATGAACATGAGGTCAGACTGATTGAAGCAGCTTCCAGGAAAACAAACAGAGCAGAAAGAGCCATCAAACCAGAAGACATCTTTAAAGACCCATCTGGTAGAGACAAACCAATCAGAACAGTGATGACAAAGGGAGTGGCTGGCATCGGGAAGACAGTGTTAACACAGAAGTTCACTCTGGACTGGGCTGAAGGTAAAACCAACCAGGACATCCAGCTCATGTTTCCATTCACTTTCAGAGAGCTGAATTTGGTGAAAGAGAGAAAGTTCAGCTTGGTGGAACTTGTTCATCACTTCTTCAGAGAAACCAAAGAAGCAGGAATGTGCAGGTTTGAAGACTTCCAGGTTGTGTTGATCTTTGACGGTCTGGATGAGTGTCGCCTTCCTCTGGACTTCCACAACAATGAGATCCTGACTGATGTTACAGAGTCCACCTCAGTGGATGTGCTGCTGACAAACCTGATCAGGGGGAAGCTGCTTCCCTCTGCTGGCCTCTGGATAACCACAAGACCTGCAGCAGCCAATCAGATCCCTGATGACTGTGTGGACATGGTGACGGAGGTCAGAGGGTTCACCGACCCACAGAAGGAGGAGTACTTCAGGAAGAGATCCAGAGATGAGGAGCAGGCCAGCAGGATCATCTCCCACGTGAAGACATCACAAAGCCTCCACATCATGTGCCACATCCCAGTGTTCTGCTGGATCACTGCTACAGTTGTGGAGAAGCTGCTGGGAAGCAGAGAGGGAGGAGAGCTGCCCAGCACCCTGACTGAGATGTACATCCACTACCTGGTGGTTCAGGCCAAAGTCAAGAAGGTCAAGTATGATGGAGGAGCTGAGAAAGATCCACACTGGAGTCCAGACACCAGGAGGATGATTGAGTCTCTGGGAAAACTGGCTTTTGAGCAGCTGCAGAAAGGAAAGCTGATCTTCTATGAGTCCGACCTGACAGAGTGTGGCATCGACATGGAAGCAGCCTCAGTGTACTCAGGAGTGTTCACACAGATCTTTAAAGAGGAGAGAGGACTGTACCAGGACAAGGTGTTCTGCTTCGTCCATCTGAGCGTTCAGGAGTTTCTGGCTGCAGTCTACATGTTCCACTGTTACACCAACAGGAAGGAGAAGGTTCTGGAGGACTTCCTGGGAAAAGACTGGAAAGACGAGACCAGAGACACTCTGGATGTGTTCCTCAACAGAGTCATGAGGAAATCCCTCAGCAGTAAAAATGGTCACCTGGACCTGTTTGTTCGCTTCCTTCATGGCCTCTGTCTGGAGTCCAACCAGAGACTCTTAGGAGGTCTGCTGGGTCGGACAGAGAACCGTCCAGAAATGATCCAGAGAGTCATCAACAACCTGAAGAAGATGAAGAGTTATTTTATGTCTCCAGTCAGAAGCATCAACATCTTCCACTGTCTGATGGAGATGAAGGATCTCTCAGTTCATCAGGAGATCCAAAAGTTCTTGAAGTCAGAGACAGGATCACAGAAGGAACTCTCTGAGATCCACTGCTCAGCTCTGGCCTACATGCTGCAGATGTCAGAGGAGGTTCTGGATGAGTTGGACCTGAACAAGTACAGAACATCAAAGCAAGGACGACTGAGACTGATTCCAGCTGTGAGGAACTGCAGAAAGTTTGTGTGAGTCCAGATGTGATGACCATGATCAGTCAGTAGATCAGTGGTTCAGTTCTTCAGATGTTCTCACTAGAACATTCTCATTATTCTTCATGTTCCACTTGTTTATTTCAAACATCATGTCAGCTGAGTTTAGTCTCCGATGTTCTTGAGCTGCTTCAAACGCTGTGAACATGTAGATTTTTTAGTTGGTTGTGTTTAAAGCAGTTAAATGGATCAACTCAGTTTTTGTGTTTCATTCTAATAATTGTTTGACAGTTTTTTCTTGTGGTTCTTCCTTTGGCTGATGGAGGAAACATGCAGATCTGCTGAAACACATGAAGAACTGTAGATGTTCTTGTCCAGGTTTTATCACAGCATCACTTGATCACAACATGTTGGAGGTTCAGACAGTTTTCAGTGAACACACTCAAAGTTGACAAAGAGGGAAGTGGTGTTCCAGAGTCCAGACTTTGTCTTTACTCACATTCAGTTTGTCACAGAAAGAAACTCAGGTTATCAGAGCAGAATGGTAGAAGTCAGACTGTTTCCAGAGATCTGATCCACTCAAAGGTCAGAGTTGTGTTTTTAATGTTACAAACCCTGAGAACACCTTTGTGATGATGTTATGTTGGAAATAATTCAACCTCAGTGGTTTGTTGTTTGTGTTTGTGCTGAACAAGTTTGTCAGAATCTCCAGAAGAACGTTGAGGACAGAAGTTGACCCAGTCGTCTGTCATCACATCAGAATATGTCCTGATGTTGATCTTTACTGATGTTCAGGTGTGATGTTGTCCAGGGATCAGTTTCATTGTGTAGCGTTTGACAGCAGACTGTAGATGTTGAGTGATGGAGGTGAAGCTGACAGCAGCAGGTCCACAGCAGAGACTTCATCATCTTTGTACTGGAGCTGTTGACTGAGCTGAACTCAGTCACAACATCCTGAGTCTCAGTAAAACCAGTGGACAGAACACGTTCTTCTGGTCCAGATGTTCTCCTGAGAACTTTGTGGAGTCAGACGTGGGATCAGATCACACTGACAGACTGTGGACAGTGTGGAAGCCTGAATGTAACTCCATCTCCTGTCCTCAATGTGCAGATGAAAGCACAGATTCAAAGTGTTGAGGTGTGAGAGAGGCTGATGAGAATTCAGCTTCATGTCTAACAGTCAGAGAAGATCAGCTGAACCACTGATGTGAAGAACTAAATGTCAACCAGGACCAGTCCAGATGTTTTTGCATCAAATGCATGAAGGAAATATAAAATGTCTTCTTCATAATAACATGTTTTATCATTTATGTGTCATGACAGACTTTATGACTGTGTACTCTCAGAGAGTCACTGTGAAGTCGTGGCCTCAGCTCTGAAGTCCAACCCCTCCCATCTGACAGAACTGGACCTGAGCTGGAACAACCTGCCGTATTCAGGAGTGAAACATCTTTGTGATGGACTGCTGAGTCCAAACTGTAAACTGGAGGCTCTCAGGTCAGTTTACTCATTGTTTTTAATTGGACTGAAATGGTTCCTCGAGTAATTCGATTCCTAAAATTCCCAGAGGCAAAATTCTCTGCCTCGAAGCTTTGTTTAATCCACTATATTCTATGATATACGTGTACGATACAGCGTGGATGTCCGCGGATGCGGCACCAGCACTACCACGCTCTGAAACCCATTCATTTCAAGATGTTGCGCCGCGCAACAATGGCATGCCGCTGCGCTGAGCAAAGCGCAAGCACAGAGTGCAGGTCGAAGAGACCGCACACTCCCCACAGTCAGAGTTCAAATGTGTTGAACTTTGACACCTCCGCGCTATGACATTGAACCATGCGGCCAATCGAAATGAGACATCTCGCCTGCACGATGGGAAAAGTGGAGGAAAAGTTGTTTCTCTTTTAACATTTGATTCGGTTTCTCACTATGGGACACACCTCCTGACCCAGAAGCAATATTACACTACGCCAGTTCTAACTGGTAGACAGACGTGACGCGGGCGGGACCTCCTCCTGCTATAAGTGCCTGATATCCACATCATCTTCCCAGTCTTAAACCTCTTCTCACTCCTTGAAGCACCTCTCAGAGACCTTTTGTAGCTAATGGGCTAGCATTCCGTTCACAGGGCGAACTGCCCACTCGGTCGCCGAATGCTACCTATTGCTACATTAGCAACCTGAGTTTAGCAGCTGGTCTGTCCCCAAACAGCAGCTGCTGCAGCTAGTTGCCACACTAGCTGCCCATCGCTTCTCTGTTTTTAACGGAGCTCAGTAGATGGAGCCTTGCCCACCCTCTCCATGGACGGGACAAAGCTGCCGATCAAGACCTGCAAGTGCGGTAACAAGATGTCTGGAGTAGACACCCATGCTGCTACCTTACCTGCTGCTTGTGGTATGTGCCTAGGGCTGGGACATGCTCAGGACGCTCTCCCATCCCTGGTTTCTTGTGAACACTGTGCTCATCTCTCACTCAAGACCTGCTGACGCAGGCTAGCGTGCCAAGCTAGCATGTTGGCAGAGGATCTCCATGGCAGAGGATCTCCTGGGGCAGGATCTCCTGAGGGAGGAATAGCTGGGGGCAGCTATTCCTCCCTCCCGGGATCTAGGGAGGAATAGCTGAACATGTTCTGTCCACTTAGCTCCCAGGGAGACACCATCCCTGCCAAAGCCAGCTGGGGCGAGCAGCTCGACAGTATCGCCCCATTAACCAACTTCGATGATCCTGTTGCCAGCCTTATGGCAGAGCACATTGACATCGAAGCAGTGGACTATGAGCCTGGAGAACAGCCCGTAAGCCTCGATTCCGATGAGTATGAGGAGGATGCCGGTGCATTTAATCCCCAGCTGGCTGCAAAGCCGAGGGCTGTGGACGGTACATGCAGCGGGCCACCAAACCCGGCTGCCAGCTTAGACCGGCACTACACCTGTAGGAGAGCTGCTGTAAAGCTAGGCATTGTATGGCTGGAAGCCAACGTAGAGACCGCCACATTTCACTACGAGGGAAAAAGGCTCCCAAAAGTAAAAGTGTCCTCCAAACAGATGTTGCCGGTTTTCCCTGAGTGCCTTGAGGAAACAACCCAGTCATAGAGCAATCCTCTCTCTGCCAAGAACCTTGTCCAGGGAGGATCGGCGTTGGACTGGGACAACATGGAGCAAAAACGTTTTTCCAACCTTCCTCCAGTTGAGCATCTCATCGCAGCTCACCTCCACCCCACCCTGAAGTCCACCATGACGCCATCAGGCCCCTCCCTGCCCTCCAAAGCCGAGCATTTTCAATTTTCCTTAACTTAAAAAGGCTACAAAATGGTGGCTACATTGGTGAAGGTACTGAATGTGTTGTTGCTGCTTTTAGCCTACCAGGCTGAATTAGAGGACAACATGTCATCCTTACCTACACCCAACCTGTGGGATAAGCTGTGCATGGTGACTGACCTCTGCCTGCGCCTACACAGGTGTGCTGCACGAGCCTCTGGAAGAGCCATGGCCCTCATGGTCGCTCAAGAATGAGCCAGGCGGCTGAATCTATCTAGCCTCTCCCAAAAAGAGAAGACTGGCTTCCTCGATGTCCTGGTGGATCCGAAAGGTCTTTTTGGCCCAGCAGTCGACGTTGTTGGCCCATGCAGACACGCAGTGAGAAAAAGAAAAAAGAGGGTGAAGCACTCCAACTGTGTCTGTCAGGAAGACCCCACCCCCTCCACCCACTGCACCCAGGCAGACATTTGCACAAGCCATAGCAAGACCAGCTTACCGCATCCCAAAACGTCAGTCACATCCCGAGCTGGGTGGCTGGGGTTCCAGCAGGCCTTCAGAGCTGAAAGGTGCATGAGCTAAGAAACCTTTTGCCACCAGTGTGACGCCAGCAGACGCAGCCGGCTCTCCTGCCCCTCTTGGACTAAAAATAAGTGGCGTGCTACCTAGGGCGCTGTCACCAGGAAGGGGCCAGCCAGCTCAGCCAGAGGCCAGCTTTATCCCTCCCAGGAGATGTTCTGTTCAACATGTTGAGGAGGGCATGTTCTCATTCATAGCATTTGTTTTGAGGCCTTACTATGTGATACGCCCCGTGCATATGCCTTTGAAGCATTTATCTCATCACGCCAATCCTGATTGGCTGGTAATCGTGATGCCTGTGTCATGTGGAGCCACCTACCCTTATGTAGCCTGCGCTACTACGCAACATCACTCAAACACCTCTTCTCGCTTCGTGTAGCATATCTCATCTTTGTATAGCTAGCTTAACTGTTCATAGATTGGAACTACCTCGGCTTCTACTCCCTCGCCAAATGCTAGCCGCCACACCTTCGAGCCTCCAGCCTTCACCATAGCCTGGAGCGTTAACTGCCTAACCACACCACAGTGAGGTTTTTACATGGCTTAGGACCCAGCGAATACCATTTTAGATAATTAGCATGCCAGCTAATTCATAGTGCCTCCTGCTCAGCAACCCAGCTAACCAAGATGGACGCCTATGCTTTTCACACCAGAGAAGTTGGAGACTGAGGCCCAGCTCTGTGCCTGTGGCAACAATATATCGAGTCACGACTCACACCAAGTCTGCTCGTGTTTTTTTCTTGGGCTACAACCCACTCCAAATGCCATCAAAGCTCCTGGTTCATGCTAAGCTAGCTTGTCTGGCCAGGATGCCTACTTGTCCACGAGTGAGACACCAGTGACCAGTGAAAGCAGCTCCACCAGTACGAACTGCGCAGACTGCTAGTCAGCAGGCCAGGAAGAAGAAGAGGGCAGCCTGAGGGCCCCTCTTCCCACCAGTGCTGTCTGTTTCCTGTTCACCAGCCCCACCGGTTCTCTTCCACAGTGTGCTACGGTGGTTTTCCAGAGCCCACAAGTCCCCGTTGATGTGGTGCAGTAACAATGCATCCTAGCAGAGGGGGAAAGAGACTTCATTGCAGGGACAGCAGGGTGGGTGACAGGAGGTGTCAGGCTGTCACATCTTTCGCTCATCAGAGAGACAGTTGAGCAGCACTCACAAGCTCGGCTTGTGTTCTGAGAATGATATCACGGGGTTACAGGCTTCAGTTTGCCATTGTCCCCACTTGTTTCTCTGGTATAGTTCATTCTCAGGCACACAGAGAGTCAGCTCGTTTTCTTTAGGAGGAAATTCAATCGCTGTTGACAAAGAGCAATCTACGTAGTGCCTCATGAACAATGTCAGAGTGGCTTTTACACCAGGTATTTTTTGGTTTCCAAACAAGGAGGTACCGGAATTTGCCCAATCCTGGATCTCCAAGCTCTGAACAAATACCTCAGAACATACAAATTCAGGATGCTCACACCCTGCTGCGCATGTTGTGTCAGAACGACTACTTCACATCAGTCGACCTGAAAGATGCATATTTCCATGTCCCAATTTATCCCCCACACAGGAAATGTCTGTGGTTTGTTTTTCGGGGTCTTTGCTACGTGTACAGAGTGCTCCCATTTGGGCTATCCCTAAGCCCGAGGGTGTTTGTACGCTGTACAGAGACAGCCACTGCCCCGCTACGAAAGCAGGGGCATCATGCAAGCCATGTATTTGGATGATTGGCTCCACCTGGCATGGTCCACAGAGGAAACCATGGTGCGAACACACACTCTCATAAAACACCTGGGCGACTTGGGTTTCATGATAAACCCCAAAAAGAGTGTGTTATCTCCAAAACAGAAAATATTCTTTCTGGGGATATCACTAGACTCAGTGTCCTTTACGGCTCATCTGTCAGCACTGAGGGTGAAAGTTTTCAGAACCTGCCTCTCACGCTTCAACCTGCACAGTTCGGTCCCTTTCAAATTATTTCTCTGACTACTGGGGCTGACGACCTCAGCCATTCTGGTACTCCAACTCGGTCGCCTGAACATGAGGGATTTCCAGTGGTGGGCGTCCTCCCTCAGGCTGGACCCTGTGCGTCATGGCACATGGAAGGTGACGGTCAGTGCACAATGCATAATGGCACTGCGCCACTGGCAGCACCCAGCTTTCCTGGTGAAAGGAGTACCTATGGGCCCCATCCTGTCCCAGAAAGTGGTCAGTACAACTCTACAGGGAATGGATACTACATCCAGCCATCGTAGAGCAGGTGGGGGCCCTCTTGGCGTTGAGAGAAAATGCGCAGTGTTCTTTGTTTTTGTCAATATGCAATCCAGGCACGCTTCTGGGTATGGATGCACATCTCAGTTTCAGTTTCAGTTTGTCTGCCATTTGCAGTTAAAAATACCACATTGGAAAAGAGGTGCAAGTAGCTCAAGTGCCCTGTCAAAACATTCATACAAAACACAGACTCACAAACAGCTGCCAGTAATCAATATATGATAAAAGTCACAGTAAAAATGCTAATATATGACAAATATCCAGCTAAAGGGAAATGCCCTGTCAAGATGCATTATTTAAAGACACCACAGCTTGGGGGAAAAAACTTTTCCAGTGGCGAAAAGTACCACATTTAATGGCACGATAGCACCTACCCGATGGTAGAAGCTCAAACAAGTCCTTTGCTGAATGTAGCGGGTCATTTACAATAACTATTGCCCGGGACAAAAGTCCCTGTTTGTAAATGTCCTCTAAGTTGGACAGTTCAGTGCCGATGGTCTTACTGGCATTGATGGAATAAATGAAAGAATGAAGAGATGTGATGTTGATCCTGTAATGAGAGAGTGGACTGAGGTCAGTAGCATGTTGTCATTAATATGAATGAGAGCTCTTCTTCTCTGGTTCTGTTGGACTGTTTGAAGCTGCATCCTGTTGGCTTCAGCTGTTTGGAGTTTCAATTTTGTAAACTTGTACATTGTGAAGCTTCTTCATATCTGAACACATGATGAAACTCTGGATGGTTCAAGAAGGAACTTTGTCTCCTAAATTCACATCTTTTATTCTTTATTCAGTTTGATCAAGTGCAGGTTGTCAGAGATGAGCTGTGATTCTCTGGTATCTGCTCTGAAGTCCAACCCCTCCCATCTGGAAGATCTGGACCTGAGTGGAAACAACCTGCAGGATTCAGGAGTGAAACATCTGTGTGGTTTTCTGGAGAGTCCAGACTGCAGCCTGGAGACTCTGAGGTCAGACATTACGTTTTATTTGTGTGCCGAGATGAATGTGATGTAAAGTTGTGGTGACACTAAACTGCAGCCATCAGGCTGATCTTCTACTGATCCACACTGAGGATCTTCATGGTAACCTCTGTTTTCTTCTTCTCTGTTTAGTCCTTTGACTTGGCAGAGAAATGTTGAGTTGCACATTTCAAAGCTCAATATCACAAGAAACATCCTCCAGAGAATAATTGACTGTGAAACTCCGACACGTGATCTTCATCTCAAATGTTAAAATTTGAAGGGGTGATTATAGTTTGGGTCTTGACGATATCAATGCTGTCATCGATAGTACTCTCTATAATTTACAGCAGAAAATAAAGACATGACAAAAGCTTTGAAAAATTCAGTTTTTATTGAAGCATCATGAGTTTGTATAGATGGAGCCGCTGGTGGAGCTGCAGAGTTTCAGAGCTGAAGTCACTCCGTCTTTATTGGAGCAACAGCATGTTGTCATTAATATGAATGAGAGCTCTTCTTCTCTGGTTCTGTTGGACTGTTAGAAGCTGCATCCTGTTGGCTTCAGCTGTTTGGAGTTTCAATTTTGTAAACTTGTACATTGTGAAGCTTCTTCATATCTGAACACATGATGAAACTCTGGATGGTTTCAAGAAAGAACTTTGTCTCCTAAACTCACATTGTTACGAGGCCATCAGAGAACCCAGACGTGGACACAGAGAACAGACAGACCGGTAGAAGGTACAACAGAAGATTTGTTTTAACAAAGAATTAAACCCATGCAAAATACAAAACCAAACTCTGGAATAAGGAAAAACTGAAACCAAACCTAATTCAGCAACAAGCATAACAACTAAAACCCACAAAAACTCAACACTAACAACAGAAGGGAAGAATCCAAGTCGCCACAAATGTAAGTACACAAACACCGCAAACTTAAAAACTCAAAGTACTCAAAAAGCAGACAAACCAAATAGCAAAATACACAGAACGCTTAACGAAACTTAAAATACACAAAACGCCACTAAAGTGAAATTACAGAATGCACAGAATTATCAAACCAAACCTTCAATACATGAAACGTCAGTAAGGTGAGATTACAAAATGCAAGGAACAAACAGAAATGCCGACACAATGAAAGCCAACTAAAACTACAAGTAACACCACTTACACAATACAAAAACTTAGCTGAATTTCTGAGACAGGGTCAATGCAGGCACTAAGTGGGTCTGGAGCCAGCAGCAGAGAAACCTGGCCACGGGCAAGATCCAAACAGCGAGTGAATCGCTGAAGCAGGGGGTTAGGGTTACGGCTGCAGGCAGGCGGGCAGGTGGGAGACAGAGGGGGACCAGCAGGGAAACAGGATAGCATTGTGTATGGTCTGGTGGAGAGTGACTGAATGAACCAAGTCTTTATGGAAGTTGGTGATTAGTGGCAGGTGAGGTGCTCCCAGCAGCTGTCTTCAATTCCTGTGATCAGGAGACTGCAGGCAGGCCTGGGCAGACAGAGAGAGAGAGTGAGGCAAAGCAGGGCTAAGCGAGAGGGAGAGAAAGAAAGAAAGGTGGACACAGGCAGGGGCTAATGTGAGGATCATGATGCACATCTTTTATTCTTTATTCAGATTGGAAAACTGCAGTTTGTCAGAGATCAGCTGTGACTCTCTGAACTCAGCTCTGAAGTCCAACCCCTCCCATCTGGAACATCTGGAGCTGAGCCGGAACAACCTGCTGAAGGATTCAGGAGTGAAACATCTGTGTGGTTTTCTGGAGAGTCCACACTGCATCCTGAAGACTCTGGGGTCAGTTCACTGACTGTTACTGTTGTAGATCTGATATGTTTAATGACAAGTGAAGCTCATCTATGTTCAAACAGAACTTCCATCCTTGAAGCTGTAAATCTGCTGTGGTTCATATTTTCTGTTTTCTTTAGTGACTGTAGGCCTGCATTGTACCTATAGGTCATGTTTCCAAATATAGTATGCATACTGTTACTGTATTCAAGTTACTTACAAAAACTGTCATATTGATGAGGATGGTGGAGTTCTGTAATAAAGTAATAATAATTATTTAAAAAATCCCACCCTAACCATTGGGTTTTCAATTTGTCTTATGTGTAGTGGATCCTCTGTAGTGTTGACAGTACATTTTGGCATTGAGTTGTGATACCTGTATTTTCTTAATTTACATATTGTTTCTATGAAACATACAAATCTATGAGTGCCCAATACTCTTCAGTTATATATATTGAGAACAGATAAGAAAGTTTATTAAAATGTGTGTTTGCAGTTGTTAAAAACTGTAAAAAGAACAATCTCACACCCTAAACATTGTGTTTTTAGTTTTTTTGTTGTAGTATGTAATGATGCTTTGTAGTGTTTACATTTTTGCAGGCTTCAAGAGTGATTTTGGTGTCAAAGTTTGGTTTTGAGCATATGAGCAACTGTTTTGGTGTCAAAGTTTGGTTTTGAAAAGAGAATGTGAGGTTTTGTGTATGTAGCTTGAGAAAAGTGTTTTGTGTTTAGAGTTTTGAGAAAACGAAGCAACGTTTGGTTCCATGTGTTTTAGCAGTAGTGAAAAACTGTAGTGCTTACTTCCTGATTGAGATGGTAACAATTAACCATTGAGGTGTTTGACCAGGTGGAACATATATTGGTCAGTTAGCTCATGTAGTGTCATTTTGAATGGCAGTATTTTGAAATGGCAAACATGTGACTCTATGTCAGACTGTTGTGTCTGATGCAGAAAACTGTGTTCAGTGCATTTAAAAAGTGTCATTTTGAATTGCAAAATGTGTGTAAAGCAAAAAATGTGATTACTGTTTTGGAGACTTCAGAGGCAGTTTTGCTTTCCATGTGTCAGTTTAAATAATTCTGCTGTGCACGTCATTTTAGAGCGTGAGCAACTGGAAAAAACTGTAATGTAGTTGTGTTTTTCAATTTGCTGTTGTGTTTAGTGATTTGCTGATGGGGGTTACACTTGAAGGCCACCATATGTTGATGATGCACCATGTTATTGATGTGTGGACATGAACAGGTGGATGAATGTTGAGCTGACATGTGGATGATGTGTGTAGAAGGCTGACATGTTGATGATCCACAATAAGGGAAACACAAAGTGACTCTGCTGGTTGTAGAGAAAATGTGATTGATGAGGACAAAGTCATGTTTATCTGCACATTCAGAACCTGAACACATCTGATGGATCATCAATGATTTGATCTACATCTTTTATCCTTTATTCAGATTGATGGACTGCAGTTTGTCAGAGATCAGCTGTGATTCTCTGGTCTCAGCTCTGAAGTCCAACCCCTCCCATCTGAAACATCTGGACCTGAGTCTGAACAACCTGCAGGATTTGGGAGTGAAACATCTGTGTGGTTTTCTGAAGAGTCCAGACTGCATCCTGAAGACTCTGAAGTCAGACATCATGTTTTATTTGTGTGCTGAGATGAATGTGATGTAAAGTTGTGGTGACACTAAACTGCAGCCATCAGGCTGATCTTCTACTGATCCACACTGAGGATCTTCATGGTAACGTCTGTTTTCTTCTTCTCTGTTTAGTCCTTTGGCTGTGGCAGAGAAATGTTGAGCTGTACATTTCAAAGCTCAATATCACAAGAAACATCCTCCAGAGAATAATTGACTGTGAAACTCCAACACTTTATCTTCATCTCAAATGTTAAAATTTGTAGGGATGATTATAGTTTGGGTCGTAATGATATCAGTACTTATTAATACCATTATCAATACTATATAATTTGTGAAGAGAATAAAGACAATGATAAGAAAAGCTTTGAAAAAACTTTTCTTGTCATGAAAGCAGCAACTTGTCGTTGCTTTCTTGCTGCTTTCTTGTCATTTTCATGACAAGAAAGCAGCATTCTTGTCATGAAAGCAGCTTCTTAAATGACAAGAAGCAGCATGAGTTTGTACAGACGGAGCCACTGTTGGAGCTGCAGAGTTTCAGAGCTGAAGTCACTCCGTCTTTATTAAAGCAGCAGCATGTTGTCATTAATATGAATGAGAGCTCTTCTTCTCTGGTTCTGTTGGACTGTTAGAAGCTGCTTCCTGTTGGCTTCAGCTGTTTGGAGTTTCCATTTTATAAACTTGTACATTGTGAAGCTTCTTCATCTCTGAACACATGATGAAACTCTGAATGGTTTCAAGAAGGAACTTTGTCTCCTAAACACATCTTTTATTCTTTATTCAGATTGAGGTACTGCAGGTTGTCAGAGATGAGCTGTGGTTCTCTGGTCTCTGCTCTGAAGTCCAACCCCTCCCATCTGAAACATCTGGAGCTGAGTAACAACATCCTGCAGGATTCAGGAGTGAAACATCTGTGTGTTTTTCTAGAGAGTCCAGACTGCATCCTGAAGACTCTGAGGTCAGTTCATTGTCTGTCTGTTACTGCTGTAGATCTGATATGTTTAATGACAAGTGAAGCTCATCTATGTTCAAACAGAACTTCCATCCTTGAAGCTGTAAATCTGCTGTGGTTCATATTTTCTGTTTTCTTTATTGTGTTGTGACAAGAGATGAATGTTTGTAGCAGAAAGTGTAGAAAATGTTCAGTGTAGGTTGTTAAGTAAATGAATGTTTGTAATTATTGCTGAAGAGTCACATCTGGATCCAGAAGATCCTCTGAACTCAGATCAGTTTAAAGAGACAAAGTTTAGTGAGTGAAGTAAAAATATTTCTTTGGTTTGTGTTCAGTTGACTTTTATTTCACTGATCCTGATCCTGTTGATGATGCAGCATGTTATTGATGTGTGGACATGAATCGATGGATGAATGTTGAGCTGACATGATGATGATCCAAAATAACAGAAGGACAGAGTGACTCCGCTGGTTGTAGAGAAAATCTGATTGATGAGGACAAAGTAATGTTGAGCTGAACATTCAGAACCTGAACACATTTGATGGATCATCAATGATTTTATCAACATCTTTTATTCTTTATTCAGATTGTTTCACTGCAGGTTGTCAGAGATCAGCTGTGATTCTCTGGTCTTAGCTCTGAAGTCCAACCCCTCCCATCTGACAGAACTGGACCTGAGTGGAAACTACCTGCAGGATTCAGGAGTAAAACATCTGAAGGATCTTGTGAAGAGTCCACACTGCAGCCTTCAGGATCTGGAGTAAGTCGAAGGTTCCAGTCAGTCAGTTTTCTCCTAAACATTCAGTATCAGAGCAAAGATCCAGTGTCTCCTGTAAACCTGCAGCTTCTCAGTGAAGCTGTGAAGCAGAATGGAGACAGACTCCAGGACTGGACAGGAACACAGAGACAGCAGTCAGCCAATCAGAGGAGCCACAAGCTGGTTTTCATCATGTGTTTGAGTGGATGTGAAGCTGACTGTTGTTGTTGTTGTGTTGATGTGTTGAGGACATGAAGCTGATTCCAGCTGACAGCCTTCCAGATGTGCACGGACAGTGGTCCTCCTCCATCAGAGTGTCCATCAGATCTGATCTGACTGTTTGTTGTCTCATGTCAACAGTGATCAGCTGATCAGGTTGATGTTAGTCACAGCTCTGAGATGAGTGAGACTGAAGCCTGCAGACCTCTGGCTCTTATTTCACAGCAGCATCATCATGTTTAGTCTTTCTGTCAACATCTCCTGCTGTTTTACAGACATTTGATCATTTTGTTCAATTACAGATGAGTTGGAGTAAAATTAAAAAAAAACTGAACATACATGTGAATGTAAAATAAACAACAGGCCAAGACTGTAAATAACATCAACATCACAAATCTGAATTTCTACAAATGTTAATTTGCTCTATTTCAATGTTTGACTGTAAAATTACAATTTAACTACTGAGATCAGGTAAAAATATCTTCATGTTAGAAATGTGCTGTTTCATTCACTTTGTCCAGGTTTTGAATTTTACAGAAGCATATGAGCAGAAGTTTTGGCCCCTTTGCTGCCAGACTTTGAGTTAGTTTTTGAGGAGCAGATGAGATGTTGATGGACTCACAGAGACTGTTGGTTTAGATGGAGCAGCAGTAAATCCATGAGGAAGAGTTTGTGCAGTGATGAAGCTTGATGACTGTCAGCAGGTTGTTTCCATGTGGACAGCAGTGACATGTGCAGAGAAACACACCTGATGCTGACAGTGTGTGCAGGTGTGTGAGCTTGGAGCTCAGTGTGTTCACTCCAACACGTTAGCATGAAGCTGCTGCTGTGAACAGAACTGAAGTCCTGCTGCTCTTTATACTGATGATCAGCTGATCAAACTCATTGATCTCCTCTGTTCTTTCTTCTTCTCTCTGCAGATGGAAGTGATGATGATCAGGACGGTGTTTGTTGGAGAGGATGAAGTGTGTCCTGATGATCCAGCTGGTGTGTGGAGACTGTGACTGGACCATGTTACTGGGAGGTGGACTGGGAACCAGTGTAAAGTGTGTTGTTGGCTCTGTGTAGTTTAGTGTTGCAGCTCCACACTGTGGATGATGGAGAAGTTCAGTTAATGTAGACATGATCCGTTGGAGGCTGATGTCAGGTTCAGAGGGCAGCCTGCATGTCAGAGTGTCAGGAAGTTTCAGGATGTTTGTGTCAGAGCAGGATTCTAGTTCAGTGGACTTTCTATTTCCAGCTGCAGTCAAAGTTGTTGAGCTTCTCTACCTGCAACACATTGAGCTGATGAGAACAAAGAGTCCTGGAAGCATGTCAGCTGAAGCCTTGGAGCCCACAGAGAGTTGAATGAAGCCCATGTTAGTGGTTTAGATGACGTCATGTTGAGGCGACAAACAGCTCTGGAGATGAATCCAGTTTAGTCCTCGGTGGTCCAGAAGCAGCTTGTTGAGCTCAGAGTTCAGATTTCATGTGAACATCTTTGGACCTTTGTGAGCTCCACTAAATGTTGGTGCTGGTTTCTCTCTTCTTCACCTTCAGTCTGTTCCTCGTGTTCAGAAGCTTCCAGGTCTCTGATATTCTCTGGTTTTTGAGCTGCTTTCTTTAAATCCCACCGAAGATCTGAACTGGGATTAAATCCAGGACTGAGATGCTCCTCCAGGACTTTCCAGGAAGGATTCCTGAAGCAGGCTTTGGTGGACGTTTGCTTGGGATGCTGGTCCTGCTGAAAGTCCAGTGAGCTTCAGTTTCCACTCTGAGGCGTCACATTGTTCCTGTAGTTGTCCTGGTGTTGGAGAGAATCCATGATGCTGCTCACACGGTCCAGTTCAGCAGCTGCTGCAGCATCAGAGCCAACAACAGGACTGTTGATGCTGATCTTCTGGTCCTTCTGCCTCCACACGTTCTGCCCAAACAGTCCACTTTAGTCTCTTCTCAACATCTCCAAGTCTTCATCAACACCCAGTCTCCTATTGAACTCCAAGTGTTTTCTGTCCTCACACTGAGTAAATAACCAAACACCAAAGTCAGACTCCAAGTCAGGCAGAGTCGGGTCCAGTCTTAGATTTACTGTCATTTAATCAACATGCAGCAAACAGAGGCTGGTTCCTGAACACAGACTCTGATTCTGAGCTGGAAATCCACATTTGATCCTCTCTGACTGACATCTGCCCACTTGGAGCCTCAGGTCCAGGTTTTCAGTCCTTCATGTGTTTCTGGGAATGTTCCACCGTTATCTTTTAGTTTAGCAGGACCTCATCTTTGGTCATGATTCAATCCAACCTTTTTAAAATCAGAATGATGAAACGTGATCCTGACTCATGTTGTAAATAAAAATAAAGGCCTTTATGTGTTTAAATAAAGTCTATCTGCACTTATTAGAGGTGATCGTGTTGCTGTTCTGTAATTTTACTGACTTTACTTACATGTAGTTACCGCCTGTGGCCACTAGAGGGCAGGAACGCCCCCTGCTCTGAGGTTGGAGCCACTAATCCTGATCATCAGTAGTGTGATGGAGAGACATGAGTTTAAAGCAGCTGTGATTTTTACCTCATTAGACTGTCTTTGTTTTTCCATCATGAATAAGACGACACTTTATCTGGAGGCAAAGAGCAGCCAGCAGTGTTTTCTACAACTTCACATGATGTGTTTGTGGAGCTCTTCTTCATGTTTGGTTCCATGTAATGATCATCCTGACGCTTCCACATCTTAACATGCTTTTATTGTGACAGGACAGAGAGACTCTAACTGTCCATGCTGTTAACAGACCAGACGGACATGTTTCTACTTTGGTCATCACTGTTTATTGTGGTTTGCATGTTTCAGTGGAGGCTCAGTAAAATGACTGATAACAGCTCAGAGTCATGAAGCAACAACAGTTGATCCAGGAGAAAAGTGTTTGGTCCGTTCATAGAACTGGAAGAAATGAGCATCAGACTGTAAACATGTGGAGGATTTTTAGCTCCGTTAGAAATGAAGTCCTACAAGAGATGATGTTTGTTCATGTGCTGCTTCTCTTCTTTATATGTGACGATGCTGGGATGTTTTTCATGGAGCATCTGGGAGACTTTGACACAGTTGTTCAGTGCATTCAGTCTGTTTCAGTGTCTTCTTCATAGAATCCAGACTGACGGACTGAGATCAGGACTCTGGGGGTCCAGATCATCTGCTGCAGGATTCCTGCTTCTTCCTGTGGATGAAGGAAGTTCTTGATGACTCTGCTGGATGTTTGGGCTCCTTGTTCTGCTGCACAATCAATCTGCTTGTCCTGTGTGATGGATAA
Source organism: Dascyllus trimaculatus (assembly GCA_024666655.1). NCBI lineage: Eukaryota > Metazoa > Chordata > Actinopteri > Pomacentridae > Dascyllus > Dascyllus trimaculatus. The sequence continues at coordinate 3,458,842 of CM045468.1, read as the reverse complement.
GAGCTGTGTGTTAGCAGGAGAGACTGTTAGCACGCTGTTGTGTTTCTTCTGGTTCTGATGGTCGTCACAGGTGAGCTCCACTTATTAAAGGTGAACCACAGTTCATCTGGATTAACTGGAGATGATCAACATCACCTGGAGCTCAGGACTGTGTTGTTCAACATCTGTATGTAGATAATAACAAGCTGCTCCATCAAGGTTCTGCTGGTCAAATGTGTCAAACTGAAACACTTTAAATCTGACTTTTATTTTTTATTAATTCAGTTCAATGAAATGATTGATTTCAATAAAATCACACTTGTTAGAGGTGGTAGTGACAGAAATATAATCTCTTTTTTTCTGTTGGTTCAACAACAAAGAATAACCAGAGCCAGTGTGAGAAGCTAGTTAGTGCTAATTCCAGCTTGGTTCACATCTGCAGTCTTTGTGAGTGTCTGATTAGCTTCCAGCTGTTAGCCACAACTAGCTGAAGCTACACAAACCTACTTTATTCACTTTAAATGGCGTCTCCTGTTAATACCATCAGTCTGTTGTCTTACATAAACGTTGCATCCACTACATCAAGTCAGACAAAGTCATGTCGCAATGCTTGTTTAAAAAAAGAAGAATGATTTTATTGTGAAGGAGCGACATAGAAACGTGTTCTGACCACTACACATCAACATCTCAGGTTGTCGCCTGTAGATTGTGGAAGCGAATGTGGACCAATACTAGATTTAAAATGCAATACCAGAAATGTTTTTTCATTTTCACAATAACACTGCATTTTTTGACTTTGCCCCAGCAAATAGTTACCAAAATTCAACTTGAAATGTCAAATTTGAAAATGAAAATGCATTAGCAGAAATGCTTTTTCATTTCAAGGTTATGGCTGCATTATTTGACTCATAAATGAAGTTAATAATTAATCATCCAAACTGCATTTTCATTTTCTTCTTAAGGTTGCACATTTTCAGACAGAACTAAAAAGAAATGACAAAGAGGAGAATGCTTTTTCGTTTTCAAATCCGCCCCGCTAAAAATGGTCCAAAACTCAATTTGACTTCGCAGTCCCAGGCAGGGGGCGCAGGAGAGTGACGTCACTGGCTTCTTCTGACTGTGCTGCACATCTGATAGGCTCGGAGGCGGTGTGCATACTTGAGCTGACCTCTGCCTGAGCTGCCGAGGGAGGCCGCAGGCCGCCTGCCTGGAGACTCTTTCACCAAATCACCGATCTTAGCCACACCAGCTGCTCAGTTTCTGCCCGCGCCCATCCTTCACTACTGCTGGCTCCAGATCTGTTTCCTGCCAGTCTTCCCGAGCCGACGTTGCCGGACCGCCCTGCAGCGGCGCACACTCACTGCTACGATTCTGCCCCCAAGCCTGCCGCTGACCAGCTCCAGCTCCGATCGCCAGACCCAGGAATCCTGCCCCCCTTACATCGGCGACACACTGCCCGATTTTGCCCGCAGCCAGCCTCCATAGTTGCTAGCTCCCGACCTGCCTGTCCTGTCCCGGCGACACCACTCGCCATCAACATCTCTGCCCGACATCGGTCTCTGCCGGATGCCGGCGGGCCGCTCCAGCGTTCTCCTTTCGGTGAACAAACCCGAGTTAAACTTGAAGTTGTGCTGTGGATCTGTTCCAGTGAATCCACAGACTAACACACAGATATTGATTGGTCAGACAATAGTTAGTTCTGTGTCTCTTTATTAAACAGACTGCCCATGGACCTACAAAACCTATAACACAGAAGCTCGTCCTCTGTTGTGTGTTAGTCTGTGGATTTACTGGAACAGATCCACAGCAAAACTTCAAGCTTGACTCGGGTTTATTCACCGAAACACTCACAGCACAAACATCAGCCTCCGACCGTAACAACACGCAGCATCCCGTCAGTTTGATTAAACAAAATACATGGCAACAAACGGAGGTCACATCATCAAAACGATGGCGAAAGAGGCTGGACCTGGTGGGTAACTAATATTTACCGCAGATGAACAGGAGGATTTTATTAGAGGACGTCAGACACAGTCACACAGAGAAACATGAGAGCTGAAACTAAAACGGAACTACAGCTCTGTGTCTTGTAGAGGATTTATTTTAAAAACCACTCAGGTTGCGGTAATAAAACGATCCGTGGCAGAGCAGAAGCTCGTTAGCACTTCCGCTAGCTCAGCTAGCCCTGCTGGTCCCTCCAGGGATGCGGCTGTAGGTTCGTAACCAGCTAGAATATGGATTCATTTGTCATTTGGGCTTGACAAAGACGAGAACTAAAATATTCAGAGATAGTGGAGCAGCGAGCTAACACTGTTACTGTTGGGTTTACATTTTTAAAATCATATTTTTGAAATCACGTTATTTCGTTATTTAAACAAATGAAGGCTTTTATTTTGTAGGAGGTAACATGTAAACGTTGCTTATCCGGTCTGTAAACACATGTAAACATAAATATGATGCATATATGCAGATGTACTTCATATATTTCACTGTGCAGCCGTTTTTTATTCATGTCCAGTTTATTTTATAGACAGAAACATGTCTGATGCTAACATTAGCTCTGAATCTGTTTCCATATAATCATTTAGTTTATGTGGTTAAATATTCATCAGTGATTCATCTTTTGTGTCAAACCTTTACTATGCTCCTAAATTTAATAAAAATAAGTCATTTTACAGGAAGATATTAAAGGATGCTTTTCTTAGTTCAATAAATTAAACAAATGTTTAACTGATTAAAATCTTTATTTCAATTTCCTGTTTATTTTTTTATTTAAATAACTGGATTTAATTAATACAGTTGAATTTATTTTATTCTGTGTTCTCGTTAAGATAAAACACTAGATGATGAATCAGTTCATTCAACAACACACAAGGACTCCTCTGACTGCTGAAGACCTCAACAACTCCTGAGAGACATCAATGTGCATTAACAGATCAATAACTGATAGATGTGATCGACTGGACGTGGTCCACTGTCTTTGCCCGTTGAGGATCAACATGACTCATCCTGACAGTGAACGACTCACACAGTTTTGATCATCGTCAGGAGTTGAATTCATGTGCTGGATGTAATGAATGAGCATCAGCTCAGAGCTGGGCTCCATGAAATGAAGAACAAACCAGCTCAGAGCTGCTTTTAGGTTTGTTTCCATCAGTTTTCTCTTCAGTCATTGGGACCTTCAGCTGATTGGACCAACAGACTCTGGAAGGACTGGGCAGCTGTTCACTCACTAAATGCTGATTTACTTATTGGTGCCGCTTTTAATGCACTTCATGTGGAACTTTAGCATCAGATGTGATGTGTTGAGTAAAGGCCAGAAGTTGTTCCCTTTATTTGTGTGTGTTGACCAGAGAAGAGACTCAGCATCCAGTAAACACTGAAGTGTGTTGTGTTGCTGTGATGTTGACATGAAGTTAATAAACTGGTTGACGTCAACGTTCAGGAAACTGAAACGGGACTGAAACAGTAACGTTCAGGTTGTAGTTGTCAGTAATCAGCTTTAATGTGAGACTAAAACAGACTGTGATGGTTCTGAAGGACATCAGTTGCATGAGTTTGTTGAACGTTGTCTCATGGTTTGTTGTGATGTTTGCTGCTGCCTCATTTAAAAGCAGATGATCTGTGTTGAAGACATGTTTAGTTCTGGTATCAGAGATGAGGAACATAGAAGTGTAGCGCTGCTCCGTCAACGATTTCAGGAGTTAAATAACCAAGTGAGTCTTTATGCCTTTATTTTACAATCATGAAATAATGAAACAACCAAAGACAATCGAAATAGAAACAGCAGAGAAAAGCTGTGAGAAGGATTTGTGGAAAAGGCTGTGAGGGAAAAGCAGCTTTTTATCCTGAAACATCAGAATCAGCTGTGGAACATCTGCATCTGACAGCATCAAGTCCAGCAGGAAGAAAAGACAAAGAAATGTCCATGTTAGTCTGATCACAGCTGTTCTGCTGCACATGTGGCACCGAGTGTTTCTGGAGACGTCACAAGTGTTTTCAGAGACATGATTAAAAAGACTTGATGAAAATATGTTGCCCCCATTTAAAATGTGAATTCATGAGAAACAGCTAAAGGACTTTAAAACATGTTCTAATGACTGTTTTAGTGTCTCGGTGTGATTTCATTCATTTTCCAGCAGGTCTGATTCCATTTGACGTAGTTGCAGTACCCGGCCAGTAGGTGGAGCTGTGTGCTGCAGGGACCAGAAGCTGACGTCAGTCACTGATAGAGTGAGACGTCACACAGCGCAAGTAAAGGAAGCAGCACAGACGTTAAGATGCTCTGTTTGTTATCATTTCCACAGGTAAGACCTCCAGAAATCACAACCAGAAGGAAATATTAAACTACTATAACATGTAAAGCCTCAGACTGTGACTGTGATAGACGGTGATTTGATTTGACTTTGAACGGAGACAGTGAGTCCGTCTGAACGAGTGCTAGCTCACTACGGCGACGCGGCGCTAATAAAGTTGACAACGAGCTTTAAAAGTGTCTTCTAACGGAGAAAAGAAGCAGCCGGAGATAAAATCACAAACAGGGATGAGAGCTGTGGCCAACAAACGAGCTGCAAGGAGTTAAAGTTTTATCTGTGTGTGTGAACGAGGGAATGCTAACAATGATAAAGCCCGCGCGAGCTTTGCAGGTTTGACCGTTATTCAGTTTCCGTTGCGTTTTCAGAATAAGAGCGGAACGATATATCGAACATGGCTGATCCTGTACATTTCAAAATAAGAGTTTATATGGAAGATATGATTCCAGTACAAGGTTGTGTTTTTTATTTTTAAGCAACATAGAGCAATAATAAATACAGATGTGTTAAAGACAGTTAAGGTTTAGTTAAAAAGGTGAAACAGTTCATGACAGAATAAGTGAAGTTAAAAAGAAGTTCTTTTATAATAAATAGTGTTGGTGGAAAATGTTGTTTACAGGATGGACTATTACATGATTTCATGGCTGTAATTTGAATGTTCTTGATTTGATAAACTTGTAACGTGTTGTGAATTGTGCCAGTCACTGATAGAGTGAGACGTCAGACAGCACAAGTGAAGTGAAGCAACACAGACGTTAAGATGCTCTGTTTGTCATCATTTCCACAGGAATAAAGAAATTAATATGCGACACAAAGGGTTGACTACAGCATCATTCTTAAAAGTGTAACACACACAGACTGCTGCTGATGGAAAACACAGTCAGACCTTGATTCTGACTGGAAACAGGAGGCTTAGCTTCAGGCTTCACTTCATTAAAGTGCATTGAACAGCTGAACTCGTCCTCAGGGCTTCCATGGACCTTTGGTTTGTCGTTGCTGTTCTCACTGGCTCTGACTTTAGTTGTGGTTCTATCAGTGAACATCTTCAAAGCTCTTTTCCTCTTGGATCCAGTTGATGCAGCTCTTCACTTGGTCCACTCTGCAGCCTCATTTCACTTCCAGCAGGTCTGACAGACGACTTGATGATCCTGAACACATGTTTTAACCACTACAATGAATCTGGTTTGGTTTCAGAGGTCAGATGGAACAGATGTGTGTCTTCTCCGGTTCTTTCTTGACAATGAGCTGGACCGAGGAGGAGGAAGAGTCCCTGAGACCAGGAGCCAGACCAGAAGCACCTGGACACGAATCAAAGTGATGCTGCAGAAGGAGATTTGGTAAACGGTGTGCGTCTGCTCACCTGCAGCGTCCAGCATTGATGCAAAGAGAAGAAGAAGACTTGGATGAAGAAGCTCTGCAGCCTGACGGTGAGTTTGACAAACTCAGTCTGACCCCTGCAGCTGATCTCCAAGCAGCCGACAAACCAGCAACAGAAGCAAAGCGTCAGACAGACGTTAGAGTCCTACAGATTAGTCAATGCTGCACATGGAGACACTGAAACACTCTTTACTCATTCAGCAGCTTGTTGCTGGTTTGTTTCCTGTTGCCTTTATTTCATCAGTGGTTTTATTCACTGTTGGCTGATTTGATCTCTCAGACATCTGATCAATGTAGTGGAGTAAAAGTTGAAGATTTGTCTCTGAGCTGTAGTGAAGTTTAAAATAGCAGGAGACTGAATGACTGAGGCGACTTGTCAAGTAGTAGAAACAGAGTGTAGATTGACTGTGTGACTGTAGCTCCTGTAAAACAGCTTCTCAGGACATTTAGTGTTTAAATGGAGTCATCAGTTCTGAGTTTGCTTCTTCTTGATTCTTCCTTCTGTATATTTTAGTCAAAGGTTCTTATTTCTAGAATTAAATCACGTTGGGAGATGAAGCTTTGGAGGGATTCTGGGAAATGTTCCAAGAGTTCTGTTTTACTGGAACTCATTAATAATCTTTTCAATCAGGGAGTCGTCCATTTCCTGCTTCGTTCCCCTGGCAACAGTGACATAACAGCCCTTCCTGTTGTCCAGTTTAGTTCAGTTCAACATTTACCGTCGTCGTGTCGCAGCTTCTTTTCTCTGTCTGAAGGTGAGTAAAAGACTGTTTAAAGTGTTTTCAATAAAGTGTACCAATATTTTATTTTCACAGTTTTAATGTACATATTCTAAATAAATAAACATCCACATGTCAGGAGATTTATCAGTTTTTAGTTATTTATCAAGGAGTCAAAGCAAGAAGGTGCTGCAGGTTCATGATTAATGACAGTAAAGTCCAATAAAGGTACTCTTTGGTCTGTTTGAGGTGTTTCAGAGTGACGGCAGCCTGCAGACTCAGAGGACCGGTGACGGGAAGCAGCCGAGGATTTTCTATGTTTCTGCACAAACCCGGTCCAGACAGCAGAGATCTGTACTGGTGGGAAGAAGCTGAGTAAGTAGGACTTTGATTCACTGCAGTCTCTGAGGTTCCTCCTTCATCACCAACAAGCACAAACATGAGGCTCAGTGACTTTAAACAAAGTCAGCACATGGAGAGAATCGTTCTTTCAGAGGACACAGACGTCACATCAGACTGAGGACTGGACGTTTCATCTGGTCCTGTTTTGTCCTGTTCACCAAACCTCTGACTGAAATGTTCTGTTTAGTAAGACTCAGTTTTTATGTGGAATTGACCCAGAAAGTTGATGACCACCATGGTGGTACCTGCTAACTCTGACTGAAGTTTTAGTTTCTGTCAGGCCGACCTACATAAAGAAAGCCCGGCTCTGTTGAACTTGCCTGGTAGTCCAGCCCTCTGGTGTGGTGTTTGTTCTGACACATGTTGGTGGATCAGTGAGAGCATGTCTTCATTAGTGAAGAGCTTGTTGTGAAGAGTCTCCCTGGAGCAGTGAACCAAGGAGCAGCTTCTAAAGATACAGAGCCTGATGAGATAGAAAGTGGTGACAGGAAGCCTGAAGTGAGTGTAAAGGTGAGTTTGAAGCTGGGCCTGATTGAGGCTGTTGTGCTTTGTCAGCAGCCTGTTAGTCTCCCAGGAGTCAGTGTGAGACTCAGCACGGTAGTTGACCTTGTGACCAGCAGAGGGAGTTATTGCAGTTGTAGTTAAAGCAGCAGTTGGAGCTGCAGCGACTTGGGCTTGAACGAGAGGAAAAACGAGAAACCATGAAACAGAGAAGTGAAGAGGAGAATCCTGAGTTACAGCAGCACCATTTGGAGCTTTACTTTGTGAAGGACTAAATGTCCTGGTCCAAAATGTGCCTTGAAAATATCCTACATTAATATTATTTTCCTCTTTGACTCAGTTAGATTTTAAACCAACATCAGTCCTGATCAGATCTAACAAATATTCATTCACTTCTCAGATTTTAGCTTTTTAAATGACAGTTTATTTGCATGATGCTGCTGTTTATAAAATAACATAACAAATGAAGTATTTTCTATATAATATATGTTAAGGGTATTTTTACAGTGTGGTATTATTCGCACTCTTCCTGTATGGTATTAGAGCTTTAACAGTCTGGTATTAGTACATTTACAGTCTAATAGTGGTCCTTTAAATGTGGTATTAGTGGGTTCTCAGTGTGGTGATATTAGCACCTTTACAGTGAGCTGTTAGTACGTTTGTACAGAGAAGTGAAGCAAAGCTGGAGGTGCAGCAGTCCCAGCAGGAGCTGTTGAAAGTGGGACAACTGTGTGAGGGTTTACAGCTGAGGATGGTCAAGTCGTAGCAGTCGGACAGGAATTTCCAGTTTCAGCTTTGAGTGTAGCTGAAAGCAAAGTGGAGGAAACTGTAAGGTTTGTTGATTTTGTTGCTCCCCTGTATTTGGTTCAGCCTGGTATCAATAAAGCCTTGCACACTGATGAACAGTTGGCTTGATTAGCAGAGCAGTTTAGCATTGATGTAAAGATGGACAGTGTCTTGATATATAAAATATTTGAACAGAAAACATGTAAATGTTGTCACCAGTCTTTTCCTGGAAGTTGTCTGATGTTGCTCCTTTAAACCGACCACAGACTAAACGCTTCATTTATGGAACATCTGCGTATGGACAGACTCTACAGTTTACTGATGTTCCCTGAACGCCTCACATGCAGACTATGGTAGATGCTGCTGGGTTCACTCAGACAGGTGTACGACCAAACATTACTTAGAGAAATACTGCTGTAAGGTGTTCTAATGTCAGATGTACCCAAACTGACACCAAGTCATTTCATCTACATCATCTGTTTTCTATGAGAGGAGAACATTTTAAATATCAATACTGCGGTTTATCATGTTCATTTGATTGTGAAATGCCAAAATCATGATTGTGATTAGTATTCATGTATTCATTTAATTTTGCTGCTCTAGTCCTGTTTTAGACGTTGTGATCTGCTTTATCTTTGGTATTTTCAACAGCTGAATATCTCTGAGGCCACTACTTGCTTTCCTTTTGGAGTCTGTGCTTCCATTTTTCACGTAGCATGGGTCTGGTCCTTCTCTCTGTTCCTTTGCACCAAATGACTTTAACCTGTGGGCTGGTTGAGGCTGACATGGCCGTTGACACTCAGTGTCAGCTCCCAGTAGAGGGATACAGCTGATGCTTGGTAATGGTTTAGCCAGGGACAAAGTGTGGAGCGGTTTGTAATCCTAATACATTAAATCAGTCGACACCAGCCCCTGCAGGAGACTCCATAGTGAAGTTTCCAGACACTGATGAGGAGACTCCAGGTGATGTTTTCCAGTCTGTGCCGTTACTTGAGCTTCCTCCAGTGCTGCACAAGTTGTGTTTGAGCCACAGTGTTTGGAGCTGCTAGGAACACTGCAGGTAGACCAGCCACCTGTTTCTGGGACTGAGTTGGTTTCAGTTCAGAAAGCAGATTCTATTTAGTCTGAGTTGTTTGACAGAGTTGTGTCAGCATCAGCAGTGAGGAGCAGGGCTCAATGCTACGCCTCCTGGATGGACTCTTGGTTTCCACATAGTGACCAATTTGTTAGAGCCAGTTTTCCAAGTGGTGGTTCCTACAACAAAGTACCTCAGACATCCCATTATTAGGTTATCTGGGTGTTCAAGAGACATATGATCGTATATGGTGACATTTTTTCTGGACATTTTCCATTAAAAGGTGTCACTGCTTACAAGTCAACCAAATCAGGTGGTTAAAGCTGCACCGTTGTACCCCATCCCAGCAGTGGGACATCCTTTTCAACACCTACTTATTGATTGTTTGGGTCTCCTGTCCCGGTCCAAATGAGGACACTGTATTCTGTGGACTGTGACGTGTCAGGTTCCAGGTATGGAGCTGCTATGAAGCTGTGGAAAAAGCATTGACTTAGTTCATATCCATATTTGGTGTTTTAAAATCGATACAGTCCGATCATGATTCCAATTTTACATCCAATTTGTTTGTTCAATACTTAAAATGATGCGTCTTAAACAGAACAGATGTACTGGGTTTCATGCTCAGAGCCAGGGTGCTTTGGAACGTTTCCTTCTCCAAAGTTTTGCGAGTGGCAGGTTTTATAAAAACTTTGCGTCGTTAATTTTCCTGCTGACAGACCTGTTAAAGGAGAGAGCTGAGTTTATCTGGACTCAACAACGTCAGGAGGCATTTGAAGGTGTAAAAGCCTTGTTCTGGTCACTTCTAGGATCTAGGATCCACACCTCTTGGCTGTAGTTTGTCCCCTCATTTGTTTCTCCCTGGTAACACTCACACACATGCCTCACTCATCCACCCACCACCAGCACTACTGACTACCTCACACCTCAAGCTGGTCATTGTTTGTCCTCATATTCCTTTTGAAATTCAACCTAGATGTGGCATCTTAACCTGGTTTCTCCTCTTTGTCAGTGGCTGTCAGCTCGCTTGTGACCAGTGCTATTGGGATCCCCAGATATCTCATAAATCAAACATTAACCAGTTTGACTTCTAATGAAAATATATACAACAGCTGCTTGAAGCTTGCAGACTGGTGGTGAATCAGAAAGTAAACTGTGCAGCTGTTTTCACAGCAGTGACTTATTTTATATCACATCTGTTTCATCTTTACAGGGTAGAAGATGGCAACACCTAAAGAAGTCCTTCTGAGGACTTTGGGAGATTTGGGAAAAGAAGAATTTGAAACATTCAAATGGTACTTGTACCAGGAAGGGGTCCTAGAAGGCTTCAAGTCAATCCCAAAGTCTCGACTAGAGGAGGCAAATAGGACCAACACCGTGGAACAAATGGTCAACACCTACTGTATAAACGCCCTTAAAGTCACGAAAGTGGTTTTGGAGAAGATAAATAGAAATGATCTGGTGAAGAAAATCTCAGGAACCATCAGAGAAGCTACAGGTAAGTCAGGTGAAGATTAAAGTGGGATGTTCCAGAGATACCAAGGAGAATACAGAGATGTTAGAATGATTAGTTAACATGATACATCTGACATCAGCAACAGTAGGACCAAAACATCCACAGTAGCAGCACAAACCATGAATACAGAGTTTCCTTGTGAAACTGTGACCGACAGATCAGATCTGACTCAATCTATGGAGAACACAAAACACATGAGCCACCTGGGAATCACTGGCTTGAATCAGCCCAGATTTTCTGACCTAATTCTTAATGTCTCCACACACAGGAGACACGTTACTGATCAGAAACCAGTAGACCGCTAAAGCACACAAAACCTGACCCCCAAAACATCCCATGAACATAAAACATGAAGTAACAATCTGCACATGAACACCATTAAAGTCAACATCAGTTGAGGAAGTGCAGAAAAAAGCCCCCAGATTTATCCCAAACACACTTTGTCCATGTGGACAACCGAAGCAAACACACTGCACTTGTGTTGTCTTACCTCAAATCCATCTCAGACCCACTCCTGGACCCCCTACAGTTCCCCTACAGAGCCAACAGGTCTGTAGACGATGCTGTCAACATGTCCCTCCACTACATCCTCCAGCACCTGGACTCCCCTGGATCCGATGCCAGGATCCTGTTTATGGACTACAACCATCATAGCTCTTCTGAAGGACAAGCTCTCCCAGCTCAGCGTGCCTGACCCCTCCAGTAGGTGGATTACAGACTTCCTGTCTGACCAGAGGCAGCACATGAAGCTGGGTGATCATGTCTCGGACTGCCGCTGCATCAGCACCAGTTCCCCCTGAGGCTCCTCCTTTCTCCTCTGCTCTTCTCCCTGAACACCAACAGCTGCACCTCCAGTCATCAGTCCATCAAGCTCCTGAGGTCTGCAGACGACATCACCCTCATCAGACTCATCTCTGGTGGTGATGAGTCTGATGAGGGTGGGAGATTGACCATCTGGTGACCTGGTGCAGCCAGAACAGCTTGGAGCTTGATGCTTTCAAGACAGTGGAGATGGTGGTGGACTTCAGGAAGAACGCAGCCCCACCTGTCCCCATCACTCTGTGCAGCTCCCAGCTGGACACTGTGGACTCCTTCCACTTCCTGGAGACTGTCATCTCCCAGGACCTCCAGTGGGAGCTTTAATATCTCAGAGGTGTTGACTAATTAGCTTTGTGCTGAGTCGGTATTTGTGCAAGTCACGTGAAATGAATCTTAGTTTCTGTATTTCAGTTCATAGTGTATTGAGAACACAGAACAGTTCTGTTTTTGTACCCTTTGTTTTGCAAGATGAATGAAATCTGAGACATGTTTACTAAGTGAATGTATTTTTGCTGTCCCTGTGAAGTGACTCCAGCTTCGGCCAATGAACTGCCAGCCTCTGTGTCCGGTGCTTCTTCCAAGGTCTCCACACAAACACCCATCCACACCCGTAAAACACAACGCAGAGTCCCGGGGACAAGGAGAGGGACCAGCAGGAAGCGAACGCACAGCGGGAGTGAGTTACAGACACAAACACTAAATTAGCTCCACAACAGTTCATGGAAGGAAGTCTAATCTTCACTGCTGCTAACCTGCTCCAGAGGAGGTTATGTTCAGAGTCTGGGGTTTAATCGGCTGTCAGAAGCTTCTTCCTTCCACCAGTTCTTCCTCTGACATTCTCTCTGAGCGACACAGATTCTCAACTGAAGTTTTATCTGCAAACCTGTTGGTCTGTACATTAGTGACTGCACTGAATGAAGCTATGCAGGTACAATACTTCACACTGTATGTGTTGTGTTGCCATGGAAACCCACATGCATTCACCTGCTGATGCAGAAAGTTCTTAAACATGGGTTTTATACTTGGTCCTAAGTGGCTGCCCAGTCTGTTCTACACTGCTGGTACTGCAGTTACCAGAACAAAGATGACAACATTGATCAGTCTGTTAGTATTTATTACATAAATATTCAATAACATTGATTTTTTTGATATCCTTTATTATGGGACAGTGACAGACTTAGATATTGGGCATCTTGTCTAAATGAATGAAGTTCAAAGTTGAACAGCTCCAGTGTGCAGCTGTAAGTTCAAACTAAGCAGCTGCATTGAGACTCACTGAGTGGGAGAATACAGAGAATAACTCACAGCATTGAGGGTTACTACCAGAATGACTCTCTGGAATCATTTGCAGTAGCAGGGCTCTTTACCGTCAGATGTGTTTGTGTTTTTTATAGTTCTACATTATAGCAGCCTGTTGACTGAATTGGGTGGAACATGATTTGTTTATTTTGTGCAGACGAAGAGTCACATGACACGTTGAATGGTCCATTTTATGTGAATGTACTCAGTTTCTGAAGAAGAAATCCTGGTGAACAAAGAAAACTGACAACCACCTTCATGATCCTTATTATCTCTGCCTGGGGTTTTAGGTTTTGTTGAGCCCACTGACACAAAGAATGGCTCTGTTGAACTAGTTTATTTTCCATGCACCACTTCTTCCACCCTACAGACGTCCTCAGCTGGATATAAATGTGTCCTCTGGCTCTGTTTCCTGTTGTTGAGCTCCTGTTTTAGTGTCCATCAAACCACAGTAGAACTGTTCCTTCCTGCTTTCATGACACACAGGATGACTTTACCATAAAACCTCCCACCCAGTGAGGACCTGACAGTCCAATAAGATCAATTTGTACCACACTTTATAGAATGTGTTTTCATTAATCTGTTTTTTAACAGTATCTTCTCATTTGTGTAATTTCTTGTTTTCTGATTCAGAGATTCTGTCTGGATGTGGAGACAAACTCAAGTCCAACCTGAAGACCAGGTTCCAGTGTGTGTTTGAGGGCATCGCTAAAGCAGGACAGAAAACCTTCCTGAATGACATCTACACAGAGCTGTACGTCACAGAGGGAGGGACTGCAGAGGTCAGTGATGAACATGAGGTCAGACAGATTGAAGCAGCTTCCAGGAAAACAAACAGAGCAGAAAGAGCCATCAAACCAGAAGATATCTTCAAAGACCCATCTGGAAGAAACAAACCAATCAGAACAGTGATGACAAAGGGAGTGGCTGGCATCGGGAAGACAGTGTTAACACAGAAGTTCACTCTGGACTGGGCTGAAGGTAAAACCAACCAGGACATCCAGCTCATGTTTCCATTCACTTTCAGAGAGCTGAATTTGGTGAAAGAGAGAAAGTTCAGCTTGGTGGAACTTGTTCATCACTTCTTCAGAGAAACCAAAGAAGCAGGAATGTGCAGGTTTGAAGACTTCCAGGTTGTGTTGATCTTTGACGGTCTGGATGAGTGTCGCCTTCCTCTGGACTTCCACAACAATGAGATCCTGACTGATGTGACAGAGTCCACCTCAGTGGATGTGCTGCTGACAAACCTGATCAGGGGGAAGCTGCTTCCCTCTGCTGGCCTCTGGATAACCACAAGACCTGCAGCAGCCAATCAGATCCCTGATGACTGTGTGGACATGGTGACGGAGGTCAGAGGGTTCACCGACCCACAGAAGGAGGAGTACTTCAGGAAGAGATCCAGAGATGACCAGCAGGCCAGCAGCATCATCTCCCACGTGAAGACATCACGAAGCCTCCACATCATGTGCCACATCCCAGTGTTCTGCTGGATCACTGCTACAGTTGTGGAGAAGCTGCTGGGAAGCAGAGAGGGAGGAGAGCTGCCCAGCACCCTGACTGAGATGTACGTCCACTACCTGGTGGTTCAGGCCAAAGTCAAGAAGGTCAAGTATGATGGAGGAGCTGAGAAAGATCCACACTGGAGTCCAGACACCAGGAGGATGATTGAGTCTCTGGGAAAACTGGCTTTTGAGCAGCTGCAGAAAGGAAAGCTGATCTTCTATGAGTCCGACCTGACAGAGTGTGGCATCGACATGGAAGCAGCCTCAGTGTACTCAGGAGTGTTCACACAGATCTTTAAAGAGGAGAGAGGACTGAACGAAGACAAGGTGTTCTGCTTCGTCCATCTGAGCGTTCAGGAGTTTCTGGCTGCAGTCTACATGTTCCACTGTTACAGCAACAGGAAGGAGAAGGTTCTGGAGGACTTCCTGGGAGAAGACTGGAGAGACGAGAACACAGACACTCTGGATGAGTTCCTGTACAGAGTCATGGAGAAATCCCTCAGCAGTAAAAATGGTCACCTGGACCTGTTTGTTCGCTTCCTTCATGGCCTCTGTCTGGAGTCCAACCAGAGACTCTTAGGAGGTCTGCTGGGTCGGACAGAGAACAGTCCAGAAATGATCCAGGGAGTCATCAACAACCTGAAGGAGATGACCAGTGATGAAATGTCTCCAGACAGAAGCATCAACATCTTCCACTGTCTGATGGAGATGAAGGATCTCCCAGTTCATCAGGAGATCCAAGAGTTCCTGCAGTCAGAGAACAGATCAGAGAAGGAACTCTCTGAGATCCACTGCTCAGCTCTGGCCTACATGCTGCAGATGTCAGAGGAAGTTCTGGATGAGTTGGACCTGAACGAGTACAACACATCTAATGAGGGACGACTGAGACTGATTCCAGCTGTGAGAAACTGCAGAAAGGCTCAGTGAGTCCAGATGTGATGAATACGATCAGTCAGTAGATCAGTGGTTCAGTTCTTCAGATGTTCTCACTCAAACATTCTCATTATTCTTCATGTTCCACTTGTTTATTTCAAACATCACATGTCAGCTGAGTTTAGTCTCAGATGTTCTTGAGCTGCTTCAAACGCTGTGAACATGTAGATTTTTTAGTTGGTTGTGTTTAAAGCAGTTAAATGGATCAACTCAGTTTTTCTGTTTCATTCTAATAATTGTTTGTTTGACAGTTTTTTCTTGTGGTTCTTCTTTTGGCTGATGGAGGAAACATGCAGATCTGCTGAAACACATGAAGAACTGTAGATGTTTTTGTCCAGGTTTCATGTTTTATGTTTCATGACAGACTTTCAGGCTGTTGGCTGTCAGAGAGTCACTGTGAAGTCGTGGCCTCAGCTCTGAAGTCCAACCCCTCCCATCTGACAGAACTAAACCTGAGCTGGAATGAGGACCTGCAGGATCCTGGAGTGAAGCATCTTTCTGATGGACTGCAGAGTCCAAACTGTAAACTGGAGACTCTCAGGTCAGTTCACTCACTGTTTTTAATATATTCAGTTCAAATCCTGGTTTGTTTTTCCTACATTTTGTGTGTTTTCCTGAAAACAGTCTGAAGATGTTTGAGATTGTTGAAGTGTGAATGAATCCCCTGATCAGCTGACTGCAGGGTTCCAAGATGGAGGACAGAATCCACAGTCCTGCTGTGTGTCTGAATGTAAAGCTGATGTTAAAGTGATGTGAGGCTTCAGCAGTCTGACTTCCACACATCCAGTCAGGATGTTTGTGTTTCCACAGTGTTTGTGCAGAGCTGCAGTGGAGCCTCAGGAACTCAGAGAGGGAGTTTAGTTGTCAACAGTCTGGAACTTGATGAGTGTCAGAAGCTGAAGCTGGATGTTAGAGTGAGCTGAGCTCATGAAGGGATTCCTGACAGTGGAGTTGTTAGGAAGAGAACAGTTGACAGTCAGTGAGGACAGCAG
This sequence comes from Dascyllus trimaculatus, assembly GCA_024666655.1. Taxonomy (NCBI): domain Eukaryota; kingdom Metazoa; phylum Chordata; class Actinopteri; family Pomacentridae; genus Dascyllus; species Dascyllus trimaculatus. The sequence continues at coordinate 3,442,632 of CM045468.1, read as the reverse complement.
GAATTAGAATCCCTCTGTATTGTACAGATGACATGTGACTGTAAAGCAAATAACCTTAAACTTAGCTGTAGCACTTTCAGTCAAAATATCACAATAGATTTGTCAGCAAATGTAAAAACAATTAAAATACATCTCTTCACTTGAGTACTTCTAATAATCTTGATAACCAGCAATTACTTACACAGTCTTGACTTCCTTTAACTATAAGGTGAATTTAAAATGTCCGGTTGCTGCTTACTTGCATTTGTTGGAGTCATAAATGCTATTGAGGCTTTGAAACAGTTCACAAGTGCTTGTGCTACGTCCAAAACATGAACTTGAGTGCTTGCTTAACCTTTACTTGCCAACTTCACCTCTTGGTGGCGGCGTCGGTCCCGGAGCTTCGGTCCCATCGGCCTCGTCGTCTTCACCGGGGCAGTGCAGTGTTCTACTCAGACACAACGCCAAGACAAGAGTTCCCTTTTTACACATGTTTTAATGTGTTTAAACACCAAACACCGTAGAAGTAACAGAAAACAAACAGAAATATAACACAAATAATGAGCCGCAGTACCAACACAGTACACATCCACAGTCCAATAAAGTAAATGTACCACTTTGGCCTGCTTGTGGCGAAGGCTGGGGGGTTCCTTCTTCTTATTTCATCTTATCTGGTTCACAAACTTATCTGAATGACCTCAGTGATGCCTCTTTGTCGACTCCGACTCACCGGTTTCCTGTTTGTACAAAAGCAGAAAGGAAATAGAAGTTGTCCCACAAAATAGGTCAACTCAGAAAGTATCAAAAATATTATGCAGTGCTGATCTTAATCACAACAAAATACTTTAGCTAATATACAAACCCAAATAACATTTACAGTGTAGTACACAATATAAAATACATATAAAAATAGACATATATACTAACAGTACAAAGATACTCAGTGGCATCTATTGGATTTTAAGAAGATCACACAGCTATACCAACAACATTTACATGTCTGAAGACACACTGGAACATTTGAATGAGACAAAGCTACGAAGCTGATGAACACAGAAGAGGGTGATGGAATAAATGACAGAAGGAAGAGATGTGATGTTGATCCTGTAATGAGAGAGTGGACTGAGGTCAGCAGCATGTTGTCATTAATATGAATGAGAGCTCTTCTTCTCTGGTTCTGTTGGACTGTTAGAAGCTGCTTCCTGTTGGCTTCAGCTGTTTGGAGTTTCCATTTTATAAACTTGTACATTGTGAAGCTTCTTCATCTCTGAACACATGATGAAACTCTGAATGGTTTAAAGAAGGAACTTTGTCTCCTAAACTCACATGTTTTATACTTTATTCAGATTGAGGGGCTGCAGTTTGTCAGAGATCAGCTGTGATTCTCTGGTCTCAGCTCTGAAGTCCAACCCCTCCCATCTGGAACATCTGGAGCTGAGTAACAACAAGCTGAAGGATTCAGGAGTGAAACATCTGTGTGGTTTTCTGGAGAGTCCAGACAGCAGCCTGAAGACTCTGGGGTCAGACATCATGTTTTATTTGTGTGCTGAGATGAATGTGATGTAAAGTTGTGGTGACACTAAACTGCAGCCATCAGGCTGATCTTCTACTGATCCACACTGAGGATCTTCATGGTAACGTCTGTTTTCTTCTTCTCTGTTTCGTCCTTTGACTGTGGCAGAGAAATGCTGAGCTGCACATTTCAAAGGTCAATAGAAGAATAAAAATCCTCCAGAGAATAATTGACTGTTAAACTCTGACACACGTGATCTTCAGCTCATATCTGACCTCATGTTTCTCTTCCATCCAAACTGAAAGCAGCAGATAACAGTTGTTTTTCATTCTTGATGAAGCTGTCAGTTATTTCACTAGTTTAGTTCATCAAATGTTAAGAAGTGAAACATGTTGATCCCAGTTTGTCAGAGTTCAGGGTGACGCCTTCAAATGTTTGGTTTTGTTCCAGCAACATTTTAAAACCACAAATCTTCAGTTTAGTGTGACAGAAAACAGGAAGTGTTGACAAAGTAGAAGCAGTTTGATGTTTTACTGGATCAATGACTCCAACCTTGATGGAAATGTTTCTGATGTTTTGTTCTTGGACTCATCAAACAGTGGACTGATAGTTTCAGATGTGATTGAACCTTTTTTCATCCTGTGAGACACAAACTAATATTCAACATCTGCTGGTTCAACACTTGGATGAAGCCATGTGAGGTTTTAGGAAATGAAATGTTTGAATCCAAGATGCAGCGATTGACAGCAAAAGTTGTGACAGTTGATGAACAGTTGAAGTCATTGATCAGGAGCAATGGGAACATCTTCTGCTTCAGTTTCTGCTGATGTTCTTCTTTTCTCTGGTTCGTGTCGTTTTAAAGTGAAGATGTTTGTGTTTTAGAAAACAGTCTGAAGACGTCACCTTATCCTCTGAACACTGTGATGGACACTTTCCACTATCAATGACAGATGATCAATAATGAAATGATGTGAATGTAGAGTCCTGATTGAAATGTGTCCATGGATCCAGAACATGAAGATCTTCTAGAGTCTGGAGCCTCGTCTTGTCCTGGTTTCATTCTTGTGTGTTTTTGTGATTGTGAGCAGGAAGTGAAATAAATGTCAGAGTGTTTTTCTTGTGTTTGTTGCTCAGCATGAGTTTGTACAGATGGAGCCGCTGGTGGAGCTGCAGAGTTTCAGAGCTGAAGTCACTCCGTGTTGATTGGAGCAGCAGCATGTTGTCATTAATATGAATGAGAGCTCTTCTTCTCTGGTTCTGTTGGACTGTTAGAAGCTGCTTCCTGTTGGCTTCAGCTGTTTGGAGTTTCCATTTTATAAACTTGTACATTGTGAAGCTTCTTCATCTCTGAACACATGATGAAACTCTGAATGGTTTCAAGAAGGAACTTTATCTCCTAAACTCACGTTTTATTCTTTATTCAGATTGAGAAACTGCAGTTTGTCAGAGATCAGCTGTGATTCTCTGGTCTCAGCTCTGAAGTCCAACCCCTCCCATCTGGAACATCTGAACCTGAGCTGGAACAACGACCTTCAGGATTCAGGAGTGAAACATCTGTGTGGTTTTCTGGAGAGTCCAGACTGCAGCCTGAAGACTCTGGGGTCAGACATCATGTTTTATTTGTGTGCTGAGATGAATGTGATGTAAAGTTGTGGTGACACTAAACTGCAGCCATCAGGCTGATCTTCTACTGATCCACACTGAGGATCTTCATGGTAACGTGTGTTTTCTTCTTCTCTGTTTCGTCCTTTGACTGTGGCAGAGAAATGTTAAGCTCCACATTTCAAATCTCAATAGAAGAATAAAAATCCTCCAGAGAATAACTGACTGTGAAACTCTGACATACATGATCTTCAGCTCAAATGTTAATATTTGTGTGGATGATTATAGTTTGGGTTTTATCGATATCTTTACTTATTGATGATCCTCTATAATTTAGTGCAGAAAATAAAGACATGACAAGAAAAACTTTGAAAAACTCAGTTTTTATTGAAGCAACATCAGTTTGTATAGATGGAGCCGCTGGTGGAGCTGCAGAGTTTCAGAGCTGAAGTCACTCCGTGTTTATTGGAGCAGCAGCATGTTGTCATTAATATGAATGAGAGCTCTTCTTCTCTGGTTCTGTTGGACTGTTTGAAGCTGCTTCCTGTTGGCTTCAGCTGTTTGGAGTTACCATTTTATAAACTTGTACATTGTGAAGCTTCTTCATCTCTGAACACATGATGAAACTCTGGATGGTTTCAAGAAGGAACTTTGTCTCCTAAATTCACATCTTTTATTGTTTATTCAGATTGAAGGCCTGCAGTTTGTCAGAGATCAGCTGTGATTATCTGGTCTCAGCTCTGAAGTCCAACCCCTCCCATCTGGAACATCTGGACCTGAGTGATAATGACCTGAAGGATTCAGGAGTGAAACATCTGTGTGGTTTTCTGGAGAGTCCAGACTGCAGCCTGAAGACTCTGAGGTCAGACATCATGTTTTATTTGTGTACTGAGATGAATGTGATGTAAAGTTGTGGTGACATTAAACTGCAGCCATCAGGCTGATCTTCTACTGATCCACACTGAGGATCTTCATGGTAACGTCTGTTTTCTTCTTCTCTGTTTCGTCCTTTGACTGTGGCAGAGAAATGTTGAGCTGCACATTTCAAATCTCAATAGAAGAATAAAAATCCTCCAGAGAATAATTGACTGTGAAACTCTGACACGTGATCTTCAGCTCATCTGTTAATATTTGTGTGGATGATTATGGGTTGGGTTTTATCGATATCTTTACTTATTGATGATCCTCTATAATTTAGTGCAGAAAATAAAGACATGACAAGAAAAGCTTTGAAAGACTCTTTCTTTATTGAAGCAGCATGAGTTTGTATAGATGGAGCCGCTGGTGGAGCTGCAGAGTTTCAGAGCTGAAGTCACTCCGTGTTTATTGTTTCAAGTTTCAAGAAGAAACTTTGTCTCCTAAACTCACATCTTTTATTCTTTCTTCAGATTGAGGAAATGCAGGTTGTCAGAGATCAGCTGTGATTCTCTGGTCTCAGCTCTGAAGTCCAACCCCTCCCATCTGGAATATCTGGACCTGAGCTGGAACAACGACCTTCAGGATTCAGGAGTGAAACATCTGTGTGGTTTTCTGGAGAGTCCAGACTGCAGCCTGAAGACTCTGGGGTCAGTTCACTGACTGTCTGTTACTGTTGTAGATCTGATATGTTTAATGACAAGTGAAGCTCATCTATGTTCAAACAGAACTTCCATCCTTGAAGCTGTAAATCTGCTGTGGTTCATATTTTCTGTTTTCTTTAGTGCGTTGTGACAAGAGATGAATGTTTGTAGCAGAAAGTGTAGAAAATGTTCAGTGTTGGTTGTTAAAGTAAATGAATGTTTGTAATTCGTGCTGAAGAGTCACATCTGGATCCAGAAGATCCTCTGAACTCAGATCAGTTTGAAGAGACAAAGTTTAGTGAGTGAAGTAGAAATATTTCTTTGGTTTGTGTCCAGTTCACTTTTATTCCACTGATCCTGTTGATGATGCAGCATGTTATTGATGTGTGGACATGAATAGATGGATGAATGTTGAGCTGACATGAACCTGAACACATCTGATGGATCATCAATGATTTGATCTACATCTTTTATTCTTTATTCAGATTGAAGGACTGCAGTTTGTCAGAGATCAGCTGTGATTATCTGGCCTCAGCTCTGAAGTCCAACCCCTCCCATCTGGAACATCTGGACCTGAGCTGCAACAGCCTGAAGGATTCAGCAGTGAAACATCTGGAGGATCTTGTGGAGAGTCCAGACTGCAGCCTGAAGACTCTGAGGTCAGTAGAAGGTTCCAGTCAGTCAGTTTTCTACTAAACATTCAGTATCAGAGCAAAGATCCAGTGTCTCCTGTAAACCTGCAGCTTCTCAGTGAAGCTGTGAAGCAGAATGGAGACAGACTCCAGGACTGGACAGGAACACAGAGACAGCAGTCAGCCAATCAGAGGAGCCACAAGCTGGTTGTCATCATGTGTTTGAGTGGATGTGAAGCCGACTGTTGTTGTTGTGTTGATGTGTTGAGGACATGAAGCTGATTCCAGCTGACAGCCTTCCAGATGTGCAGAGACAGTGGTCCTCCTCCATCAGAGTGTCCATCACATCTGATCTGACTGTTTGTTGTCTCATGTCAACAGTGATCAGCTGATCAGGTTGATGTTTGTTCCAGCTCTGAGATGAGTGAGACTGAAGCCTGCAGACCTCTGGCTCTTATTTCACAGCAGCATCTTCACATTTAGGAACCATGAGGTGTTTATACAGAGCAGAAGCTCTGCTCAGGTCCAGCAGCCACATCTGGATGTGTGTCCTTGTGTGTGCTTTGATCCAGATGTGTTGACTGACAGCCTCCATGTTGGTTTGTCAGCTGATGTTTGAGGAGCAGATGAGATGTTGATGGACTCACAGAGACTGTTGGTTTAGATGGAGCAGCAGTAAATCCATGAGGAAGAGTTTGTGCAGTGATGAAGCTTGATGACTGTCAGCAGCTTGTTTCCATGTGGACTGCAGTGACATGTGCAGAGAAACACACCTGATGCTGACAGTGTGTGCAGGTGTGTGAGCTTGGAGCTCAGTGTGTTCACTCCAACACGTTAGCATGAAGCTGCTGCTGTGAACAGAACTGAAGTCCTGCTGCTCTTTATACTGATGATCAGCTGATCAAACTCATTGATCTCCTCTGATCTTTCTTCTTCTCTCTGCAGATGGGAGTGATGATGAGGACGGTGTTTGTTGGAGAGGATGAAGTGTGTCCTGATGATCCAGAGGTTGAAGCAGCAGCAGCAGCTGGTGTGTAGAGACTCTGACTGGACCATGTTACTGGGAGGTGGACTGGGAACCAGTGTAAAGTGTGTTGTTGTCTCTGTGTAGTTTAGTGTTGCAGCTCCACACTGTGGATGATGGAGAAGTTCAGTTAATGTAGACATGATCCGTTGGAGGCTGATGTCGGGTTCAGAGGGCAGCCTGCATGTCAGAGTGTCAGGAAGTTTCAGGATGTTTGTGTCAGAGCAGGATTCTAGTTGAGTGGACTTTCTATTTCCAGCTGCAGTCAAAGTTGTTGAGCTTCTCTACCTGCAACACATTGAGCTGATGAGAACAAAGAGTCCTGGAAGCATGTCAGCTGAAGCCTTGGAGCCCACAGAGAGTTGAATGAAGCCCATGTTAGTGGTTTAGATGACGTCATGTTGAGGCGACAAACAGCTCTGGAGATGAATCCAGTTTAGTCCTCGGTGGTCCAGAAGCAGCTTGTTGAGCTCAGAGTTCAGATTTAATGTGAACATCTTTGGACCTTTGTGAGCTCCACTAAATGTTGCTGCTGGTTTCTCTCTTCTTCGCCTTCAGTCTGTTCCTCGTGTTCAGAAGCTTCCAGGTCTCTGATATTCTCTGGTTTCTGAGCTGCTTTCTTTAAATCCCACCAAAGATCTGAACTGGGATTAAATCCAGGACTGAGACGCTCCTCCAGGACTTTCCAGGAAGGATTCCTGAAGCAGGCTTTGGTGGACGTTTGCTTGGGATGCTGGTCCTGCTGAAAGTCCAGTGAGCTTCAGTTTCCACTCTGAGGCGTCACATTGTTCCTGTAGCTGTCCTGGTGTTGGAGAGAATCCATGATGCTGCTCACACGGTCCAGTTCAGCAGCTGCTGCAGCATCAGAGCCAACAACAGGACTGTTGATGCTGATCTTCTGGTCCTTCTGCCTCCACACGTTCTGCCCAAACAGACCTCCTCCAGTGCTCTTCCGACTTCGGAAAAAGGAAATGTCCAACGTTTTTTGACCCTTTCTCCGCGACATGTCACGTAAAAGCTGTTAGCATGTAGACAGGTCGAGGTTTTGGGTGTTCAGATGATGGAAAATACACCTGACCTCTCCCCCCTATGTGTTCACGTATCGAAGTGTATCGACGTATAAGATGTCACCATTGCACTTTCAACCATGTCACCAGATGCGGTTAACAGCTCTATATACCGTCTTTGCTATCACTGATTTGGTGCATTAAAAAAATATTTAAAATAAATAAACAAGTGACGCTTTGCCTGGTAGGGGGGGCAAGGAAAGCCTGGCAGCCTGCCGGGCTTATAAAGTACTGGGGGAAACCCTGAGTGGTGTTTGTAGGAGCCATGAGTAAATCACTATTTTATTGTAAAGTTAAGGTGTATATTGATTATTTTTTGTGTTTGTTTTGGTTATATTATTTTGTGATGATAAAGGAGAGAGTAATAGGAGGTCACATGGGTATAAATTCATCTACTCACCTGTTCATCTCTCTTTGTTTGGGGGGGGGGGGGGTAGAAAAGGCCCCCAAAGTTCATTTATGTTCTCACTATGTTATGTTCTTTCAGATGTATGTTATTTGTGGACCTTAAGGGGCGGGGCATCGCCCATGTGAGACGTGTGTGATGAGTGACGTCATGTGGCTGTGTGCGGCGTGATAGAGGAACGAGTGAGGTATGAGAGTGGTCGACAGAGTCAGTCATCAGCAGACGTTGGTTGTGCGTGCATGAAAAGTGAGTATTGTCTGAGTGACATATGTTATGTTTTGTCTAGCTGATGTTATTGTCACGTTCCTATCCTTAAGTCGAACCGTTACTGTTGCAATATGCTGATAGAAGTTAGCAGGTAGTAGCAGATGTGTATTTTCGCCGTCTGTTTAAAGTGTCAAGTTGCTCTGGTTCCACAATAAGGGCATGCATATGTTTAGGTATTAAGGATGTTTTATTTTGAAGCGCCAAAGAGGAAGTAGTTTGTTTATATATAGCAAATGACGGAAGTATGTGCGTTTGATGATGTTTACGTTTAAGTTTATAATTACAGAGCATTTGTCTTCATTTTTATTCCAATTGCTTGTATTACTGGAGTGAGATTGTGTGTTTAGGTTTAAGTTAATAAGATATGTTTATCATTTCATTTCATTGTAGAAAAACCACAACCACAACAAAGGAGAAAATGAAGTCAGAGTCAACGACATTTCTGGGCCTTTTATTTCATACTCTGGAGGAACCTGGCCTTAAGTGGTGTTCTGGCCGACACTCCCTGTTTGAATCCAGTGACAACACAGAACCAGTGCTGAAATTGAGTTAATCTAGAAATCTCCCCTACAGGGGGGGTTGGTGAGCTGGGTCGCCATATTTTTTTTTGACCGCTTGTTCTTAGATCGTTGCGATTGCTTTGATTATGAGTTTGCACGCGGCATTATGAGTTGATCATATTTTTCTTTAATAAAAGTTTAAATTCATTCTTTGAAAAATCTCAGTTTGTTTTTTCTTAGTTTAGCGCATCATACAGTCGAGCCCAACCTCAGTCCCTCAGCGACTCTTCTTCATTGATGTCGCGACACTGTGTGATGGAGAGACATGAGTTTAAAGCAGCTGTGATTTTTACCTCATTAGACTGTCTTTGTTTTTCCATCATGAATAAGACGACACTTTATCTGGAGGCAAAGAGCAGCCAGCAGTGTTTTCTACAACTTCACATGATGTGTTTGTGGAGCTCTTCTTCATGTTTGGTTCCATGTAATGATCATCCTGACGCTTCCACATCTTAACATGCTTTTATTGTGACAGGACAGAGAGACTCTAACTGTCCATGCTGTTAACAGACCAGACGGACATGTTTCTACTTTGGTCATCACTGTTTATTGTGGTTTGCATGTTTCAGTGGAGGCTCAGTAAAATGACTGATAACAGCTCAGAGTCATGAAGCAACAACAGTTGATCCAGGAGAAAAGTGTTTGGTCCGTTCATAGAACTGGAAGAAATGAGCATCAGACTGTAAACATGTGGAGGATTTTTAGCTCCGTTAGAAATGAAGTCCTACAAGAGATGATGTTTGTTCATGTGCTGCTTCTCTTCTTTATATGTGACGATGCTGGGATGTTTTTCATGGAGCATCTCAGAGACTTTGACACAGTTGTTCAGTGCATTCAGTCTGTTTCAGTGTCTTCTTCATAGAATCCAGACTGACGGACTGAGATCAGGACTCTGGGGGTCCAGATCATCTGCTGCAGGATTCCTGCTTCTTCCTGTGGATGAAGGAAGTTCTTGATGACTCTGCTGGATGTTTGGGCTCCTTGTTCTGCTGCACAATCAATCTGCTTGTCCTGTGTGATGGATAAGAGCTGTGTGTTAGCAGGAGAGACTGTTAGCACGCTGTTGTGTTTCTTCTGGTTCTGATGGTCGTCACAGGTGAGCTCCACTTATTAAAGGTGACCATCCAGCAGGACCGACGGAGGACCGTGGCATCCTTTGCATCCTTTCAGATCCCTGGTGAGTGGTTTGAGATCAGGCCTTTATATCTTATTTCTGATGTCCATATTGATGGTTGTTCCTATTTTCTGACTGCAAAGACATGCTAACACCATAGCAATTAGCTCAAGTAGTCGTTCATTCCTGATGTCTCAGATAACATGACTCACATTGTCTCCATCTTAATGACCTGCTGCATGAGGAGGAAAACCGAGACTTCAAGTTTCTGGATGAATGGAGCTGGTGGTCTTGGACCACTGGCGGTTGGAGATCTTCAATTCTGAAGTTGCTAATGTCCTGGCTAACTATAATAATGGTGTTTGTCTTGCTGATGTGCTGTGTTGTTTCTTATGTTAAGGCTTTGATTAATTCTCTGATTAGGTTGACATTGGGACAGTAAATACAGCTGCCACTTAATAAAGATGATGATGTTTCAGATTGTCTTTGTCCAATCAGATTCTGAAATCTGATTGGATTCTACCCCATAATGATGACGACTTGACTTTGATGACTTTTAGCAATTTCATTTCTGAGATGTAAAACCATAAATATAGCCACTTATGTTTATTTTCCTCGCTCAAACAATAGGATGTTCTACATCCACAAAAACAGCTTTTCAGTCTTTCTCTCAGTGATAGAAGTAACTCAAAGCATTGAAGGTTCCTGACTGATGTATGTGTGTGATGTGTACATATATATATATATATATATACTGTCACCTGTTGAATAAAGTGATTAGGTCGTGTGATTACTGCTTCTGTAAAGACGCTGCATTGAACTGTGTGTTTGGTTCTGGTCAAGCCAGTCTCCCCTGAGATCACCTGCGTCTCTCAGTGACCCTGTTGAGATCGTGGTCTGGGTGGGACCTGGACTCCTCTCATATCTATCCAAGCGTCTCCACCTCCACATCTGAGATCACCTCGTATGACATGTGTCGACCCAGATGTCATTTCAGGAGGGCCTGTTGTGGCAGGAGGTAAATAAAGACCAGCTCTGCTTAATAATAGTTTAGAACACATAGAACGGCCAAAGAGGGATTGAAGAACAATTTCATTTGTCCTGTTAATCAGAGAATCCAATAGACCTGACTGAGTGGTTTTCTCTCTGTTGCTCTGGTCTGTGATGCTGTGACCAACATCAAGGCCCTGAGGCTCCTCAGCTGATAGTCTGTGTTGTCTTCATGGGAAAAGCAAAGCTACTGTTATGTGAAAGACAGATGATGGATGATGGAATAAGTGCATTTTGTCTCTTGGTCTGGGTCAGACCTCTGAACACCAGCCTGGTGTCGGAGCTCTGCCTTTCAGCTGAAATATTCAATCTGCATTTCTCTTCTTTATTCTTCATTGTTCTCCTTTCATTCTCTATTAAATTACAAAGACAAAATCTGTTGCATCCCGACTGTTTTTGCTCGGCTCATCCAGATTTTCCACAACAAACCACAGTTCATCTGTATAAACATCACCTGGAGCTCAGGACTGTGTTGTTCAACATCTGTATGAAGATAATAACAAGCTGCTCCATCAAGGTTCTGCTGGTCAAATGTGTCAAACTGAAACACTTTAAATCTGACTTTTATTTTTATGAATTCAGTTCAATGAAATGATTGAATTAAATAAAATCACACTTGTTAGAGGTGGTAGTGATAGAAATATAATCTCTTTTTTATTGCAGTAAATATCCAAGTTCATAAACTGTTCTACAGCTCAGTTTATTCCTTTTTACAACCACCGTATTTACAGACACTGCAGTGACAATTTTATCTCTAATGTCCAAATTCAGAAATCATACATCGCCCTCCTGTGGTTACTGTATGTAACTACAGTCATTTTATATTTTTAATACTTGACTGGAAGTACTTCCTATAATTATCTCTCTTGACAAACCTCATGTTCTGGATAATAATTTACTATTGAGCAGCTGGTTCAACAACAAAGAATAACCAGAACCAGTGTGAGAAGCTAGTTAGCGCTAATTCCAGCTTGGTTCACATCTGCAGTCTTTGTGAGTGTCTGATTAGCTTCCAGCTGTTAGCCACAACTAGCTGAAGCTACACAAACCCTACTTTATTCACTTTAAATGGCGTCTCCTGTTAATACCATCAGTCTGTTGTCTTACATAAACGTTGCATCCACTACATCAAGTCAGACAAAGTCATGTCGCAATACTTGTTTAAAAAAGCAGAATGATTTTATTGTGAAGGAGCGACATAGAAACGTGCTCTGACCACTACACATCAATATTTCAGGTTGTAGCCTGTAGATCACTACAGATGACTTAATTTACTTTGAATGCTGCTAAATTTACGTCTAGAAAACAATCAGTACCAGTGGAGAGCCTTGTTAGCATTACTGCTAGCTCGGCTAACGCTGCCGGTGACGACATTAAACCTCTTGTAGGTTCATAATTAGCCACACAATAGATTCATTTACCGTTTGAACCTCAATAAGACAACAGAAATAACCAGAGACCCTAACAGTTCTACATTACATCTCAGAGTAAAATACAACTACAGCTCTGTCTCTTCCAGATGTATTTTAAAAGCTACTTACGTTCCCTTAATAAAACGATCCGTATCAGTGTGTTAGCTCTGCTGCTGTCCAGCTGTTCATTAGCAGCTAGTAGCTGCAGCTAAACTCAGCCTCCTATAGGATGGATCATATCAGAGCAGGGGGCGTTTCTGCCCTCTAGCGGCCACAGGCGGTAACTACAGTATTATTAAAGGGAAAGCTGGCGACAGTACACACGAGCAGCACTTTCTGGAGCTCCTTCAAGGTAAAAGCACCATTTTTGTATTTTATTTTAAAGAAATTATTACTACGTGATTTTAGGAGACTCAGAAGGATCCTCGATGTAACGTAAGTTGTATTTAACGACTGCTAACTTCTCCACTTGCTCTTATTATATTTGTTCTTTAGTCTCAGTCACGTCCAAACAGAAAATTAATCCATAATGTAGCTAATTATGAATCTACAACTGCATATGTGACGGCAGTGTTAGCTGAACTCGCAGCTAATTACAAGCTGTGACAAGCTAGCTCCAGCACTACAACCAGCATCTGTTTAAATAAAGAAGCTGATTCACGATTATTGGGGGAAACAATCCCACAGTAAAACATTACAACTCAGGCTAACATGCAGCTACAGCTCTGTCTCTTCCAGATGAATTTTAAAAGCTACTTACGTTTCCTTAATAACTCTATCTGTATCAGTGAAGAGCTCGTTAGCACTTCCGCTAGCTTGGCTAACACTGTCCGACTGGGATGCAGCTGTAGATTCATTATTAGCTTCAACATGTGTTTATTTTCCATTTGGAGGCTACTGAGACTACAACAAAATTAATTACAGCAAATGGTGAATTTAGCAGCCATTAAATACAACATAGTTTAAGCTGGTGATCCTTCTGAGTCTTAGAAAAAAACGTTTTAGCATATTAAAACGATGGAATGCTGATAGTTTTACGCTGAAGCATCAACAGGAAGTGCTACTCATGTATGCTGTCGCTAGCTTTCCATTTACCAATACTGTAGTTACCGCCTGTGGCCGCTAGAGGGCAGAAACGCCCCCTGCTCTGATATGATGCTACATGAAGCTGCGGTTCGCTGCAGCTCCCAGTGAACAGGAGGATTTTATTAGAGGACGTCAGACACAGTCACACAGAGAAACATGAGAGCTGAAACTAAAACAGAACTACAGCTCTGTGTCTTGGAGAGGATTTATTTTAAAAACCACTCAGGTTGCGGTAATAATGCGATCCGTGGCAGAGCAGAAGCTCGTTAGCACTTCCGCTAGCTCAGCTAGCCCTGCTGGTCCCTCCAGGGATGCGGCTGTAGGTTCGTAACCAGCTAGAATATGGATTCATTTTTCATTTGGGCTTGACAAAGACAAGAAACTAAAATATTCAGAGATAGTGGAGCAGCTAGCTAACACTGTTACTGTTGGGTTTACATTTTTAAAATCATATTATTGAAATCACGTTATTTCGTTCTTTAAACAAATGAATGCTTTTATTTTGTAGGAGGTAACATGTAAACGTTGCATATCCGGTCTGTAAACACATGTAAACATAATTATGATGCATATATGCAGATGTACTTCATATATTTCACTGTGCAGCCGTTTTTTATTCATGTCCAGTTTATTTTATAGACAGAAACATGTCTGATGCTAACATTAGCTCTGAATCCACTAAGTGAAATATTTTCCACCAGAGTCTCTCACAGTGTACTTATTTAATTGTATTTTATTATTATTATTTTATTTTATTTTATTTTATTTTATTTTTTTAATGCTCTTTTGGCTTGTTCTGTTGAATTTTATATACGTAATGTCTTTTTTACCTGATGTTTACTGTCCACACCGAGGGTTTGACGAGTACAGCAATTTCAATGCTGTTTATGTCCTGTACATATTGCAGTATCGACAATAAAAAGACTTTGACTTTGAATCTGTTTCCATACAATCATTTAGTTTATGTGGTTAAATATTCATCAGTGATTCATCTTCAGTGTCAAACCTTTACTGTGCTCCTAAATTTAAGAAGAATAAGTCATTTTACAGGAAGATATTAAAGGATGCTTTTCTTAGTTAAATAAATGAAACGAATGTTTAACTGATTAAAATCTTTATTTCAATTTCCTGTTTATTTTTTATTTTAAATATCTGGATTTAGTTAATACAGTTGAATTTATTTATTCTGTGTTCTTATTAAGACAAAACACGAGATGATGAATCAGTTTCCATCAGTTTTCTCTTCAGTCATTGGGACCTTCAGCTGATTGGACCAACAGACTCTGGAAGGACTGGGCAGCTGTTCACTCACTAAATGCTGATTTACTTATTGGTGCTGCTTTTAATGCACTTCATGTGGAACTTTAGCATCAGATGTGATGTGTTGAGTAAAGGCCAGAAGTTGTTCCCTTTATTTGTGTGTGTTGACCAGAGAAGAGACTCAGCATCCAGTAAACACTGAAGTGTGTTGTGTTGCTGTGATGTTGGACATGAAGTTAATAAACTGGTTGACGTCAACGTTCAGGAAACTGAATTCTTAAAAGAGAGAAACCTCGTTGTCTTTATGTTTTGAAAAGTTGGTGCATCTGTCAGATCACTCTGTAAACGGTCAGTTTACACAAACAGCATCACTATTAAGCTACTGAAGACAGTCAACGTGTTCAAACTGCTTTACTGTGTAAGTTTTGTTTCCCTTATTGATATGTTTTGATGTCTAGATATAATTTCCTTAATTTTCCCCTCTAACTTTTCTATGTATTCCTCTTTAAAATCTCCCCTTGCGTTGTTTCTAAACTGTTAAAGAACATTTTAAAATATAAAAGTGAATTTATGCTCGTATTTGCTGGAAATGATGCTTAATTGTCGGAAAAGATGGAGATAAACGATCAAAACACGACCCACACCCGGCCAAAACAGTGGGCGAGTCAGCTCCGGTGATTGACAGCTCTCCTGGCCAATCAGCCGCACGGATGGAATATTGTTGTCCAATCAAAACTCGCGCGCTAGACACGCTTGGTTGAGTTCCGCTGAGGAAATTCTTCTGCCGTTGAATCACCGGGAAAACCGTTACTCGACCGAGAAAGCCGACGCTCTCATCCCGACCGTCCTCCTCGGTTTTCCAGATTTCGTAAGTCGGCTTTTCGGTGGTTGTACCGGCCAGGCAGTCCTCTCCACGGGGTTGAAATGTTACATTTTCGGTCCACGGTAGCGCTCAAGGAGTTGTTCCAAACCCAGCTGAAGCGGCCGCTGACCGGCAGAGTCGGTGTGAAAGCAGCGCCTGCAGCCGCCGCCTGCTTCAGCAGCGTCTGCCTGGATGGGAGGTCGCCGGGCAGAGGGACGGCATTCCCCGGCTGGAGAGCCCCGCAGCACTCCGCTCGAAAGCACGGCTGGAGAGGCTTTTGCTCTAAGGGTGACAGCCACAATGAAGCCGCCAAGGACTCCACAACAGAGAAGTGAGTAACGTTGACCTCCAGTCGGCCGGACTCTGTGGGAAAAACTGAACTTTAAACAGCGATAATTAGCGATGCCAGACTGTGATGACACATGGGAGCCATTAATTCAAGTTTCTCGTTTTAAGAAATAAATCTATATTCACGCACAAAATGGTTGCCGAATTAATGAGCGGTACCTAAAATTACCTTATGACTATAACATGTCAGCTTGTGTTGTAGCGTTTTAATTTTAAAGCTAGGCCTGTTTTAACTTGTGCATCTTTACTACAGTGTTCGGTATTGAGGGTCTCCAACGCAGGGTGGCTAGCTGCTAGCTAGCTAGCGCCGATGCTGTTCAGTTGGAATGACGAAGTAGCCAGCCAGCTAACGGCTAGCCAGCCCCATAGTTCGGGATGGCCGGACAACTTTGCATGTCGGGGATGTTGTTGAGGAGAAAGATGGCCACGAGTGACCGGTGACTCCTCCGGGGTCAATACGGAATGACCGGGCAGCTCGGTGCGTCCCGGTAATCAGCTACGGAGGTAGCTTAAAGCGGCGAGATCCATAATCGGACAGATCAGCTAGCTGTAAAGTGATACAGTGAGTCCAATCTTCCCAATACCCACGTTTTTAATACTACCGTCTCCCCGGAACCGAATACAATTTCAACAAATTTAAGTACAGTGAAAAAGAAAAAAAGGGGATCTTAAAATTAAGTCCTGTCCGGAAATGGAAGCATGTGCTGTGCAGCGAACCAGACATCGTGACCAGCAGCAGCCAGGAGCTCCAGCTGTCATCCTCTGCCAGGGTCTGACTCAGTGAGACGGTCACCTGTGGACAGGCTCTCATGCCTTGAACGTGTTAATGTCACCGTGAAGACGAAGGCTGAGTCTGTTTCACCTCATGCATCACCAAACCTGGACTCAATGTCTCCTGAAGGTCAGTCAGGATTCCTTCTCTGCTCCCTCAGTGTCTGTAGGTACTAAGACAGAGAGCAGCTCTTCATGTTCGTGAAGATGACCTTTTATTAAAACATGTTAAATGGTGTTATTTTCCAAGTATAAGAAATGAACGCTCTTATCTTCTGCATAGATCATCACTTCTGTAGTTTTCCACACAGCTGGGCAGCGTGTCACCTTGAAACATCCTGTTGGATTTAAACCACCGAGGGCCGAAGCGAGGCAGCAGGAAGCAGCAGACATGCTTGAAAACTCTCTCAGCGACCCTCAGCCTGGGTTCTGGGCCTTTACCTGTCGTCATCATCGTCCACTGGAGTTGGGTGAAATGTCAGGGTTGACTTCAGCTGGGAAACATGAGGTCAGAGAAGAAGCGGAACCGTCTGAAGTCACTGCAGAGGAGGGCAGTTTGAAACATGCGTCTTTACAAGTGCAAATATAATAAAGTGATGCTCAGAGAACGAAGAGCACTCAGCAGTTTAGTCCATCTTGTTGGAGCCGCTGTGACGGAGGGTCTCCACGCCGATAAAACGCCTCGTTGTCAAGCAAAGATGCAGAGATTCCAGATCGTAGAGTCCCTAAACGTCTAAAAACACATTTGTTCGAATCAGATAAGAGCTTTAAACGCTGGTCGACTCCTGGATCAGTGGGATGTGACTTTTTGGCATTTGGTCTCGCCTCATTTATTCATCGATGAAGGAAATGATGTGTGGATGAACAGACGATGAGAATCTGTTTGAGTGATCCGGCAGTTTCTCAGCAGCGTGGACCAGAACCAGTAAAACAAAGAGAACACTTCATTTCCCAGCATGAACAGCAGGCGTTGGACAAACATCCAGAGGTCGACGTGTTCGCCAGACTAACCCCGGTCACAGACGAGGGGTCACAACCAGCGTCAGTCACTTCAATGCAGCAGGAATGAACCTTTTAATGGAGCATAGGAGGCGGACAGGACTCAGCCTCTGGTCAGGAGGTCCTAAACGTCGGTGATGCAGCTCATCCCGCCGCCATCATCCCGCCACACTAAAGCCTGCGAGCTGGCGAGCTGCCCGGCAGGAGCAGATGAGTCGCTTTCACAGATTGATTTATTAGTGCGGCCTCTCAACACTCCCCGGCTGGTGTCTGCCTCCACCCAGCGCCGGTTTGTCATGACATCTGTGAGGCGGTGAAACCATCGATCAGGTGCTGCTGACGGCTCTATCAGCGGACCTCCCCTGGTCCAGGAGCACCTCTGGCTGCCTGTTAGAGCTATTAATCAGTCTGCTCATCAGTGGAAGTTCATTCTTTAAGTCAATGATATGCTTTTAGGTAGGGATGCATGATAACGCCAATTTCAACCGATTCCGATAACCGATAATTTTATAATTCTTGCAGCCGATAACCGATATTGTCAACCGACTGCACAACGGAGCGTGACACCGGAGTTGTCAGGTCCGTTACTACAACCACCACGGCGTTCTAGAGCCTCAGCGGCGTACTAGAGCCTCAGCAACACTCGGTGGCGTTCGGCGGTGTGCACGACTTTTTGAGTATTAAAACTATCATCTGAATACCACCACAACGAACAAGTATTCGGATATTCCAATATTTGGGACCAGTCCTAGTGAAACGGCTTCTTCTGTTACAATAAAGAAAGTCCACACTGGTCAGTGCCACGCCATGCATGGGTCGTTTTATCAGCTGACTTTTTTATTATCAGAATTATCGGAATGACGTCATAGTTGCCAAAATTAACCGATAATTATCGGACGCCGATATTATCGTGCATCCCTACTTTTAGGTGTAAGACATCTTCCAGTTCTAGTTGTCTGACGTTGTGTAGAACAGCCGACAGATCAACTAGATCCGAGGTGGAGGACGTGACGCCACCAGACCACGTCATGGTCTTGATGCGGCTCGTTGCTCTCAGCCTCTGGACAAACCGTGTGCGTCGAGTCACGGCTGACCTTTAAAAGCAGATCCGTGGGGAGGGACGGGGCGGGAGAGCTGAGCGCTAATGAGAGCAGCTGAGGAAGATTAACGAGGCGATCCAGATGTTCCAGTGGCCACCTCTGTCCGGCTGCTTCCCCCAGAGGTGGAGGCTCCCGGGCCTCATTAACTAGACGGGGGTCTGAGGATGGAGCTCCATGCTAGCAGGTGTTTAACGACGTGTTTCTCCTCCAGTCTGACTGCAGCGTCTCAGAGCAGCGATCCTAAGCGAGGCTGAGCTGCTGCCGTCGGCTCGTCCTCCGTTAGCGATGCGGTGTAGGTCGGGTTCCCAGAGCCGACTCGCACCTCGCTCTCATTTCATTCATGCATTCCTTTTGTTGTTGTTGATTTCTTGCTCTGGCAGAATGACTCCAGTAGTTGTGACTGACCTGGAGGCTCGTGTGTGTTCACTCTGTTGCTGATGTAAATGCCATTATCACTAATTCAGTGTTGTCCCTCTGCTCACTCTCTCCCTGTTGTTGATCTGCTTGCTTTGCATTTGTAAGTATGTCTCTATTCTTTATTTTACTTTTAGTGGTTTGTTCTTCCTTTAATTCTAAGACAGTCCATTTTCCAGTAGAAGTAGAGGTTTTCTATGGAAACCGCCTTTACCTCAAAATGACCTCACTTCCTCCCAGTGGCTGCGCTTAACTCCCCCCTACCTCACCCTCCGTCCTCCCCTCGTCCCGGCCCACACACTCTCTGATGTGTATTCCTTCCTCACCAGCAGGCATCAGCCTCCGTTCGTGGGGTCGGGGACGGACCGCCGACATGCTGATTCAGACGGCATGGGACTTGTTGTCGGTGTTCAGGCCGAGCTCCACACAGGTTGAAGAGTCAGACGTAGCCTCATGCATGACGGTCAAGAGCTGCTTCAGCTTCACGTCACCATCTGATCGATCAAGACACCAAACGCTTGATCTTATTTCAGTTCTACAGCGAACATTGTCGCTC
Organism: Dascyllus trimaculatus; assembly: GCA_024666655.1. NCBI lineage: Eukaryota > Metazoa > Chordata > Actinopteri > Pomacentridae > Dascyllus > Dascyllus trimaculatus. Next base: position 3,423,051 of record CM045468.1, on the reverse strand, counting down.
AGAGCTCTGACTCCCGGCGCTGAGTGGAGCGCGGTCCTGAGCTAGAACCTGTCCGTTAAATGCGATGAACTGTGTGACCGGGTCCAGGTGTTCCCTCTGTCTTCTGCAGCAGTGGTGCTCAGGACAACCAACAAACTGACCACATTACAGCAGAACCATCTGTAGCGATAAAATCACCGCTGTCTCACGTGAGACGACCACATTCCTTTTATTTCTGTGTTTCTTTGAAGGCCAACAATAAACATAACTTTCAGATAGGCGTTGGTCGCGCTCTGAACCCTCTGAACCCCGAGCAGCCATGAAGAGAGACGTCACCAGCGCCTTTTGTGCCGTCGGACGTTCCAAGGCCAGAAATCAGAAAGTCACCCCAGGGGCTCCAAAGTGGAGGCCTTACATGCTGCAGATGCTCCAGCTCTTACATTTTTACAGCTTCAAAACGAGGCATTTTCCTCTGTGTGCTGCTCAGTAAACTCTAGAACAGCGTGCCGAATGTTTCCTCCAGCTACTTAACGACACTTCTGAGCCAGACGCAGCGACTCGTACACCGCCTGCAGTTCAGCCGAATAGTCGGTGAACTTCTGGCCGCGGCCGAGTCGCTACGTTTTTGAATGGGCAGATAGAATAAAGGGAAGTTTTCTGGTTTTTGAGCCGAGCAGCAGGTTTTGGGGCTCAGAGGGTTCAAGAGCTTCACTTCATAACCTCCTGCTGGTTTTGCAGATGTTTGCATATTCTCACAGACAAACTTTAGTGACGGATTCGGCTTGTCGGCGTTCTGAACTGTCCTGATTTCCCACTGCTGCAGACTGAACCCAGAGGAAACCCTGCTGATGCTGAAACTACAAACTGCTGTCACCTTATTTCTCTGCTGACAGAAGCCTCCTGCCGGCTCCAGCTTTACCTCCAGACATCCTCTCCCATGATGCCTTGCGGGACAGCGTGAGCCTGGGCGCCCAGAGCTTTGCGCAAATCCAATTTGGCGTTGATATGAATCATAGCAGAGAGTCTGCTGTGAGCTGGTCGCCCCGTCTGCCTCCTGACACGCTACTAACCTTCCTCCCAGAGTCGGCGTGGTGTGGAGACGCTGCTTCGAATACCAGCCAGGCCTCAGCACTAGATAACGACGTTTATCACACGCTGATGGGACGAAGCGTGTTAATTAGGAAGGATCACGGCAGGTCTGATCCTTTTGTTGCACTGATGGACAGAAAGCTGAACACACTCACATGTAAAGTGCATGTTAGGAGGCTTCACATCAGACTGAGTGGAGTTTGTAAATCTCAATAGCCATGTTTCCATAAATAACACCCATAAGAATCAGTCAATAGAAAGGAGGTTTTAAAGCTTTCCTCGGGTGCTTTTTGATCTGCTTCATGGGGTTTTTTTTACTGGTGCTGCTCTGCAAGCAAGCAAGTTTATTTCTACAGCACATTTCAACAACGAGGTGATTCAAAGTGCTTCACAAAACATTAAGACAACATGATTAAAAAAGAAGTTAAAATATGAAATTCAAACATAAAAAAATCACAGTCAAACATAATCAATAAAACATGAATAATAATCAGAATAAAGTAAAACAGAAGAGAGCAAATAGGACACTTTCAGTTGTTCTTTCTATGCACAGCTAAACTAAACCAACTTAAACCCTGTCAGAGTCGAGGCCTGTCTCACGTCTTCCAGAGTTTAGCTGCATGGAACTGAAATGCAGCTTCACTGTGTTTAGTTCTGACTCTGGGCTCCAGCAGAAGACCTGGTCCCTGAGGTTCTCAAGGTCCGAGATGGTTCATACGGGACCAACATGTCAGAGATGTACTGTGGTGCTGGACCATAGAAGGACTTATACACAAGCAGAGCTGCTTTAAAGTCTGTTCTCTGAGCGACAGGAAGCTGTGCAGAGACCAGGACCAGGACTAATGTGGTCAAACTTCCTGGTTCTAGTCAGGACCCGAGCAGCAGTGTTCTGAATGTACTGCAGCTGTCTAGAGAGTCCAGTGAGAAGACCTTTATAGTAGTCTAACCTGCTGGAGATAAATGCTTGGATAATCTCTCCAGGTCTGGTTTAGACAGTAAACCTTTGATTCTAGCAGCGTTTTTAAGATGGTAAAAGGCTGATGATGTTATTGATTTAATGTGACTTAAAGTTTAGGTCTCCCCCAGATTTCTAACCTGATTTTTAGATTTCAAAGTCAGAGATTCAAGACGACTCCTGACACTTTCTCTTGGTCTTTGTGGGCCAAAGACGACGACCTCAGTCTGGTCTGGATTTAGTTGGAGGAAGTTGTTTTGCATCCACACAGTGACCTGTTGGAGGCAGTGACAGAGTGAGTCTTCTTGTCGCCCCATGGAAGCAAACCTGATTCACATTTTCTCTCCGGAAAGCCTCGGGAGAGTCCGCTTCAAAATGCCTTGATGATCATGTGGAAGTGCGGCTGTTGGTTTGGCCCATCGCAGTGTCAAAGTCGGCAGTGAGTTTCTGGTTGTCTGATCAGGCCTTCTTCTCATTCTATTCCACTAATTATAATCTAACAGGCTGATTAATGAGCTGGCTGAGCTTTGTGGAGTGAACAAAATCACCCAGACACGCTGAGGAATGTGCTCAGTCGTTTACTCTTTTTAAAGATAACTGAATCAGCAGACCTCTGGAGGATTCTGGTGGTTGTTTCAAGCCGCTGAACAGCTTCAGCAGGCCTCAGGCTGCCGGCCTCCATCCGTCATCAGTCCACAGATGGGGCTCTTATTGGGCTGCGACACCTCCCACACAGCAGACCGGAAGTAACTAGATGGGATTTAAAGGGATGAAATTTGGCTGTTAAATTTCCAACATGAGACCGTAGAGTGAATTCCTCCCTCGGCATGTTAGGCAGCTTTTTAAGCAGCTTCCTGGCTGGTATTCAAGCAGGGTAGATTGTTCATGAACCGTGTGCACGACGCTGGTCTTACAGCAGCACATCAACCCATGGAAAAGTGGTGACTGAGGGTGCAGCCGGCTTCAGGTCCAGGTCTTTTCCACGGGTTGCCGTGCTGCAGTGAGGCCAGTGGAAGCTCATGTTTTCCAGTCACTCTCTGCTTCTCCTCGCAGTAGAAAGCTTGCCGTCCTCCCTCTGCTGCAGCTCCCCTCCACTCGCTTTTCTGTTCTCACTCTGTGTGTTTGTGCGTCTGTGTTTCCTGCAGGAGAAGGAAGGCGGGAATCCTGCCCAGCCTGGAGGACCTGCTCTTCTACACCATCGCAGAAGGACAGGAGAAGATCCCCGCGCACAAATTCACCACAGTGAGTTCTTACAGCAGGGAGGGCGTCTTAAAACCTCAGGCGTGTGTTCGATAGCGACACCTGAAACGTCACGCTATCTTAAAGGCACGAGAGAAACCGCAGTAAGAGGCAGCAAGAGTCCGGTGGTCTGATGGAGGACAGCAGCTGACTGAACCACTGGATCACGTTGGGCCTCTTCAACCCTCTGACTCCAGGCGGTTCCCGTGTGTTTTGTTTTGCTTTGTGGGCCCATTTTGCTTTACAATCTACCTATAAGTCCGCCTCCATGGAAACAGCACAACGCCATGAATCCTACAAGCAGAAAACAGTTTGATCGAGGTCTACTTTCATGTCTACAAACTGGGTTTCTGACGCAGCAGGAAGATGTTTCACCGTGTTAAACGCGTCCTCCAACAAGCTGCTCTGTTTCTGAGCCGGGCTTCCTTTTATGTTCTTTTTCCACTCAAACTATCTGGTTGCAGATGGTTTCTTTTCAGTGAATTCTTCCAATGAGACTCGTGGAGTGAAATGATTTCGATGAAGAGTATCAAGCTTGTTCCTGTTTTTACCCAGCAGAATGAATCTAGTGTGAGTTGCTGCTGCGAGGATGAGTTCTTCGGCACATCAGGGTTTCAGGGTTCAGAGGGTTAACCGTTTTAATCATAGACATATATACGTAGACGCCGCGTTGACTGCTGCTGCCGATTGGAGCCGACGTGCCTACGCGGCGGCCATCTTGGTACAGTGCCACTCGCCCCTACAGTGCATTACGTCTATAGAGGAATGACATGTCTGCACTATAAAAGTGATCATAAATCATCAGTTGTCAACATATATTGTTTGTTACAAACGTCAGACATGGAGGACGGACAGGCAGACATAAATAGAACAAAAGCATCCAAGCATCCTGTGTCAAAGCTACATGTGTGACGTTTTAACAAACCAAACCGTTTGGAAATCGGTGGAAAATTCAGTGAATAATTCTACTTTAAGATTGTGGAGTACCTCTTACTTCCATAGACTTACATTCACTCCCCCCTCTGCTAGCCCTGTACCAAGATGGCGGAGCTTTAGGCACGTCCCTCCACAGTCAATGCGGCGTCTACGTATATATGTCTATGGTTTTAATAACCAAAAAAAAAAAAATAGAAGTAATCTAAAATGAAGACGCTGATTCATGAATGTGGACGGACGGTGTTGGAAGAAGTGTTGCTATAGAGTCAGATCCATCTCATCCCCCTCTGAGTCGCTCGAGGCTAAATTGCACCAGACAACTGCCGAAATCCTGGAGTAAAGTGAGGGTTTCCAGGCCTGGAACCCATCTTCATGTTCTCCCCTGAAACCCTGAATGATGAGAAACGCTCGCCGCCGCTGCTAGTTTAGTTGTTGAGGTCATTAAACGTACAGATGAAGTGGTGAAACAACAAACAAGCATTAAAAGTCTGCGAGATACGAGTCAGATTGAAAGATGACCTCACGGCGTTTCTACCATGTGATGAATTCTCCACATGTTGGCCGTAGATCAGCCGTGTTCCTAGTAGATTACCACCTCCTGTCGTTCGGCTCGTTTCACGGCTTGTAGCTCCATTGATTTGCTGTCAGGTCGTCTCAACCGCTGCCCTTCCTCCTCCTCCTCCTCCTCTTTGCAGGCTCTTAAAGCCACCGGGCTTCGCACTGGAGACCCCCGGCTGAAGGAATGTATGGAGATGCTGAAGGTGACCTTGAAGACGACCTCGGACGGAGCGCTGGACCGACACCTCTTCAAAAAGTAGGCCTGGCTTTTGTTCATTTGGTAAATAAACACTAACTGTGCTTTGTGAACGGAGACGACAGCAGGGTTTGTCTGACAGACGTGGAAGAAAAATGTAGAGTTTTACAGGTAAAGTCTCTAAATCAGCAGGACAGGGCTGATTGGTCTCTTCATCCACCTCTTATTGTCAGCATCAATGTTTTATCCCAGCCTCGATGAGAATTATTAATGCTGGGCAGAGTCTCTGCAGCTGAACAGGGTCACTGGGTGCCATTAATTATTCATCACGCCTCAGTTTGCACGTCACCAGCAGCTCGTGGAGGTTTTCATCCAGCTGGATTTCTTCTGTTCTGTCTGAACGCTCAACGGCCGAGAGACGTGAAACAGAAAGGGTGTCGCTTCAGAGGCCAGTGGTGATCGAGAAAGACCAATGAGTGATGTTTGGAACCGATACTCTTTAAATGTAAAGTCTTAAGAGAACCTGTCAGTGATAACCAGGCTGTTCTTCTCTGGTCTCTCAATCCTTCCCTGTTCTATCACTTTCATTCCCCACTGAGATCCAGATCTAAAAGCTTCATTGATGATTGTTTCAGGTTCATCTGTGGCGGCCTTGTAGCTCAGCTGCTAGCCGTTAGCTTAGCCTTAGCTGCTGTGAGAGAAGCTAATTTCCTGATTCAGTTTCTGCTTGAAAGACATTTCTGAGACCGCAGCGTGACGACAGACAGAGAGAGGAGGCTGATCAGACCTGGAGTAGAGCGTTTAGTTTATCAATAATCGGTCAATAAAAATACCAATACTGATAATCTGGAAAATGGTAGATAACTGGGAGGCCAACAGTGGGTTTGTCCTGAATTTATATGGTAGCTAGAGAGAGTTGAGCCACACAAAGCTGCTGTTCAACAACACAGGGATGTGTGTGTGATGAAGCAGCGCTAACCGCCCCCACCTCCCAGCTCGGCAGCTGTTTGACCCCCCAGAGGAAACAGCAGCGAGACAGAACTGGGTGAAAGCTTGGGAAGCGGCAGTGTGGCGAGTCTGGGCGTGTGACAGCTCCCCCGGGAGCCCAGTCGTCACCGAACAGACCCCAGCGCCAGCGCTCCTGGCCGGGATCCATCACTTCCGCTCCCCGGGCTTATTTATAGAGCTCAGGGAAGCACGTGAGCGGGCGCTGGGGGTGCAGAGTGTGTTGTCACTGCAGGGATCTCATGCTACAGGGATTAGCCGGGGTTTGATGCGGTGAAATAGCTGCGCCACAAATCTCTCTGCTGCCGGAGAGCCACCGCTTCCACCTCACTGCCTCTTTACATCTGTTTACCACGGCGCCTGTGCTCCTGATCAGCCACAGTGGAAGCAACCAGAGCCAGAACACAAACCATGCTAGCAGTGTGTGGATGTGTTCTCTGCCTGGGTGCTGTTTGCTAAATCTGTGGGGTGCTTTTTTCTGCAGGTCTGTCCACGCCACAGGGAGCTATTCTCTTCCACAAAGACGCTCCTTATATGCCCGAGTAGCTCATTTGGCCTTCAAGCAAAGATAGAACGTTCCATCTGCGTTTCCATTGATGTATTTTTTAGAAAGAGTTTGAAAATGGAAGCCCTCTGGAGGTGTTCTTGACTTCCTGCTGAATAAACTCTGACGTAGCGCTCGTTTTATTGGTTTTGCCTCCAGACAACTGTTCCTGTTCCTGAGGACTTTGTCCCAGTATTTTTTCGTCTTGGAGGTCAAACAGCTGCTTTTGTTTCCGCCTTCTTCTTCTTCTCTGTTTCTTTTTTTTTATTTTTTTTATTTGATTTTAACTTTTTAACACATTACATGTTATTTCCAGCATAAATTGTTAGTATTGTGAGTTTCCCTTCAACAACATAACCCCCCCTCCCTCATCCCAACCACCTATAAATTCTCAGGTTTCATTAATAATAAATAACAAAACAATAATAATTGACAGATGATACCATCAGTTATGACAGTAAATTACACGTCTACATCCATGTGCGAAAGTGTTTGATCGTCATATCATTGAGAAAAAAAATTTAAAAGAAATAAAGCAGGAAATAAAGGTACATTGAAAGGTAAAAAAAAAGGGGGGGGGACAGCAGGTATGGTCTCACTTTATAAGTGTTACAGCTTAATTTGACGGGGTGTCAGGTCGACAATGAACACTTTTCCAATGTCTAGCAATAAGACGTTTTGTATGTATGAGACAGAGGTTCAACAGCTTACTTTCATGAGTTCTCAGGGCTAAAGTTTCTGGAATATGTCCCAGGATACAGATCTCTGGGCACATCAGGATTTCTTTGTCTATAATATTGGAGACTGTGTTAATTATCCTTCTCCAGAATTCTTGTATACAGTTACATTTCCAAATGCAATGGTACAAGGTCCCTTTCTCTGTTCCACATTTAATACAGGTGTCTGGGATATTAGGGTTAAATTTGTTCAGTTTTTCAGGAGTTATATAGGTTCTCATAAGCCAGTTATATTAAATCAATTTAAATCTGCTATTGTTTGCGTTTGGTAACAAGCTGTCTCCCATTCCTGTTCTGTAATATCTGTTTGAAGGTCCTCTACCCACGCTAATCTTTTATAATTTGAAGACTCTGTAGTCGTGTTTACCAATTTCTTATATATCATTGAGATCTTTCCCTTACTATAAGGGTCTGATGTTGCCACCTCTTCTAGGACACTTAAAGAAAGACATTGATATGACTGCATCCTAGAGCGAATGAAACTACGAATCTGAAAATATTTGAACAAATGAGTATGAGGTATCCGAAATTTTCCTTCTTCTCTGTTTCTTACGGTCAGGCCGGACGTCGCTCAAACCGCCACAAACGTTTTCTTCAACTTTGCTTGACAGTTATATGGAATCAAGGCCCTTACTTCCCCTTTTGAACGTGTAAACCTGTTACAGTAGACTCTAAAAATATGACCGTAAACCTGTGAACGTGCACGAGGCAGGTCTTTGAACAAAGGAGCAGAAATCCTCCTGACATGCTCTTCAGCTCCGTCTGCACTCGGCTCGTTCAGTTTAACCCTTGAAGCAGAGACTGTTTGACATCCAGCTCGTCTGATACTGACGTTTGCGACCTTTGATTCGAAGCTTTAACTGACATTATGTGCCATTCTAGTCATTCGTGACCCTGAGGAGTCTGCAGACGTGGCGTTAAACTGCCTAAATATAGTAAATATTGGTATATGTGCACAAAGTTGTGGCTACTAAAAGCGTAAATGCCGCCTGCAGGTGTCACACATCAGCATCTCCATCTGCAGGTCCAAACTTCCAAATGCATCCGTTGTTTTTTTCCATTTTGTTTGTCTTAAAACTCTGATTCGGGGAAACACCAACGCCTTCTTTCCATGCCGACTCTTTGAATTCAGTCCACTTCCCCTTACACTGTGCCTCCCTCCTGTCTTAGATGTGTCCAGAGCAACATCGTGCTGCTCACCCAGGCCTTCAGGAAGAAGTTCGTCATCCCAGACTTCCAGCCCTTCTGCGCCCACATCGACGAGCTCTACGAAAACGCCAAGAACATGTCCGGAGGGCAGGTGAGAAGGGTTTCTTCCTCTCCTGCTGTTGTTTGAGGATCATGCTTTGTGGAGGCGTCACTGAATCTGTTGTTGTCGCTGCTCCGTGCTGCAGGTGGCGGACTACATTCCCCAGCTGGCCCGCTTCAGCCCAGACCTGTGGGCCGTGGCCCTGTGCACCGTGGACGGACAGAGGTAGAGTTTACACTGACTAGACAGCTTTGTTTTCTCTTTTCTGCCCGTATCTAACACAGTGAACGGCTTCCTCTGCACATTTTTAGACGTTTCATACATCATTCTTTACTCTTCAGGCGTAAACAAAACCTCCTTTGTTAGTGAAGCTTTAGGAAAAAATACCAAGCTGCAGCATTTCTTAGCTTCTTCTCTGTGTTTAGAGCACTGTGTCCTCATTAGCATCTGTCAGCAGGCGCTAAACTCTAAACTGATTCACAGAAACTCCGTTAGAAAGTGATTTAGAGAGCAAGAGAGCACATGAACACTGAAAACAGAAGGAGAGATGACCACACAGCACGCAAGGTGGCTTCTAGGGCTGCACAGATTTGACTTACCACCATTAAACGATGGCGACTGGCTGCGATGTTGATGTTCGAATGTTAACAGTGTCCCCTGCTGATACAGGACGGCTATGTTTGTGCTCAGCATCTGCAGTACTTTTTAGGGTTCCTACGACGCCGCTGGTCTGGTTCAGTTTAAAACCCAGAGGAGTTTGATGTTTTTATCTATGAGTGCTTTCTTCAGAGGGAATGTGGTGCTAGCATGCAAGGATTGTTTCTGTCTTAAGGTGAAAACATGATTGTGGATGGAGCCTTGTTTCCAGCTATAGAGCGTCTTATCTGAAAGTCTTTGGTCTGAGCTGCTGTGCTGGAGTCACTGAGTGGAGACTAGAGGCTTCTCCACCAACCAGCGCTGTATGTGGGATGTTTAAGGACCAATGGTAAGCAGATCTTTAGCCGAAGAGGTGTTCAGGGTACAGTTTTATTAATACTCATGCTGCCTTAAAGGTGAGGGGTCGAGAAATGTCTGGAGTGTTTGTGACAGCGCCCTCAGCTGGTGATGATTAGGATTTGGTCGGTCTGACATGGAGCGACAACAAATGTGCTTTCCTGTCGTCTCTCTCTCAGGCACACCGTCGGCGACACCAAAGTCCCCTTCTGCCTGCAGTCCTGCGTCAAGCCGCTGAAGTACGCCATCGCCGTTCACGACCACGGCACCGAGTACGTGCACCGCTTCATCGGCAAGGAGCCCAGCGGCCTGCGATTCAACAAGCTCTTCCTGAACGAGGACGGTGAGGAGCCGGTCGTTCAGCCGGCTGGGCTGGAACCTCCTCTCCAGACTCTCTGGAGGAGGATGTCGTGGCCCGGTTGCCATGGAGCTTTGATGAATCTTTAATGAGAGGTTGCAGCTCCGTGGCTAAATAAAACAGAGTGGCCAGTGTGTAGGAGACATACCATAATAACCTGGAGTACCATGCCATGTGAGGTCCTGCAAGCAGCGTTGAAAAATAAGAAATCAACATGTCAGTTTCTGGTTTTCTTATTGAAGAAATGTTCGTTTTTCTAGTGTAGTTAAGAGAAACGCTGCATCAGTAGACCAGCTGTTCGCTAATGCAGACCTCTAGATCCGACTTATCAAACGCTCGCTGGACGTTCACTCCGACGCCAGGTCAGAGAAGACGCTGACGTGGCTGTATGTTGTTCACACGGAGGGCGGAAAAGCCAAGTGTGAACTTTGCAAGCGGCATTTTCTACGTGGCAGATCACCTGAAAGCAGCTTCAGTCCACCAACACTCTCTGTGGTTTACTGCAGGTCTGATAAACTGGGTTTTAAGCCATAATTTGGACTTGGTCTGCTCCGTCTATTTTCCATTTTCAGTCACTCCTTCGTGAACGAATCTGACATTTCAACAACTGCTAATCTTTAATTTACATTCTGGAAAGCTGCAGAGATAAATGTAGTTAGCTGCTGGCCTGCGTTTGACAGCGCCGATCGTTTGACTCGTTGTTCCTGTGCAGATTGTAAACGTCGGTTGTTCTCAGCTGAGGGAAGGTTTCCTGGTTTTCTCTGAACCGGCTGGTGGCGGAAACGTCCCCGCTGTTTATTTTCACGTGTAGTTTTTTCCGGACATTGTTGCGTAAGGAGATTAAAACGCACCACGATTTAGGGGAAGCGGTGCGACCGTGGTGTGTGATTTTGTCCAATAACTGCGTCTTGTTTCCCGCAGATAAACCCCACAACCCCATGGTCAACGCCGGCGCCATCGTCTGCACCTCCCTCATCAAGGTAGGCTGCGTTCACATGCCCACTAGATCACTGGTTTTCTCTAATGCAAAAGAATGAATCTGACTGTAGGCCCATGTGATTTATGTCTTCTCTCATTTTGTGCACATCCTCTCTGTAAAAATCACCGCTCTGACCTTCAGACGTAGATTTCTGAGCGTGAGAGGCTCGACTTTGACATCAGCTGAGTTTAAACTATAAAGTCCAAACAAAAAAGTTCACGAGGGTCCGTCTGCAGAGGGTGTTTCCGCCAGATTACCGTACACAGGCAGATTAAGGTTATAGATAATCACGCTGAAAGGGGATTTGGTTGAAAGCGGCATCACTCAGACTGAGCACAGAGTGGGTGGAGATGGAGACAGCATCTCCCAGTCAGGTCGCCTCGGCCTCCTTTACAGTTTTAATCATGGAGCCGCTTCTGTTCTGTTAGTGCTTCTTTAAATATCCTCCCCTCACAGGGAGCTGGTTGGGAACACCAGAGCACCACCTGCTGATTGAAGGCTTAAAACAAGCGACGGCTCCCTCCTCGTGTGGCCAGCCGGAGTCCACGAGGGCTTCACAGAGAGCCGTTTAATTACATTCATCCAGCAGGAGAGGTCAGACCAGTCAAAAGGTTCTGAGACTGTTCCTGTAAAAATGAATCCCCACACAGCTCCCAGGGCTCCTGCAGCGCTCCCTGGAGGTCCTGTCCTCCCACAAAGGTGACCCCCAACTAGGATTTCATCATGTGGAGTTAGGAGAAATCACTCGAATCTGGCAGCGACTGTGTTGCTGGAGCAGAAAAACCTTTCACCGTGTTGCTACCTGGCACAGAGCCGCAGTTTACGTCGCCTCAGTAGACCTTAACGTTATTCACAGCGAGCAGCCACGTGAATGTCGAATAAAACGAAGAGCGTCCTCCTGAATCAGAGCGACTTCTCCGGTCTTGTAAACCGCGGCTCTGAACTACTGTGAAAGCGACCCTGAACTTCCTGCCGCTCCTCCTCCACCAGCAGGTCGGATCATGATTCACACAGTTCGACCGTTTGCTGCCACGTAAAGGTCGGTTCACACTACAGGATAATCAGGCCGATTTTTGTCCCCATCTCCTTACGATCAAATCCAGCAAAGGCCTGATTGTCGGATGTTTGCAAACAACATGGTGTCTGATTTTCCTGTGGGGTGTTAAGAGTGATTTTGTCTGTTCCGATCCACTCAGAAGGCCTCGGAAGGAGAGATCGTAGATGATGAACATGTTCAATATTAGCGACTATAAACCCTGTAGTGTGTGGGGCGAGCACGCTTAGTGTGTGATGTCATGTGTACCAGATTTAAGCCAATCAGAACGCGAGCTGAGTCAGCTGACTGACGGAAGAGGAAGTAAAAACAAACAAGTAGAGTTACCGTCGCTAAAAAATGATTCAGATTAATCATAATGATGGATTAATCTGCACTAACGCTTCAATTTTTACAGCCCTAAAGAGTCTCTGCCCCTCGGCTCAGAGATCTGGATGGTCTGATGGAAAAACAGCTTCAATTCTAGTAACGAGACGCATTTTTGGCAGCAACGGTAACGGAGTTATAATGATGGGAAGAGTAATCAATTAGATTATAGGTTACTGAAAAAAGGAACGCCGTTATTTGTTTCCACTGAAGTCACGTTTGACTACATGAGATTTGGAATATTGAGCGTGAAGAACCTGATAGTCTGATGAAGGATCGGTTAGCGTAGTTAGCTAACAACACACTATAAGATCAGAAGAGAGAGATCTTGTGTGATCTGTCTTTTGTTATCTTCAGGTGTGTGGTCTCTGAATCTGAGAAGTTTTGAAACGTCCTGTAGTGTGTGCCGGCCTTTAGACGCTTCGTGCAACGGGAACAGCCTCTGGACATTTTTGATCAAACCACGAACATGTGTTTTACAAGAAGCCAGAGTCCAGCTCTTCTGAATGTGGCGTAGAAACCCGGCCTGGCTGTGAGGGGAAAGATGTCCACAAAGATTTGTAGTTCTAAGAGAAAGAAGAAGCCCACTCTGCTCCCAGCTCAGCCGCTCTCTAGATTACAGCACCTTTATCTTATCCTGTATCCTTCACTGCTGGTGTTTCATCATTGTGGTCACTTGTGTTTCAAGCACAGTGGACGGTGATAAACTCTCAACAGCCTGTTTTAGGGTTTCCACTTCCAGCCCAAGCTGCTTCACGCTCTTCCATTTAATGCTGGAAGTAGTTTAAAAACATGGAATTGGCCGTTAGAGTTTCTTTTAGTGACGCAAATGTTGAAGAGTTGAAAACAAAGTCAACACCTCAGTCAGTAGCCTCAGAGCGAACGAGTCGTCCCGTGGAGAGAATCCATCATCCCCCTATGATGTTTCCAACTGCTGCTAGATTTCTGCAGACGAAGCTTGAATCACTGATCCGATGATGAAACCAGGTTCGACCCTCTGCATGCCCCCCCACCCCCCTCCCCTCCCCAGTTTAGACCACTTCTCATTTGCAATGTACCTTTTCAAGGCTCGCTGTGTGGTTTTATGTGTTGTTGCATATTTTCCAGCATTAGGATCTTTGGGAAATTATGACCACAGCAACAGGTCAATGACGTTGGTAATTTTTCCTTTTTAATCATTTCCTCCCCTCTCTGGTCTGGGTTTGTGACAAGCTTTAGCCTTCACATGGCTGCTTATGAATGTCTAAATGTGGCTTCTTATACTTTCCACCTGCATTCTCCAGCAGCACTGTTTATACGCCCGGATTATAAACAGTACGGCACAAGCACTGGTTTTACATCACACTCCATTCCTCTGTAGAGAAGGAGCTCTTTGCTTTTGTTTCGGATTCTTATGTCCTCAGATTAAAGCTAGTTCTGTTGTCTGTAGCCGTCGGTGCAAAAACGTCCTCTTAACTTTAGCAAAATTGGCAGAACAAACCCTGGATGTGTGTTCACACTGCAGCTGTCGGCATTAGTTTGCGACGTCACGTTAACATCAAAATGAGTTATTTCGAGCACAAATACTGTGAAGCAGCACCTGAAGTATGAAGGAATCAAACAAACCAGTGAAAATAGAAGTGATTAGCTTAAAAGTCGATTTTGATGTGAAATATAAAATATAAATGCACGAGTCAGACTACATTTCCCATAATGCACCAACACTCTTTTTTTCTCAGACCTCCTCTGCCTCTGTAAAACATCGTTCCAGCTCCATCGTAGCTTCTCGTTGTCTTTGCTCCCTCTGGACTCGTTAAAAGCCGGCTGTCGGTCGTCTCTGAAGCTCACCGGCTTCTTGACCTCGCGGCTCGCAGTGTGATCGCACCCAAACAAACCCCTCAGAAACACAAACCGTAGCAGCGATTGAAACAGCTGGAGCTCTGTAGCCTAACTTCTCATGGTGGCCATCTCTCTTTTGTTTTCCCCAACCAGAAGCCCTGCGTGGATTAACGTTTTTATTTCACCTCCTCCATCTCCAGCTAGTCTCCCACCTCTAATCTTAATCCATCTGGTGTCATGACTGAATGGCCTTTCTGACTGGTCACATGAGTAGCCGTGTAGACTTGCACTGTTTTCCTGTGGTAGCTTAATGTCGTAGAGGTGTTTATCTCATGTAGCAGCGCTAACGTCAGACGTGGGTAGCTCTTGGACGTCTGTTTTCGGAGATCGTGTTTGGTTAAAAGGTGTGATTCGCTTCTGTCTGTGTTTCAGCAAGGAGCCAGCAACGCCGAGAAGTTCGACTACGTGAGTGTCGTCGTCTTGTTTCATGTGTTCATGAAGTATTCGCCTGTTGGAGAAGCTTCAAATGCAAGGAAATTAGTGTTATAAGAGTACACAGTAATAAAGTAGAGTATTATTAGAGTACGCAGTAATAAAATAGAGTATTATAAGAGTACACAGCAATAATATAGAGTATTATTAGTGTACACAACAATAAAATAGAGTATTATTAGAGTACACAACAATAAAACAGAGTATTATTAGAGTACACAACAATAAAACAGAGTATTATTAGTGTACACAACAATAAAATAGAGTATTATTAGAGTACAGAGTAATAAAATAGAGTATTATAAGAGTACACAGTAGTAAAATAGAGTATTATTAGAGTACACAACAATAAAACAGAGTATTATAAGAGTACACAAGAATAAAATAGAGTATTATTAGAGTACACAGTAATAAAATAGAGTATTATTAGAGTACACAACAATAAAACAGAGTATTATAAGAGTACACAAGAATAAAATAGAGTATTATTAGAGTACACAGTAATAAAATAGAGTATTATAAGAGGACACAAGAATAAAATAGAGTATTATCAGAGTACACAGTAATAAAATAGAGTATTATTAGAGTACACAGTAGTAAAATAGAGTATTATTAGAGTACACAACAATAAAACAGAGTATTATAAGAGTACACAAGAATAAAATAGAGTATTATTAGAGTACACAGTAATAAAATAGAGTATTATAAGAGGACACAAGAATAAAATAGAGTATTATCAGAGTACACAAGAATAAAATAGAGTATTATTAGAGTACACAAGAATAAAATAGAGTATTATCAGAGTACACAAGAATAAAATAGAGTATTATAAGAGGACACAACAATAAAATAGAGTATTATTAGAGTACACAAGAATAAAATAGAGTATTATTAGAGTACACAAGAATAAAATAGATTATTATCAGAGTACACAAGAATAAAATAGAGTATTATTAGAGTACACAAGAATAAAATAGATTATTATCAGAGTACACAAGAATAAAATAGAGTATTATTAGAGTACACAAGAATAAAATAGAGTATTATCAGAGTACACAAGAATAAAATAGAGTATTATTAGAGTACACAGTAGTAAAATAGAGTATTATAAGAGTACACAGTAATAAAATAGAGTATTATTAGAGTACACAAGAATAAAATAGAGTATTATTAGAGTACACAATAATAAAATAGAGTATTATTAGAGTACACAGTAGTAAAATAGAGTATTATTAGAGTACACATTAATAAAATAGAGTATTATAAGAGTACACAAGAATAAAATAGAGTATTATCAGAGTACACAAGAATAAAATAGAGTATTATTAGAGTACACAACAATAAATTAGAGTATTATTAGAGTACACAAGAATAAAATAGAGTATTATCAGAGTACACAACAATAAAATAGAGTATTATTAGAGTACACAACAATAAAATAGAGTATTATTAGAGTACACAACAATAAAATAGAGTATTATTAGAGTACACAACAATAAAATAGATTATTATTAGAGTACACAGTAATAAAGTAGAGTATTATTAGAGTACACAACAATAAAATAGAGTATTATTAGAGTACACAACAATAAAATAGATTATTATTAGAGTACACAACAGTAAAATAGAGTATTATTAGAGTACAGAGATAAACAACAGAGCATGCTTCTTGGTGTAAATGTAGATCAGTTTAATAATTTCTGCTCCTGACTTCAGTATTTAATTTGTTTTGTGAGTTGTTGATTGGTTTCGTTCAAGAGCAGACTCCTGGTTTCAGACGTAAACGTTGTGGAGCTCCGATGTGTTTCTAAAGCAGCTTTAAATCCTGTCAATCTGCAGGTGATGAACTTCATGAACAAACTGGCGGGAAACGAGTACGTGGGCTTCAGCAACGCCACGTGAGTAGCAGCACAGACACACTGTGAAACCCAACGCTGACGTCCTGCAGCTTTTACAGACATTCAGATTCAGCTTCTCAGAGATGGGATGTCTCCGTTTGAGTTTACGTAACGTGAGCTGAGTCATGGCCTTTAAAGCACAAACCCCCTCCTGCTCTCTGTGTCCCAGTTTCCAGTCGGAACGCGAGTCTGGAGACAGAAACTTTGCCATCGGCTACTACCTGAAGGAGAAGAAGGTGAGAGCCAACATGTTCATCCAGAGAATAAAGACCCGCTCTTTCAAAATAAAAGCCCGATCACATCTGTTGGTCATTTCTGGATTTCGTTGTTTGACTTTTTCAGTTTCATGTTTCTGTTTTTGCTTTGCTGCTGCTAAAACTGACTCGGTCCCGCTGCTCATGTTGTTGTCGTCCTTTTGTTGTCGTGTTGTTGTTTGTTTGCTGTGAACTGCAGCTACTCGGTGTTTGAACGTGTTTTTGTCCTTTCAGTGTTTCCCAGAGGGCACGGACATGACCTCCATCCTGGACTTCTACTTCCAGGTAAATGGTAGAACCCAGAAATACGAAGGTGAGGCTGCAGAAGAACCTCACCTTGGATTGAGATGCTCCATCAATGTGTTCATTTATCATGTAGTCGTGGCTTAAAGGGCTTCTTAACGCCGGTGATCAAAACTCTGAAACACCCCAGCAGAGGCGCTAAGACGTCCTCCAGCTCATCTTCAGGTGTGAAAGCAGCTTCATAAGCCTCTTTTCTTGCTCTTTCACATCAGCTGTGCTCCATCGAGGTGACCTGTGAGAGCGCCAGCGTCATGGCGGCGACTCTGGCCAACGGCGGCTTCTGTCCAATCACGGGCGAGCGTGTGCTGAGCCCCGAGGCGGTGCGAAACACTCTGAGCCTGATGCACTCCTGCGGCATGTACGACTTCTCCGGGCAGTTCGCCTTCCACGTCAGTATCCCGTCACAGGTTTTCACACGTCATGTGGTCACATGAAGGTTAGATCACAGACATACATACGTAGACGCCGCATTGACTGTGGAGGGACGTGCCTAAAGCTCCGCCATCTTGGTACAGGGCTAGCAGAGGGGGGAGTGAATGTAAGTCTATGGAGGTAAGAGGTACTCCACAATCTTAAAGTAGAATTATTCACTGAATTTTCCACCGATTTCCAAACGGTTTGGTTTGTTAAAAACGTCACACATGTAGCTTTGACACAGGATGCTTGGATGCTTTTGTTCTATTCATGTCTGCCTGTCCGTCCTCCATGTCTGACGTTTGTAACAAACAATATATGTTGACAACTGATGGATTTATGATCACTTTTATAGTGCAGACATGTCATTCCTCTGTAGACGTAATGCACTGTAGGGGCGAGTGGCACTGTACCAAGATGGCCGCCGCATAGGCACGTCGGCTCCAATCGGCAGCAGCAGTCAACGCAGCGTCTACGTATATATGTCTATGGGTTAGATGAGCCTTTATTAATCCCACAGTGGGGACATTTACAGAGACAGAACGCAGTACAAGGATATAAATAAAGTACTCGTTGTAGAAATGAAAGTATTACACATGTCGGCAGCATTCCACAGGTTATTATCTGTACTGCACATAAGTAGAAGAGAGTACAGAGCAATAAAATAGAGTGTTATAAGCTTCGGTTGTCATGTGATGGTTGTTTAATGCATTTGCGACGCAGCTCATCCTCCTCCTCCTGTTCCAGGTGGGTCTGCCGGCTAAATCTGGTGTCGCCGGCGGCATCCTCCTGGTTGTTCCCAACGTGATGGGCATCATGTGTTGGTCTCCTCCGCTGGACAAGCTGGGCAACAGCGTCAGAGGCATCCAGTTCTGCACGGTGCGCTCAGCTTCTCCGCTGGCTGCATTTTAAAATGTCTGAGGCCTCAAATGTATTAATTCTAATAACAGTTCCTCAGATTGGTTTTAGTGATGTATGTATTTGATGTAACAACTAATAGCAACAACAACACTTTAAAACCGTCCTATGAAGTGATCATCATCGTCCACATTGAAGCTCCTGACCTCCATCCTGGTGAGTCGACGTTTCAAGCTTCTGTTGCTCAAACATCCCTGAATATTTTCTGTTTTCAGGACCTGGTCCACCTCTGTAACTTCCACAACTATGACAATCTGAGGCACTTTGCCAAGAAGCTGGACCCTCGTAGGGAAGGAGGAGACCAGAGGGTGAGTCTCCACCATCCAGTCCAAAGCACTGGTGTGATAAGTCACATTAAACCTGCTGTTTTCAACCTTGTTAGATTTGTTGTCTGGGATTTACAGCATGAGAGTCTCTTAAACAGGCAGTGAAGTATATTTCATCCTGCAGGAGTTTAATCCACAGCGCAATCTGCTGGACAAATACTGTATCACCTCTGTTTGTTGTTCAATGTACACCAATGAGCCACAACATCCTGACCACTGACAGGTGAAGTGATTGATCATATTGGTTCTATGTGGTGTTCTGATGGAAAACCTTGATCAGACTTAGACGCCCAAATAAACATTGTCCCACAACAAACACACTCCCTCATGCTGATGGAAATCCCAAATGTCACTGGATGAAAATGCACCCCACCACATGGCAACAACATCAACCAATCAGGAACATGTGGAGGAACATGACAATGGTCCAACATGTTGATGTGACCTCCAAACTTCCTACACCCCATTGTGATCAAGCATCAACAGGATGCAGTGGAACAAGTTTGACTGAAGAGGCCCCACTGCACAAGCCAGAGTAGCCAAAGGATCCAACATCCTGGTTACAGACCCCATAGGACAGTGGTTCTCAACTGGTGGGTCGCGAAGCCATTTTTAGAGGGTCGCAGAAGCTTGCCCCCCTCCAAAGAAGTAGTGGTACAAAGTATTTTATTTTGAAGGATGTGCTTCTTATGACACAGTTTGCTTTCAGTAGCAGGATATTTAGTGGTGGTGACACCAGTAGTTGCCCAATATTAACCTCTAGATTTGGCTTATTGGAGAAATTTATGCTAAAACGTCCCAAAAATGAGCCAAAATGTGCTCAGAATCTGTCAAGATGGACCAAAATATGCCCAGAATGTGGCAAAAGCGTCAAAATATACCAAATTGAACAAAAAATAAGCCAAAATTTTCCTAATTTGCATCAAAATGCGCTGAGACTACACCCAAATACACCTTAATTCATTAACAGGAACAGCAAACTTCAACAATTTAGGTCGCGACTGTTATTAGACTTAGACTTAGACTTAGACAGACTTTATTCATCCACAAGGGAAATTTTGTTAATAGAGACATAGTGGGTCCTGAGGCTGGACCAGTTGAGAACCACTGCCATAGGACCCCCTGAGACGTCCTCTGGTCCAATGGTTCAGGGAGTTTCTGATGACCAACACAGCATTAGACAGGTGGTCATGATGTCGTGTTTGATCGGTGGACGTTCGGTTTGCACTTTCTCATTCTTGGTTTAGGTTTGTTCTGACATCTCACATCAGAATGTTTTCATGTGCACACCTTTAAAATATGTATTTATTTTTGTGTCACATCTCCTCCTCATCGGTCAAACCTCTTGTCTTTCAGGTGAAGTCTGTGATCAACCTGCTGTTTGCTGCCTACACCGGAGACGTCTCGGCCCTGAGGAGGTACGTTAACCACCTGACTGAGGCTTGCAGCTTTTCCTTGCTGTTTCCTGCTGAGGACCAGACGTCGCCGTCGTCGCCGCTCTTTCATGTCTGTCGTTCTCCTGTGCAGGTTTGCGTTGTCCTCCATGGACATGGAGCAGCGGGACTACGACTCCAGGACGGCCCTGCATGTGGCGGCTGCAGAGGGTGAGGCACGGATGAGAGGACTGAGTGTGTGTCTGTGTGTTTTGTGTTTGCGGTGCTGATGTGATGCCGGTGTGTGTTTCAGGACACGGAGAGGTGGTTCGCTTCCTGCTGGAGGCCTGTAAAGTGAACCCGGTGCCCAGAGACAGGTCAGTGAAAGAACAAACGGAGGCAGTGAGTCGATCCGTCCTTCTGTTTTCTGCTGCTAGTCTGGGTCCATGCTGGGGTCACTTATGAGTTCTGGTTGAACACAGCTGATATAATAAGACATAGCTGAGTGGTCAAACAGGTTTATTAAGCCTTAAATTTAACTTCTAAAGTCTTACCTGTTGTAATGACGACCTGAAGTGAGGCCCAGTGACTGTGTCTGCTGCAGGTGGGGCAACACGCCCATGGACGAGGCGGTGCACTTCGGCCACCACGACGTCGTGACCATCCTCCGCGATTACCACAACAAGTACAGCCCTCAGGACAGCAGCGACGACAAGCAGAACGCAGAGAAGAACCTGGACGGGCTGCTCTGATGGGAGACGAGCGCGCGAGGACGGTATGCTCCGAGGAAACATCCACACTTAGAAACAGTAAAACAACCCAGACGATAAACTGTATAGTGAAAAAAGCCCTTTAGAAGAACAGAAGTCCCTTAAACGCCCCCTTAAGTCCAGCAGCCGCCCCCCTGCTGTAAACATCATGTTGTTATTAGGTGTTGTTAGTTTTTGTACTGTATCGCTGTCCGTGCTCTGAGCTGGGGGAAGCTTTTCTTTTGTCCATCTGTATTTAACTGTTAGTTTGTAGGGAGCTCACAGCCGCCTGCTGAACTCCATCCTGTGCTTTTTATTGTAACGAGCTGCAACAGACGGTTTGAAACCTTCCTCACTTCATCATCATCATCACAGTGTGGTGGAATGTATCTTCCCCCAGACACTTCGGTGTGTGTGTGTGTGTGTGTGTGTGGTATTTATTTATCTATGTAAGATAAACTGTACAGCCGTGTAGTGTGTGTGTGTGTGTGTGTGTGTGTGTGTGTGTGTGTGTTCCTGGGAGGAGATCAGTCAGTGTAAATACGTACAGGTGTACAGCTCTGTGCTCGATCGGTCTGGTCTGGTGGATTCGGCTCCGATCAGGACGTGTGACTTGGTGACACCAAAACTCTGGAAACTGAAGTCGAGGCGAACATTTCCGCTCCTGCTGAACATTCGGCTCTTCAAAGCGCTGAACGACGAGTTAGAAGCTTTTTGTTCGTTTCGTTATCTGAAAGCCTAAAACTGGACTTTTTTTATTTACCTTTTATTTTTTCTGTAAAGTAAAGAAATCAGGTTTGCCAGCCAGCCGAAGCTGAGTCTGTTTGCCGTCTCCTGACAGTTGAGAGAGTTTCCACATATCAGATGCGACACTGCCGGCGCTCAATGACCGTAAAGACCCACCAGTGACGAAGCTTTCACTTTGCTTTACTGTAGAACGTCTCGGCGCGCGATGAACTGCACTCAACAACGGAAATAATCCCATTAGTAAAGTCCCAGAGAGAGATCGGGACCTGCTGGTGAGCCCGTTAGCTTTGGATTGATGCCTGCAGCGACATCATCTGTAGACCACGAGCTTCTGATGCTGATAAAGGTTATTATTACTGGTTTTAGCAGAGCGCCTCGGGCAGTTCCCACCAACCTGAGGTACCCGTGGATGTTAGCTGAACACTACAGAGGCAAAACACAGCATTTTAAACATCTGTCATCTGTAAAAGGCCTGTCGCTGCACGTCTTTCACTGTAAAAGTAACAATCAAGAAGCTGTGAAAGAAAATCACAGATACAAAGCTCAAAGTAGTGGATGAGTAGTTTGAAACTCGGCCGGGAACGACTGACTGCTAACTGCTATTTCACACCAAACTGACTGTGAACCTCTGGTCTGCTTCTCGCTGCACATTCCTGACAAACAAATCCTCACATCTCCAAGTCCTGATCGTACTTTAGGCTTTAAGGAGGGCACCTGAACGCATCCTGGGTGGAATTTTTAATTGTTTAACAGACGCAGAGAACATTGGAAAGATGCAATAATATAAAAAAGTAATAATTCACACTCAAGCAGACGAAATATTACATTAAAATTCCGTATGAAGCTGTTCAGGTTGCTGGTATCTGCACAGAACATGTTTTAATTAGGGACGTACGGACAAATACAGGCTATAAAAGAATAATGTGGACGGATCAGCGTTCATCAGCTGTGAACTGGTTTTACCTTCAAGTCTGGACTCGTTTTAAACACCTGCAGTATTTCCTTTGTTGAGTCTCTGTTCATTTGCCGCTGCAGCACATCTGACTGTAATGTTTCTCATGGACTCTGATGGTTTGTATGTGAACACTTGTTGCTGAGACCGAAGGAGGTTCCGACTGCAGACGGGTTGTTTTTATCTGTCGCGCTTACGGAGACGTTTTCGACCAACCGAACCAGACGTCTCAGGCCGGGGTCAGCTCGTCCACTTCGGTTCAAATACTTCATTTAACCTTAAAGAAGCACAACACTGCATCTAAAACCCTGCAATATCCCAGCAATAGAAACGTGATGATTGTAAGACGGAGAGCCCGTGATGTGGCTCTGGCTTTACGTCGGACTGTGCTGATCCCGACCAGCGGCTGCCGACGGCCGAACCGGGCGACGTCCGTTTGTGCTGCTGCAGCTGCGACTCAAGTGTTCCGAATGTAACGTGTTTGGTGTCGTTCTGTTTCTTCTTCATGTGTATTTATGCTGCTTCAGCCCACGTCGGCGGCTTCACTGAGTGTCGCAGGCGGTCCGGATATTTATTCACAGATAAAAACGTTTAATAAAAGTCTGAAACACCAACTAGACGTCTGTGTTTGGGGGGGAGTTGGTTATTTTATCATCATAAAGATTCATATTCATAGTAGTAAAAGGTCAAACTGATGCTACAACTACCTTAACAGTCACTGCAATCATTAAATTTAGATGTAAATGTCAAAAGGTGACGCCGTTTAAAAAGAAATCTACATTAGTCCTGATCATTACCACCAAATCCTCATTCATTTTCAGGATTTCAACCATTAAAATGCCTGTTTGTTTACGTGATGGAAGGAAGGGAGGATCTAAAAGCTCAGACTTCTTTGATTCCTGTACGTATTTTCCTTTCTTTACGCCGAAGGATGCATGATGCTGGTCATGAAGGCAGCTACTGGGACATAAAGGGTTTTTCCACCGAGCTGGTTCCAGGTCTAGTCCAGATCCAGAGCCTGACTTAGCTCCACTTCTTTGTGTTTCCACCTCCTAAGCACCGACTCCAGGTTCTACAAACTGGAGCTCAGCAAGCACCAACTCTTTGCTGGTCCAGAGCTAAGCACCGAGTACGTCAGGGGCTGGGGGCGGGGTTATGGTGACCAACCATCAACGGTGGAAAGGGACACACAAGCGCTAATTAGTGTCCTTGTTCTCCAGGACGTCCCTGGTCCCATCACACATGTATTGGAATGACTCCCGGGACACACGGAAGTTTACCACAAACTGTTGACCTGAAATCCGCTACAGTTGTGTCCCACCAGTAGCGTGATCACGGATGTGTCCAGGCAACAGGAGGACCTCCGCCTCACAATCAGCCTTAAGACCATCTATAGCAGCGGTTCTCAACTGTTGGGTCGCGAAGCCATTTTTAGAGGGTCGCAGAAGCATGGCCCCCTCCCCCTAAAAAAGTAGTGGTGTAAAGTCTTTTATTTTAAAGGACGTGTTTCTTATGACACAGTTTGCTTTCAATAGCAGGATATTTAGTGGTGGTGACACCAGTAGTTGCCCACTATTAACCTCTTGATTCGGCTCTGCCAGCTTATAGGAGAAATTTATGTTAAAACGAGCCAAAAATGAACCAAAATGTGCTCAGAATCTGTCAAAATGGACCAAAATGGGCCCAAAACTTGGCAAAAACGTCCAAATATACCAAAATGAGCAAAAAAATAAGCCAAAATTTTCCTAAGTTGTATTGAAATGCGTTGAGACGACACCCAAATAAACCTTAATTTGTTAACAGGGACAGCAAACTTTAACAGTTTGGGTCGCGACTGTTATTAATAGAGACGTAGTGGGTCCTGAAGCTGGACCAGTTGAGAACCACTGATATCTATGTTTATAGAGATAAACATAAATATTATCATCAACTTACTACTTTTGTTTAACTGCTATGTAATGGATGCTAGCGTAGTGGTTTTACGGTGACCCAATGGCTCCAACTTGACTCCTTGACAAAGGAAAAGCAAACAGGTTCTTTGGAGGAACCAGATTAGAACCAACTAGAACCAGAACTAGACTTGGTTCTTCTTGGTGGAACAGCCCGAATAGTGACACTGTTTTAGTTGATCCCAGCTTTCCAGAAGTCGTGAAGCATCCCTGAAGACTTCGTCATGGTGCCATTTTACGAGACACAAACAAGAAACAAGCAATTTAAACCCAGAACGTGTCGGCGGGTTAGAAAGCATGTCCCCTTAAAAGATGTCTCAAACTGGAAGAAACGGAAACAGTTGTGTTTTCAGCTTTCTGACAGTCCTGCACCCACTTTGCTCCCACATGGGTTCAGAAGTTGTCCGAATATGTGGGACAGAAAGTGATGCTTCTTCAACATCCTGGAGCGTAAATGCAAATCCAGTGTTTCATTCCTGAGATTCAAGCTGAATCTTGTTTGAATCTTCTTCTTGTGCTGCCAAGTCGGAACAAATATTACCTGAATGTCTGCAGCTGAAGACGTCTCACTGTGAAATGTGTGGACAGATGGACGGTTGATGACGGCTGCCCAGTTGGTCCCAGCTTCATTTGACCTGCTTCTACTCAATCCTGGTCCTCGAGGGCCACTATCCTGCATGTTTCAGATGCTTCCCTCTTCCAACACACCTGATTCACATGATCAGCTCATCATGAAGCTCTGCAGAAGCCTGATAACGATCCTGTTGTTTTAATCAGGTGTGCTGGAAGAGGGAAGCATCTAAAACATGCAGGATGGGGGCCCTCGAGGACCAGGACATGACTGCACCGTTTCTTACACTTTTACATAACGCCGTCACCTGAAACCTTTTATCCACCCATTTATGTTACGATAATATGTGATGCCTCCTGCCCTGTTGTCAGCTTCAAGTTGAGGTTCCCACGACGGCTGTGGTGCGGAAGCTTTTCTCCATCAAAACCCTCCTGAAGGTAACGTTTTCCTCCCACTTTTCAACACAAGCTGTCGTCGGGTTCATCCAGAAACAGATAAAGCTGCTGACTTCTCCTCCATGTGTCCACATCTGTATGTTTGCAGTGAGCAGGCAGCAGGGAGGAGTCTTCAGAGGACGGTAAGGAGCTTTTCATTATCCAATTAAATGTATAAACATGCAGCTTAATGAGCTGCCAGGGCTCCAGACTCTCAGCCAGCGTGGTGTCGGTTCTTTATGTTAATGGGGTGGACGACTTTATTTAGATTGCACATTTTAAAAGCAGAGTTTACAAAAGAAAATGCAAAGGGAGACCATTAAAGAACAGGTAAAAGAGTAAGGAAGAGATGCAAAATGCAATGCAGTGGTGCAGAATTACAATATAGACAAATCAATAGAGCAAACACCAGTGGACAGGAATAAAATAACAGTAAAAATAACCCAAAATCTGGTCTTACATTAAAGAAAAGGGATAAATAGAGGAAAAGAAGCCATAAAAAAGGTGCAATAATAATGTGCTCATGGTCAAATCAAGAGATTTCCTCTGATTTGTTATTTTCTAAAAAGGCTTGTGGAAAAACGAACATCGAGGCGACGATTTTTTTTAATAGGGTTTGAATTACGGTGACGTTTTACCAGCCTGGTGACAGTTTACAGTAATGATCACTGTGGGATTAGGAGGCCCTCCCTCCCTGGTGGGCCTGACCGCCTCCGGGTTCTTCTTCCCCCCTTAGTTACTCTTTAAACGTGAGTCGGGACCAAACATGTTCAAGCAGAGGAAAACCAGTTCGGCTCGGTGTGACCTGCTCCGGGCTGCTCCCACCTGTGCAAAATACATGAAGTCAGTCGAAGCAGGTGTGTGAGTTAGAAGGTGTGTGTCAAAGCAGTGTCGTTACATAAAAGGCCGAATTTACTCAAAGTCGAATTCAACATTGCTGCACATGTGAATCATTAAAATGGCCGACTAAAGACCAGGGGCCTCGTTTATACAACTTGCACAAAACGGGCCTTGAAAGTTGCGAACGCCACTTCCTGTGCAAAGGTTGTGATTTATAAAAAATAAACATGGCGTGAGAATGTGCTCACCGTACGAACACTTTGGAGACAGAGGGAACTGGTGGTGAACTGAAGCCAGATTGATGTCATACATTTAATGCCATCACATATCAGACTTATAGAGCCGTGGAATCATGTTCCTTTAATGAGCACTTCCATCTTCAGATGATACAGAGCGGTGGATAACACTGACTGATTAGTATTAATTGTGACCATAGACATGTATACGTAGACGCCGATTGGAGCCGACGTGCCTACGCGGCGGCCATCTTGGTACAGTGCCACTCGCCCCTACAGTGCATTACGTCTATAGAGGAATGACATGTCTGCACTATAAAAGTGATCATAAATCCATCAGTCGTCAACATATATTGTTTGTTACAAACGTCAGACATGGAGGACGGACAGGCAGACATAAATAGAACAAAAGCATCCTGTGTCAAAGCTACATGTGTGACGTTTTAACAAACCAAACCGTTTGGAAATCGGTGGAAAATTCAGTGAATAATTCTACTTTAAGATTGTGGAGTACCTCTTACCTCCATAGACTTACATTCACTCCCCCCTCTGCTAGCCCTGTACCAAGATGGCGGAGCTTTAGGCACGTCCCTCCACAGTCAATGTGGCGTCTACGTATATATGTCTATGGTTGTGACAAGCTGTTAAGTCTGTTTGATGCTGCTGGCACTGCTAGAAGATCAGCAGATGTTAGGATCAGGATGGAGAGAGTCTTTCGGGACCATGGAGATTTCCTGGCCCATGATGACGACTGTCTAGTAAGCCCATTTAGATTCCCTATAGAGCCGTGGTCTTGGATCTGTGTGGTTAGACAGAACCACCTGCTGGAACCGAGGCATCCCGGTGCACTCAAGCTGCTGTAAGGGCTCAGAGTGAAAATGAATTCGTCTTTGCGAACTGAAAAAAATGTGCATTCATTATTTGCATGTCAAACATGGTCGTGTCACCTCTATGTCTCCGTGACATTCCTTTCCCCGTCTTCTCTGGTTGAACGTAGGAAGCATTGATCAGCAGCTCGTTGATAAGCAGGACGATTCATGAGGTACTTTGCGTCGACCACTCACGGTAAAATGTGGGCGTGTCGAGGGCGGGACGTGAGGTGAATCCACCTATGAAGGGAAGCGGTTTTATAAATCAGAGCATTTTCATTTTTAGCGTGGATCCGACGCAGTGTTTTATAAATGAGGCCCCTGATCAAGTAGAACTGCTTCAAGTGCATCTGAATGACGTAGAAGTAGCAGGTCGTGGCCACTAGATGGGGATGTTGGTGCTGTTTGGTGAGGAGACGCTGATCACAATCCAGAGAATTCCACGTTTCATGCTTCAACATGTGTTGTGCAAATATGATAAGACATTTCTGATCAGTGAGTGACATGTTGAGGCCCTCACCTTTCTTAAAACCAACCATTTACATGCTGAAGGCAGCTGGACTCAACTAAATTACCCAGAATGACTCTGAGCTGGATGAAGGAGAACATTCACAGACTCTTAATGTTGAAAAGTGACGGATCTGCTAAGAAATAAAAAATTACATTATGTTTCACCAGCGTGTCTAAAATCAGCTGAATCCGATAACGAACCTCACACTGTCAAACACATAAAATCTAGACATCAACACATCGATGCAGCCCTCATATGTGCCGAACTTCCCCCTTATTGCTCTCCAGACGTAATAAAAACTAGTATTTTTCCTGATTTCAGATGTAAATTAGAGAAAACCATGTTTACCATGTACATGATGGCAGTCTTGAGTTTCCACTGTCTCCTCTGAGCTCAGTTTTCTGTGATGGAATCATTGAAACGCATGAATCTGTGTCGCAAACAGACAATCATGTGTTTTGTTTTTTCGTAGATTTATTAATATTTATGGAAACATGACAAAATCTGCTGGGTCCAAAATAAACATGCAGCAACTCGAATTATCAGTTTTGGTGATGTAGAAAGTTTTGTTAATCAAATTTTACTTGACTTCACTTGCTAATTGTGAGTGATTCTGATCGACTACAGCTGCTGACTCCTCTGATCCACTTTAACTAGAACCACTGATCCACTCATTAGACTCAGACACTACAGTGGGAAAGTCTGAGGAGCTCAGCAAAGACCTTAAGAAGCAAATCATCGACTAGAACCAGTCAGAAAGTCCCTTGGAGCCGTTTCAAAGCAGCTTCAGGTCCTAGAATCACCTGTTTGTAGTATAAAGTTCATGGTCCAGGTGTGTTGCTGCCACCATCAGGAAGGAAACACAAACTACCACCTGCTGCTGAGAGACACCTGGTCAGGATGGTCCAGAGTCAACCAGGAACCAGCAGAAAGCAGGTCTGTTTGGTTTAGTCCAGTTTGGTTTAGTTCAGTTTGGTCCATGTTTAGTCCAGTTTGGTCCACGTTTGTTCAAGTTTGCTCCACATTTAGTCCAGTTTGATGCATATTTATTCGAGTTGGTCCACATTTGGTCCAGTTTGGCCGACATTTAGTCCAGTTTGGTCCACGTTTAGTCCAGTTGGTCTACATTTATTCCAGCTTGGTCCATGTTTAGTCCAGTTGGTCTATATTTAGTCCAGTTTGGTCCATGTTTAGTCCAGTTTGGCCTACATTTACTCCAGTTTGGTCCACGTTTAGTCCAGTTGGTCTACATTTATTCCAGCTTGGTCCATGTTTAGGCTAGTTTGGTCCATGTTTAGTCCAGTTTGGTCCACGTTTAGTCCAGTTGGTCTACATTTAGTCCAGTTTGGTCCATGTTTAGTCCAGTTTGGTCCATGTTTAGCCCAGTTGGTCCACATTTGGTCCAGTTTGGCCTACATTTGGTCCAGTTTGGCCTACATTTAGTCCAGTTTGGTCCATGTTTAGTCCAGTTTGGCCTACATTTACTCCAGTTTGGTCCACGTTTAGTCCAGTTGGTCTACATTTATTCCAGCTTGGTCCATGTTTAGGCTAGTTTGGTCCATGTTTAGTCCAGTTTGGTCCACGTTTAGTCCAGTTGGTCTACATTTAGTCCAGTTTGGTCCATGTTTAGTCCAGTTTGGTCCATGTTTAGCCCAGTTGGTCCACATTTGGTCCAGTTTGGCCTACATTTGGTCCAGTTTGGCCTATATTTAGTCCAGTTTGGTCCACATTTAGTCCAGTTTGGTTCATGTTTAGTCTAGTTTGGTCCACGTTTATTCCAGTTGGTCTACATTTATTCCAGTTTGGTTCATGTTTAGTCTAGTTTGGTCCACGTTTAGTCCAGTTGGTCTACATTTATTCCAGTTTGGTCCATGTTTAGTCCAGTTTGGTCCATGTTTAGCCCAGTTGGTCCACATTTGGTCCAGTTTGGCCTACATTTGGTCCAGTTTGGCCTACATTTAGTCCAGTTTGGTCCACATTTAGTCCAGTTTGGTTCATGTTTAGTCTAGTTTGGTCCACGTTTATTCCAGTTGGTCTACATTTAGTCCAGTTTGGTCCATGTTTAGTCCAGTTTGGCCTACATTTAGTCCACTTTGGTCCACGTTTAGTCCAGTTGGTCTACATTTATTCCAGCTTGGTCCATGTTTAGTCTAGTTTGGTCCATGTTTAGTCCAGTTTGGTCCACGTTTAGTCCAGTTTGGCCCATGTTTATCCCAGTTTTTCCACATTTGGTCCAGTTTGGTCCACATTTAGTCCAGTTTGGTCAATATTTAGTTTAGTTTGGTCCACATTTAGTCCAGTTTGGTCCACGTTTATTCCAGTTGGTCCACATTTAGTCCAGTTTGGTCAATGTTTAGTCTAGTTTGGTCCACATTTAGTCCAGTTTGGTCCACGTTTAGTCCAGTTTGGTCTACCTTTAGTCCAGTTTGGTCCACATTTTTTCCACATGTGGTCCAATAGTTTCTTGACAACTGGTCAGGATGGTCCAGAGTCAACCAGGAACCAGCAGAAAGCAGGTCTGGATGAACCAGAAGCTGCTGGAACACAGCTGTCAGTGTCCACAGGGTTTGACATCAACATGAGCTGAGAGGCTCCATGAAGAAGGAAGTTCTTCCTCTAGAAGCAGAACCTTAAAGCTCCACTGATCACATCGACAAAAAAAGGCCTTCTGGAGGAAAGTTCTGAGGTCAGATGGAACAAAGACTGAGGAGAGAAGGTGAGGCCTTCAACCCCAACAACACCAGACCTACCATCAAGCATGGAGGTGGCAGCATCATGCTCTGGAGCTTTCTAGAAGTGCTTTGGACTTTTTTAGGAGTAGTTTAGGTTTGGTTTTGGTCCCGATTTTGCACTGGTATCTGACTTTTTTAGGACTTTTTTCAGACTGTCTTGGGCAGGGCTTAGACTCTTTTTAAACCCCAACAACACCAGACCTGATCTGGGACACAGTTGGGTGTTTCAACAAGACAATGAGCCGAAACACATCAAAGTGGTAAAAACATGGTTCCATCAGGCTGGAATGAAGGTTCTAGACTGGTCCCCCCAAAATCCTGACTTAGACCATCAAGAACCTGAAGAAACAAGTCTGAGTCAGGAAGACGACACATTTAGTTGGACTGATTCTATCCAGAGGAGTCAAAGATGAACCAGAGGCTTAGTGGTGGCTACTAACAGCCTAGCATGGCAGCAGATTCAGTCATATTTCCAGAAGACCTGTAAAAAAAATCAATGAAATAATCAAAATGCACAATTGTTTCTTTGTGACACAGATTCATGTGTTTTAATCGTTCCATCAGAAAAAAATCGGAGCTATGAGTCACTGGGAACTCAAGACTACAGTGATATACATGGTTTGTATCAGTAAACCTTTGTTCCCAGCTGTACATGGTATACATGCATGGTTTATTATCCTCACTGTTCCTCCAACAACAGTGGCCTGCTTCCAGCTGGTCAACTGAACTAGTTCTGAATATTAACAGTAATATATCATATAACAGTTCAATAAAAGGTCGTCCACTGTAATAACCAAAAGTGAGGGTGCAGAGAAACATAACAGAAATATATCAAGAGTCATGGCAGCAGGACTTCCTGTTATGAGCTGGTTGTTATTTGCCTTTATTTCTCAGGAGAACACAGTCTGCACACGAAAACCTGCAAACAGCAGCCGAGGAATTCATTAAAAATGGGGAACAAAGTACCAAAGGAAGCCAACATGGGCAACCGCCTGAGGTGTTGCAAGTGTGATAAAGTCCTGCCACCGTGCACGAGCTTCGATCATCTGATGCAACACACTGTTCACGGGCGGTACGTGCACGTGTTCAATGGAGGCGAATACTACAGACCAGTCGGCAGCAATGAATGGTACGAGTGTAATTACTGCTTCAACAAGCCAATTAGAGATCGAGAGGAGAGGAAGAGGAGAGAGGAGGAGAGGAGGAGAGAAGAGAAGAGGAGGAGAAAAGAGAAGAAGAACGACAGGAACGACTAAATCAAAGACTACAGGAGTCACGACAGCAAGCCCAACAGCAGCACGAGAAACAAAAGAGCACTTCAGAGGAATACCAGTCCAAGCGAGACGTTCTCATAAAGCACCTGGATGAGTTTGAGGCCGACTTTGAAGCAGGCAGCGACGAGTTCCTAGAAATCCTCTCGTTGAAATGCAGCATGCCAGTTTCAGACCTCAGTCTCGCTGAGCTGACGTCTGATGAGCTGGGAAAGATCCTGCCGGTGCTGGACGAGCTTCTGTTCCATGAGTGGCTCGGCGCTCCTCCATCCATCAGCACCCTGCAGCACAGTCAGGTGTTCATGGCGGAGCTGTGTGCTCTGTCTCTGCACACATCGGAGGGAGTTTCCCTAGAAAGCATCTCCAATCAGGTGCAGACCCTGGTGGGGTCCATCAGCCAATCAGCACGTGATGTCTCTGAGAATTTCCTGTTGACTCAAGCCCTGTATCTGACCCTCATTCACTTTGTCACCGACAGCAGCCCCGACAATGATGCAGTCCTCGTAGCCAAACAATGGGCTGAAGATGAGCTTTCCACTGAGCAACTCTTCCCTATACAATTCCTGAGCGCTCTCGCAGCGTCACTGCAGAATGCAGTGGAAGGAACCTCCGTGTTCATTTTACAGATGGAAATCCAGTGCATGAGGCTTCTCTTATCCACACTCACACATCTAAATAATGAGGAAACCCACTCAGAACCCACTGAAATGCTCCTCAGACTTGTGCAAACAAACCGGTGGACCCCAACAGAGGCAGTGACTCTGCTCAGAGCGCTGTCACAGAAATATGACGAGGATGTTTCCATGACTGAAATCCTTACTTTGATGCAAGTGTATGATGTATCGCCAGAGTGGACGGATGAATCCAGACGCTCTGTCATACAAGCTCTGGACGATGATGGCCCTGAGAAATTCCTTCAGGATTTCCAAAAGACTCTCAGAAGACAGGATGAGAGCACTCTGGCTGCAGCTCTAGCAGAATTAAAAATGAAAAGGAACTTGGATGATTCTTTAACTGATATGATAAAAAACGTTACTGCTGGTGTCCTGCAGTCCTCAGAAAATGCACCAAAGCATGCAGCCTTTCAGAGAGATTCCTTTAAACATGGAAGCTTAAATGCAGACGACCTACAGAACTCTCTGTCTCAGCTCAGCAGAGCAGTTTTCGACACTAAAGGCTGGTGGCCCACAGTGAGGCAGATGCTGCGCTGGTGTGCGTTGATGCTGACTGAGAGGAGTCCAGTGCCACAACTGGTCGGTCTGGAAGAAGACGAATGTGTCACGGCCATGTTTGCAGCTGCAAAGGTCTGCACAGGAACCAAACTGGACATCGTGTTGAGCTCTGATGGTCACTCACAGGAGCGAACTAAGAATTGGTTTGATTTCTACGAGCACCTTAAAATTTCTCTCAACACAATCACGGGAAAAGCAAATGCATCCAACGGGGACGTGTACGAAGCGGACATTGTGTACGGCACCATGGACGACTTTGTGTCTGATTACTTTAAAAGCAGCACAGAGGTGAAGGAAGCAGGCAACCCTCAGCTCAGTCGTGGATTCATCATTGAACAACAGAGTCCCGGTGCTTTCCAGAGTCTGGAACTTTCAAGGCTCAAAGAAGATGATTCTCTGGTGTTTGCTGCAGAGGTCCTGCAAAACCTCATGGGTAAATTTCAAAGGGAAGATATGGAAGTGAGACGTGACTTTATTAAAGCTCTTTTTCAGGTGCTTCACACCAACCTGAACAAAGACCCAAGCCGTGACAACAAACTCATCACCGTCTTAGAAAAGATTACTGGAAAGGGATTGTCTTCTCATGAGGCCTTCATCCTGACCTTTCTTGAGAGTCTCCTGAGGGCAATGGCAAGAGAACCAGAGGAAAACACGACATCTCCTGCAGGGAAATGGTGTTTGGAGATTTTGTTTGCCTGTGCAGAGCGATTCCAAGCCTCAAAAGAACAAACCACAGAAATCTTCCAGATGGTTTCAAACCTTGGAGCAGAAAGACTTTGGTCACCAGTGGAGGCCTTGAACCTCCTCGGAGCGCTAACAGACCACCATCACGATGAAGACTGCATTTCTATCATGCGAATTTTACATTTGATGGCCACATATCAGGTTTCCAGCAAGTGGACAGATGAGAACAGCCAGTCTCTCCTTATGCTCCTAGATTCTTGTGAAGCTGAGGATCTGCTCCAGCATTTAGAAAACAGCCTCAGAGAGGAGAACATAAAAAGCATTGACACACTTTTTGAGGAAATACAGCAGATGAAAGACATTGATGAGCAAACACTGAGTAAATCGTACAGCATGGTAACTCATGTAGCGAACCTGATCGAAACCGGTGAAATTAAAAACCACACAGATGTACAGCGAGCGAGGAACCTCAGTCACAGTCTGGATACTGAGGACCTTCAGGAGTTGCTGGCAGTCTTGTGCAACGCTGTTCACTTGTACATTGCTGAAGAGAAATGGTTTCCTAGAGCCACTCAGATGATAAGCTGGTGCCTCTTGGCCTTGTCGGACACTGGGAAGCTCCTGGAGATGGGAACTGGAGAAGGGAAGTCTTGTGTCATCGCAATGTTTGCAGTCCTGCGTGCACTCAGGGGGGAGAAAGTAGATGTTGTGTCCAGCTCTTCTGTGTTGTGTCAGAGGGATGCAGAAGAATGGGCCGAATTCTACAACTACTTCGGCGTCACAGTTGACACAAACACAAACAAAACTGAGGATAAAGATAGAAAAGAGTGCTACCAGAAGGACGTGGTCTACGGGACTATCGAAGCCTTCGCTGCAGACCACCTTCGCCAGATTTTTGAGATGAAGGATGTGAGGCCTGATCGCGGCTTTCAGTGCATCATAATCGATGAAGTGGATTCGCTGCTGCTGGATCAGGGAGTGCAGCTCACCTACCTGTCCAGCACCATGGTCTCCATGCAACATCTGAACATCATTCTGGCCATGATCTGGGGCCACGTCAGCCAGTATGGCTTCCTGTCTACGGGACAGCAGATGTTTGTACAGGGTCCTCCTGCTTCATTCTTCAGGGCCATCTTTGACTCAATAAACACAGAAGAAAGCGAAATCAGTGACCCAATGGACATTTTATGTATCGCTGAACAAACCAACACCGTGCCAACAGGATTCACAGAGGATATCTACAAAAGTGAGAAGGATGAATTTCTTCGAAAGCTGAAGACTGTCAGTCAGGATGCTGTGGTGGATTTTTTCCAAGAAATCGAGCACTATGTCCCCTATGGTTTTAGTGTTTACACTTTGGATGACGAGGGGCTGCTCCGTCTTCGAAAGCACAGTCCGTACAACAACCGGGACATTCCAGAGCTCAAGTTTCTTGTCTTGGAGGACGGCTTGTGTTGTGCTCTCTATGATTCAGAAGAAATTCTCATCAAGCCTATCGTGGAGTTAATGTCGGAGAAGATTCAGTACACCCCGTGTACAAACAGTACGGACAAAATCAGCATTCCCGGATTCTTGAGTCACCTTATCGAGAGGAAAATGCCAGTGTGGGTTCAGAATGCCTTTCTGGCAAAGCAACTGAGGCAAGGACGAGAATACGTCATAGAAAACGACAACGTCCGTCCCGTGGACTTCAGATCCACCGGTGTTGTGGAGCTGAATAAGAAATGGGGTGATGGTTTGCAGCAGTTTGTCGAGATTAAACACCAAATCAAACTGAGCACAATTTCAACAGTGACGAACTACATTTCTAACATGTCCCTCTTTGAAAAGTACCATGGGAAAATATATGGTACAACCGGGACACTTGGGAGCCAAACGGACATCCTGTTTTTGCAGGACTTATATCCAACTCTCTCTGTCTGCAAAATGCCAACATTCAACAGGAGGAAGTTATTCGAAGTCAAAGGTTCTGTAAAAACCTCAGCTGAGGAGTGGAAATCTGAAATAAAACGTGTGGTTATGAGTCAGATTTCCCCAAATTCATACAGAGGTGGAAGAGCAGCCCTGGTGATCTGTGAAACCATCAACAAAGCCAAAGAGATCCATGAAGAGCTGAAAAGCAGCATCCCAGGCAAACTCATTCTCTACTGCCGAAGTGACCGAGACAGCTTAAGCAAAATAGATAAGGTACTGGATCCTGGTGATGTCATTGTTGCCACAAACCTTGCCGGGCGCGGCACCGACATTAAAGTGTCCAAAGAGGTGAACAACAGCGGAGGGTTATTTGTGGTCCTCTCCTTCCTCTCTGAGAACACAAGAGTTGAACTCCAGGCTTTTGGTCGCACTGCACGTAAAGGTAAACCTGGATCTGCTCAGATAATCATGTCGACCGCTGAACCCCTGCAGCAGTCCTTCTCGACAGTGTCGTCTCTGGAGGAAGCTAAGAGCACCAGGGAGGGACTCGCAGCAGAGAAGTTAAGCCAAACTATGAGCGACGTTACTGAGATGAAGCTACGGGAGGACCTGTTTTCAGAGTACTGCGAAACTCTTCAAGATATTCACAGGACTGCAGATGAAGACGAGAGAAGAGCTGTTGTTGCCATCTTGAATGAGTTCTGGGGGATATGGTTGCAAACGAAATCAGAAGACATCGAACAGCTGAAGAGAGATGAATTACAGAGAGACTTGGAAGCTGATTTGTCACTGGCAAAAATGCAGTCTCAAAGCGAGACTTCACCTTGTTCCAGCATTTATCACTACATCAAGTTTGGGAATATCGCAATGAGTGAAAAACAATGGAACGTCAGCGCCAGACTGTTTGAAAAAGCCATGAAACAAGACGCAAGTTGGGCAGCCATAGCTTTTTACAGCCATTCGTACTGCATCATAAAGAAGAAGGGTTTAGACTACCTCAGTGACGCCAAAGATGATCTGATGAAGGCACAGGAGTCTCTCAAGTGTCTCAGTGAGGAGTCCATGGTCTGTCTGCAGTTTGTAAAAATATCCTCTGCAGACTCCGACACCAGCAACCCAACCAGCCTTGAAAAACAGCTGACAACCAAATGCAGCATGTTAAGCTACTTTGACAGAAACATCAGCGAGGCCATCCAAAAGCTGGATGAAATAAAGGGAAGAGGGAGGGACGCCGTGGTCAAAAAGTCACCAGTTTTCTTGCTGGTGTCGAGTGCTGACGAAGATCTCCAGGAGGAAGCCTTCAACCTCTACAGTCGAGGTCTGAAATATGTGTTTTCTGTCGAAGAGGAGCCTCGTTTTCCATGGGAGGCTCTGCTGGTGTTCTGTCTGGGAGTCTTACAGATCGTTGGAGGAGCACTACTCACTGCGTTTACATGTGGAACGTTAGCTCAAGTCGGCATGGGCCTCATCGTTGAAGGAATATCCGACTGCATCACTGGCATAGAGTCCATGGTGACGGGAGAATTCAGCTGGAAGTCATGGGCTATAGAAAAAGCCATTTCTATTGGAGCGTCTCTCATTGGGTTTGGAGTTGGAAAGCTGGTTGCAAAGGGCTTCAAAGGTTCCAAAATGTTAATTAAAGGATTGGGCAAAAATCTGAAGTCGATGCCGAAGTTTCTCTCCAAGCAGGCTAAAGACGGTTTGAGTGTTGTCACAAAGACAAACATGAAGAATACAGTAAAACACACTGTGAAAAAAATGGGAGAGGAAATCGTTAACTATGGACTTGGGAAGGCAGAAAACGAAATAATGACAAAAATACTAAACGGCCTCAAAAATGAGGTGAAAAATGGAATTGTTGACGACGTGAAATCCAACATGGAAAAAGAGCCCTTAAATTCGCTGGTCGACTTCGTTATCCTGTCACACATCGAGGATAAAGACCAACTTGATGATCTCCTGGAGGACAAGAACAGGAAGAGCAAACTGCTGGCTACTATCAAAACGTTAAGCAAAGCGGCAGCTCAGACGTTCTACGCCGACCTCGCCTGGCAGAACAAGCTGAACTCATCATTGGCCTCACTGATTCAAGACGCTAAAGCAGACGCCAAAGGAAAAGTTCTAGGTATTCTGAAACTCGTCCAGACTGCCCACGTAGTGGCTCTGGCAGAAGACGCCATCAGTGCAGTGGTCGCAATGTCCGGCAAGTTCTTCTCAAACCTTCAAGAAGAGCTGGAAACATTTAAAAAATCCAAGGGTTCTGCAGAAAAAGTGAAGGTGACTGAGCTGTCTGCCTCAGACGTTGAGAT
The DNA here is from genome assembly GCA_024666655.1 of Dascyllus trimaculatus. NCBI lineage: Eukaryota > Metazoa > Chordata > Actinopteri > Pomacentridae > Dascyllus > Dascyllus trimaculatus. The sequence goes on along the minus strand of CM045468.1, from coordinate 3,385,018 downwards.
GCTGGAAGAATTCAAGCAGGATGTAGATGAAATCATCAGCACTCTATTGGCCGATGCTTTTGTGGAAGTGTTCCACCAGAAGTTCTCCAGTCACATCGTTTCTCACATCCAGAACCAGGCCAATGGTGTCATTGGGAATTATGTCAGAACTGGCTTAAAAAGTGACAGAACAGAGGAGAAACTCAGAGCTGGACAGAATAACAGTTACATCTCATACATGCCAGCAAACCCCAGCGCTCAACATGGACCTGCAGGAGGGGCAGGTCAACGCTCGCAGTCACATGCTGAGAAGATCCAGAATGAGAAGACTGCCGGCACCATTCTTGACATCAGAGTCCTGGCAGAAGCCAGTGGCACTAAGGTTGTCATCCTAACAGAGGACAGTCATGGCAAACTTACCAAACTGCAGGAGCTGAGCCCAAGCACTAAACCCACAAGTCAAACTGTGACACTGGTCTACAGACCGAAGAGCGACCAACACCCTGACGGCCACTATGATGTGCGCATCAATAACCAGACGGTGAAAATAGATAGCAAAGGCAAGAGCAGTCTGTTTCCTGCTTTGGCACGAGGCATGAAACCCAAGGCCAGCGAATCAGAGATCACACTGGAAGCAAAGCGCCTCCGATCGGTGGAGGCCGACACTCTCCTCAAACACCCCGGCCAGTGGGACTCTTTCATCAAGCGCCAAGAGTTGACTGAATCGGTCAGAGGACGGGACTGGTTTTCGACAGCAGGAGCTGCATCTAAGATAAAAGAAATCAAAAAGGCTATTCAGAACAAGGCTGGAAAAGTACAAATGTACAAAAAATGGCAAAAATCTGCCAAGCAGAATCCAGAAGTAGGAAAGTTCATCAAAGCAGATCACCAGCCTCCAGTCAAAAGAATGTTGGAAGCTCAAAAATTAACCCAGAAGAGCAAATTAGCAAAAGCTATGCTTGATGTAAGAACAGAGACATCTCTGACCGCCAGTCTGATGACCAAACATCAAGGACTTTCATCTGTTTACGCACCTCGGAAAACACGTTCTGACACAAAGTTAAAAGGCTTCGCAACACGTTTAGCCACCGCCATAAGCAAGGATGATGTCGTGGGCACCTTCAAACTGACGATCCTCGGTGCCATGAAGAGATTCACCGAGAACTTCAGCAACAGCAAGAAGAATCTGAGCAGAGTCGCCATTTTTGACAGCAGTTTTCAGCAACACTGCTTAAATATGGTGCAACAATGGTTCAACCTGCTAAAAGACAAGAGCGTCATGATGGAAAACCACCTGACCGAAATAACTGCATGGATCAACAACAAGGGCTACAAGAATAAGAACGATCCAGTCAGGAGGGAAGTCTCCAGCCTCCTGTCCTGAAAAGGTAACAGCACCCTGAACACCACTGTCACACTTAAACGATAAAAACAGAACTGGTCTTCATTCTGCTCTGTTTAAACACAGCCTGCAGTTCAACCAAGAAGCCCCAGAATGTTTGGTCTTTTACAGAATCTGGTTGGGAGTTTAATGAAGTATCTCAAATTTAGGGTTAAATCTGGTTGAAAATCAAATTGTTGTTTCTTTCTTTGCTCTCTGTGGTTCTCGTAAATGTTGTAATTTTGGCGTTTCTCAAAACAAAGCTTGGTTTTCAAGCCCAGCGGCAGGTTTTGGGGTTCAGAGTTTCAGATCTGTCCCTGTGTTTTTGATCGACAGCTGATCCTCTCTGTCATGTGACCTTCCCCCAGCCAACCAGGACGGACCAGGAAGTGGTGAAGTGGCCCGGCATGCTCGAAGGGAAGACGGAGGCGCAGCATGGATCGAACGTGGATCGACTCAGATTATCAGCGTTCCTCTGCTCCACCGTCTCCGATGTTTGAAATGGTACCTGTGAAGTTTTAGATTAATATGTAGAAAACTCTCCAACAAAAGAACTTCCCTTTTACCCGCTTTCAACCATCTCAGCTCAGACTGTTTGATCCTCTTGTTAAATATTTCAGATTCTGAATCAGTGACATGGTGAGAAAAGCTCAGGGTCTCATCTTCAGTAGTTCCTGAGATGTTTTCATTGAAACAGCCTCAAATTTCAATGCGTGAAGAAAAAAAATCCGCATTTGTTCTCAGAAATCTCACAGATATCTGGATTTTATGCCATAAAAGATTCAAACAGACCAGAGATGGATGAGAAGAGGTTGTTCTACGGACTTATCGCTTTGAGATGGAATGACTGAGAGCAAACCTGAGGTTGTTCAGGTTAAAAAAAGTGCTTAGATTAGTGTCATTTGCTGCATTTTACAGTAAAATCATGAATTATTTTAGAGCTGCAGTCATTTAGATGCAAGTTAAAAGCCAGAATGTGGGTGGAAGAGACAAAAACTAAGCCCTGCATGTTTTTTTTCCTTTTATTTTGTTGTTTGGGGGTCGGTCCGTGTACATAGGGGCCATTCGTTTTCTTATTTTGAGATTAAAAATAAACCGTTTCCCGTTTTTTTCAGTGATAATACAAAATAAAAAACAAAAAACGGGCCCTAATTCATTATCCATTATCCGCTATTCGATTTAATTAGATGTGTTTGTAAATGGGAATTAAAATTAAAATACACTCGTGGAAAACTTATTTCTCTATTTCCTGTTGGTTTTGGCTCCGTGACCTGTCTGACTTCTGATGAGGAGCTAGCGATTTAGCTAGCTCCGCTAAATGGCAGAGCTAGCGATTTAGCGCTAGCTCCGCCGCTAGCGCTAAATCGCTACTTTGCTTTCTGGCTAATGTACGGCAGAAAACACCAACAAACCCCCAAAAAACACCCCGCAAATGAAAATACAACTCAAGGCAGAAGCCCCCCACCCTAAGGAAACATAAGGAAACCAAAAAGCAAAGCTAAAGTAACAGAAAACCTCCAAACCTCCCCAAAAACGTCCCGAAAAGCAGCCGAACGCTAGCGATTTAGCGCTAGCGGCGGAGCTAGCGGCACCACAAGGTCCCTCCAAAGGGACAAATAAACCCCACGCTGGTGAAAAGTCCACTGTGAAATAGTGAACAATGTGAGCCAAGCAACGTTTGGACCCCACAGTGGGTCTTCATCAGGCCACGGCACACAGCAAGGTCTGCTAACAGTGAGCTAACACTGGAGCTTTAGATACCAGATCCTTCCTCATCAGAAGTCACACGGGTCACGGAGCCAAAACCAACAGGAAGTAGAGAAATAAGTTTTCCACGGGTGCATTTTAATTTTAATTTCCATTTACAAACACATCTAATTAAATCGGATAACAGATAATGGATAATGAATTAGGGCCCGTTTTCCGTTTTTCATTTTGTATTATCACTGAAAAAAACAGGAAACGGTTTATTTTTCGCTTTTATTTTGAAATCTCAAAATAAGAAAACGAATGGCCGCGACGTACACGGACCGGGGTCGTTCTGGGTGGAGGCAGGGTGTGCATCGTCTGGTACTGTGCAGCGTTTCTGCATCACTGGGGGTTTTAATATTCATACGATGGTGTTGGTGCTTTGGAGCTCAGTGGTCTGGGGTTCATTTAATGAGGGAAATGCTTTTAATCAGGCTGTTTAAGTTAGTTGTGGGTTAGTTGTGGGTGGGCTACTGATCTTTGGGAAATTAGCAAGAAGAAAATCCAGTTATATGTCATAATAATTAATTAGAATGGACCTTTTCTGTCATTTAGAGCCTCTAAATAACAGCTTTGTTGGGTGTGGCTGCATTTTAAACAAGGGTGCAAACTGGTCGAGTATCTACGGTTAAATTGGAAGTATTTGGACCTGAAAGTGCTTTTCAAGTGTGACATTTCTGTAGCTGTGGGGCCCTTGTGTGTGCTTTGGTGTTTTAATTCACTTTTATTGTTAAAATCGCTTAAAAAAAGAATTCAGGTTGGATGTATTTTACTGAATCCTCACATGACAGGATGCAGCACTGACTTCTTTTTGCTGTTTAAATTCGGAGTGTTTATGAGTCAGTTGTGTTTTCCTGATCGTTTTCTGCAACTGGTTTCTGAATGTTAAAAGTCAACTCTGTTTATCCCGACCTGACTCAGGGTGGGACTCCATCGACAGCATTTCTACAAGATAAGTTGTCAGGACAGTGTTTGTACGAGGGGCGGTTGATAAGTTTTGAACCTGACCAGGAAAAAAGTCAACAATGCTTTATTTCTCAACATGATCCCCTCACAGGTCCACACATTTCTTCCAGTGTCTCATAGAAGGTTTTATCCTGCAGGAAGTCGTTCACTGCAGATATGACGCCATCATTAGCGTCATAATGGGTCCCAGCAAGGAGCCGTTTAATGTTTAGGAATAGATGAACAGGGTTTTCTCCAGAAAACTTGCTGAACCTGGTGGTAGAGAAGCCCTCTGTGTTTTTGTAAAAAAAATAAAAAATAAAAAAAAAGTTAAGAGTTGACAAGAACTTTGAAGTTATGACTATTATGTGTTATTATAAGCCACTTATTAACAATACTTAAATATAGAGTCTAACAAAAAGGCACAATCTTGAAATTTGGTTTTAACAAACACAAAAAAAATACAATTAAAATAAATAATATCAGTTATTTTCACTTAAGTTAAATTCTAGTGAATCTTAAAACAAGCCGTTGCTGGTCACATTTAAAAGTAAAATAAATTAACATAAATAAAAAAGTGCAAACATGGCCAAGGGGTAAAACCAGGGAACTCAGAGGCTGAACAGGTCTGCTGTGCTGTGTGACCTCTACTACTTATTGCTGCACATGGTTCAGGTTGGATCAGTGCATCAGTCCGTCTGGGTTTACCATACTGGGTCTGGTAGAGCCATCCGCTAAATTTAGGGTCAGCTAAACATTTTGGATTAAATCCGCTAGTTCGATGTTTACCATCGCGGCTCGCAGAAGGCTGCTCTGACGACGTGCTAACATCTGTGCTAACTCCACTGGCTCTGCCTCCTCATGGAGCCGCGGCTCGGTCGGCTCACCGGGGATGAACTCCCCTTGGCCTGGGGGTGAACGAGCGGCTCATGGTCTCCTCTAGTGCTCCTCTGACTTTGGAAAAAGTTCATGTATCGACCATAAAATGTCACCATTGCGGTTTCAACCGTATCACCAGATACGGTTGAAACCTCTGTATACCGTCTTTGATATCACTGTTTTAGTGCATAAAAAACCTATTAAAAAAAAATAAACAAGTGACACTTAGCCTGGCGGGGGGGCAAGGAAAGCCTGATGGCCCACCAGGCTGATAAAGTACTGGGGGAAACCCTGGATGAAAGTCGGACGGAGCCACATTTGGGGAATAGGGTGGACGCTGCACGAGTTCAAACCCACATTTGTGAATTGCAGCCATGGCGACAGCTGACTAGTGGACTGGAGCGTTGTCCTGGTGGAACAGGACACCACTTCTGAGCTGTCCACGGCGCTTTTCTTTGATTTTCTCCTGCAGTTGTCGTACCATGGAAGCATTAAATTGACCTTTCAGGACAGGTGCTCAGCATGGCCACCAAGTCGGTTCATTTAGCTTGAATGTCTACCCCACTGGACTCAGGTGTTGTACATGCATTAATGCACACAATGAGTCCAAACTGAACTCAAACTGTTGTGACATGTTGCTCTCAGAGTCCTAAACATGTTGATTAACAAGTCTTGTTTTCTTGGTCAGACTAAAAACTTATCAATCACCCCTTGTATAAGCTGCAGCAGTTGTTCCTCATGTCCTGGAGATATTTTAAAGCCTCTGAGCTCCAGTTTAAAGAGTAAACCTGGTGAAGTAGTTTAGTACTTCCTGCTCATGGGAGGAAATTCAGAATTGGGACGACTAAGACGTCCTTGTGTCGAGACATCTTTGCTTCTTCACATCGAGCTGCAATAAATGCTTCAGCCTCAGACGTCTCCTGAGATTCCTTCCAGCAAAGTTAACCTGACCTCACGACAAAACCTTGTTACACTTGTAAAATGTCCTATTTTAACAACACTTGCATTAAACCTCTGCAACCAACGTTCATAAAACCCCCACAGCTACGTATCTTCTTATTGTCCTCCATTAAGCAGCAGCTCCATCACTACTTATTTGACTGGCAGCTAATTTGGATTTGAGATGATCAAACTTCTTGAACATCAAACGAAAATGAGAATTTAAGAGCGAACAGAACGTCGTCTCCGAAGTACAACCTTGAGCTTGCAAATGAATGATTTCTATAGGGATGTTTGCTGCGTTGATAAAACATCAGATGTTCGCTCTCACTTTCAGCTTCGACACAATTTAGATTTGCACGAAAACGGGCAAAGAAATCGTTTGAAAAATAAGCGTTTGAGAAAGAAAACCTACGCTATTATCAGACTCGCTAGCGCTGTAGCTGTTAGCAACCGAACAAAAGCAAGCAACCTACTTTCCGTTTTTACACTTGACTGGTCATTTAGTTAATTTTTTAAAGATGCCGAGTCTTTTGAACCCATTGACAGGTTCTGGGTTGCAGAGTGTTCAATTATTGTTTGCTTCCTGTATTATAGTATTCTTGTCTTGTAAAGGGGCACCATGACATAGCCCTCTGTAATGCTTAATGACCTCCGACCAGTGCAGTGGTTCTCAACTGGTCCAGCCTCAGGACCCACTATGTCTCTATTAACGGCCGCGACCCGAATTGTTGAAGTTTGCTGTTCCTGTTAACAAATTAAGGTTTATTTGGGTGTCGTCTCAACGCATTTTGATACAACTTGGGAACATTTTGGCTCATTTTTTTGCTCATTTTTGATATATTTGGACGCTTTTGCCAAGTTTTGGGCATATTTTGACCCATTTTGACAGATTCTGAGCACATTTTGGTTCATTTCTGACACGTTTTTGCGTAAATTTCTCCAAAAAGCTGGCAGAGCCAAATCTAGAGGTTAATAGTGGGCAACTACTGGTGTCACCACCACTAAATATCCTGCTATTGAAAGCAAACTGAGTCATAAGAAGCACGTCCTTTAAAATAAAAGACTTTATACCACTACTTTTTTTGGAGGGGGGCATGCTTCTGCGACCCTCTAAAAATGGCTTCGCGACTCACTTTTGGGTCCCGACCCACCAGTTGAGAACCACTGGACTAGTGCACACGTGTTAAAACAAGTTTTTATTATTTATCCCAGTAGCTTCCTTTATGACCAAAATCATTTATGCTTGGCTTAAAACAGCAACGTTTCATTTTATTAGTTCCTGTATTGAGTAAATCATCCATTTATTGGCAATTCTGCATTTATTTAAAAAAGAGGAAGTTATTCAAATTGGCGACAAACAATCCGGCTTAGGTTCAGTTCCAAGTTGCCTTGATCGACATCCCTAATTTTTGGGGATTTCTCATCCATGTTGGGTTAAAAACTGAGACTCCAGCATTATTCCTGACCTTGGAAAGCAGCTGAGGGGACGATTTCACCGCCACAAAGTCCGTCTGCAGTTGCTGTTCTGGAACCTTTTCGAATGACAGAGCGTAACATCCGACCGCAGCTTTCCAGCCAATTTGAATCCTTCAAATGCCGTTTTGAACAGCTACAGTGTGACGACAACTGGACAGAATCCCCCTGGTAATAAAGATTCCCATAAGAAGCTGCAGTACAGGTGAGTACAGGTAAACAGTACCAGCTCCCATCTTTGTGGCTAACAGTTAGGAGAAGCAGGAATGACTGAATAACACGTCCATTTGAATTTCCTCCAGATTTATTCCAAACCCAGCGTCATTATAACTCAACACAGACATTTTCAGCTTTGTGTGGTGCTCCACTGGACAGCATCATGTTGAACAATCACATCAGAGAATTGTGGTAACTAGTTTAAACTGTCATGAAGTCAGTCTCTTAAATAAAAATCTTCTATTCCACACAAACAACTCAAACATCGCATACAGTTTCCTATGAATCAGTGTGTTTTCATAGTATTTCAGACATGAAGAATCACATTATTGTACTGTACTGTTGGACAGCAGAAGTTACTTTGGAGTTTAAATTCACATTTAATAAAAAGAAATTTACTGTATGTACAAGAAAAACTGACAGATCCCATCTCAGAAGGAAAACTCCTCTTTGCTTCTCTACAGTTTCGGCAGGGCAGCCCGACGGGAGGTCCTCTGAGGAACAGTACAGTATGAGAAGCTGGATGAAGGCAAGACTCGTCTTCAGTGTTCGTCTTGGAAATCTGCACTCATCTGAAAAGCAAAGGAGAGCCAAAGGTTTATTCAATGCTTGGCTTTTCTGACAGAGACGAAGACACAAGGTGTGCATAAGAATAAGAGCTTCTAACAAACAGAAGGACACCAGCTGGTTCACATGCGGTTTACATTCATCTCTACGCTACAAAGACGCACACTATGTTCAGCCACAAGAGTCTGGGAAGGCATGGAAGGACGGATGATAGTGGGACAGTCGCATCTCAGGTCTCCAGGATCCTCTAAAACCTGTAAAAACCAGTCTGAAACCAGGCCAGGAACTATTTCACAACCAAGCCCAACACCTCAACCAAAACCAGTCTAAAACCAGTGTCCAGGTCATGAAAGAAACCAGAGAGAAACCAGTTCAAACCACAGGAAAGCCAATTTAAATAAAGTCCAACGAAAGGTCCAAAACCAACCCAGAAACCAGACAAAAACCACTGCCAAACCATCCTAAAACCAAGTCTACCACCAGGTCCTCAATCAGTCCAAAACCAGACTAAAACCAGTGTCCAGGTCACAAAAGAAACCACAGCCAAACCAGTTCAAACCACAGGAAAGCCAATTTAAATGAAGTCCAACGAAAGGTCCAAAACCAATCCAGAAACCAGTGAAAAACTACTGTCAAACTACTCTAAAACCGAGTCTGCCAAAAGGTCCTCAATCAGTCTAGGCCTGTCTGAAGGCAGTCCAAAACCTTTCTGGAACTATGTCCACCACCATGTTGAAAACCAAGTCCAACGCCAGGTCCAAAAGCAGTCTAAAAGCAAACTAAACAGCGTCTAAACCAGTCTTAAACTAGTCCAAAACCAATCCAGAAACCAGTGAAAAACCACTGCCAAACCATTCTAAAACCAAATCTACCACCAGGTCCTCAATCAGTCCAAAACCAAGTCCAATGCCAGGTCCAAAAGCAGTCTAAAAGCAAACTTAACAGCGTCTAAACAGAATCAGAATTCTTTTTTTTTATTGTCATTGTCCCATCAGAAGAACAACGAAATTTAACCAGTCTTAAACTGGTCCAAAACCAATCCACAAATCAGTAAAAAGCCACTGCCAAACCATTCTAAAACCAAGTCTACCACCAAGTCCAAAATTAGTCCAAAACCAGTCTAAAACTAGTTTCCAGGTCAAAAGAAACCACAGTCAAACCAGTTTAAACCACGGGAAAACCATTTTAAACCAAGTCTACCACCAGGTCCAGAAGCAGTCTAAATGGAGTCTAAACTGGTCTTAAACTAGTCCAAAACCAATCCAGAAACCAGTGAAAAACCACTGCCAAACCATTCTAAAACCAAGTCTACCACCAGGTCCACAATCAGTCTAAAACAGTCTAAAATGAGTCCAAAACCTTTCCGAAGTCAAAATTCAGGGCAAAACCAGCTCAAATCTAGTCCAAAATCAGCAAAACCAGGCTAAACCCAGAGAAGAACCAGTTCAAAACCAACGTCGACACACCAGTCTAACACCAGCAGAACCAGTCTAAATCTACAGCAGTTCAAATCCCATCAAAACCAGATCCAGGACCACTGTAAAACCTGTCTGAAGCAGTTCCAAACCAGTCTCAACCTCGTCCAAAACTAAGTCTAAGTTGTTTTTCTGTCAGTTCAAACAGGCAACAGCCCACATTATACACACAACGTAGCACGCTACACACACTAATGCATGCTGGGTAAATAAGTGCAGTGTAGTAGGGAGTGTTATCCTTCACAGTGGACGCAGCATGCCGTTAAAGTCTACCTGAGAGTCAAACTGTCCGAATTCCATCAGATTGCAGGTCTGAAAGCAGAGCAAGAGGAAACACAGACAGACAGACGGCGACACTCGTGATGTCTGTTTTCATAATCCTCACAGAAACCCGCACGCTTGTATTTTTATTATTGTGACGCCCAGTTAAAGTGATCATAGAGCCACATGACATAGGTTCAGGCGGTAATCTGGGTCCTCACCACGGCGTCGATGTCTCTGGGGCTGACGTACTGCTCCAGAGCCTTGTAGTCGTCCGGAGACATCGGCATCATGTTGTCCTGCAGCCTGGACGGATGTCTGGACCAGGAGAACATCTGTTAACCTCTTATTCACAAAGCACATCACCGCATTCATCACACACGTTTCTGTTTCCTGGGGCTGCAGTGTCCACATCCTCAATCGTCAGATCATCGCCGGCGTTTAAAGCCTTTTTTAAACTGCTGATGTGAACGTTTACCCGTAGTCCACTCCAAAGCTAATTTACACCACGTCAAAAGAGTCCATTCTGTTCAAACGGATGGACAAAAAGTCAAGTAAAAGCTCAACCTAACGTGAAAGATCACCTAAAAACAGCAGCTAACTTGTCGGTGTCTCATGTCTGAGGTGGATGTAGTCCTACTTTCAGAAATGATACGAGTATGTGCCGCTTGTCTGTTAGCATTTCAGTCTAAAACAACCAGCTTCAAATGGTCCAATAAGCTCTAAACACTGCTTTTTTACATCTAATTCGTCGAGGCTAATGAGGCTAGCATGTGAAGTGGTCCGTTCAGGTCATCTACAGCTAGCGTGCAGCAAGTCAATTGGTTTGGTACGACTGTTTTCGACCAGGGCTGCTTTCTGTTCTTACACTTCTGACACTGATATGAGCTCCGTCTTCATGTAGCCGCTCTTCTCCGTGTTCTCCACGTCCATCGGCTCCGGAGCTGGAAGACCATTAAAACCTTGCATCAAGTTCTGATTCAGACTTTTCTTTTTTGGATTGTGTGAATGAACCTTGTCTCTTACTCTCTGAGGGTTTGGGGTAGTACTTCCCGAACGCCTTGTCTTTGGGGATGTTGGGGTAGAGGAAGCGGAGCGGGTTCTCCGGGATGTTCTCGGCCGCCATCACCTTATAGGTTCGGATGATGTCGGGCAGAGAGACGGCGCTCAGCTCCTTCTTAGTGTACGGCTCCACGGAGTGATAGACCGGCTTTTCTGGTTGGACAGAGACACACATGTGAAACTCAACGCATAGTTAAGGTTCTTCACTTCAACCCAAAACGAGCCTGAAACCGGACCAGGAACGATTTCAAAACCAGTTTGAAACCAAAGCCCAACACCTCAACCAAAAACTAGTATCCAGGTCATAAAAAAACCAGAGCCAAACCAGTTTAAACCACAGGAAAACCAATTTAAATCAAGTCTAACACCAGGTCCAGAAGCAGTCTAAAAGCACATTGCACAGAGTCTTAAACTGGTCCAGAACCAATCCAGAAACCAGTCTAAAACCACTGCCAAACCATTCTAAAACCAGGTCTACCGTCAAGTCCAAAACCAGTCTAAAACTATTGTCCAGGTCATAAAAGAAACCAGATCAAAACCAGTTTAAACCACAGGAAAACCAACTAAAAGCCAAGTCTAGCACCAGGTCCAGAAGCCAACTGGAAAGAGTCTTAAACTGGTCCAAAACCAACCCAGAAACCAGTGAAAAACCAGTACAACCAGCATGAAACTGGACGGGCAGAGAGACGGCGCCTAGCTCTTTCTTAGTGTACGGCTCCACGGAGTGATAGACCGGCTTTTCTGGTTGGACAGAGAGACACGTGTGAAACTCAACGCATAGTTAAGGTTCTTCACTTCAACCCAAAACCAGCCTGAAACCGGACCAGGAACGATTTCAAAACCAGTTTGAAACCAAAGCCCAACACCTCAACCAAAAACTAGTATCCAGGTCATAAAAAAACCAGAGCCAAACCAGTTTAAACCACAGGAAAACCAATTAAAGACAAGTCTAACACCAGGTCCAGAAGCAGTCTAAAAGCACATTGCACAGAGTCTTAAACTGGTCCAGAACCAATCCAGAAACCAGTCTAAAACTACTGCCAAACCATTCTAAAACCAGGTCTACCATCAAGTCCAAAACCAGTCTAAAACTATTGTCCAGGTCATAAAAGAAACCAGATCAAAACCAGTTTAAACCACAGGAAAACCAACTAAAGGCCAAGTCTAGCACCAGGTCCAGAAGCCAACTGGAAAGAGTCTTAAACTGGTCCAAAACCAACCCAGAAACCAGTGAAAAACCAGTACAATCAGCCTTAAACCAGACTAGAAACTATTTAAAAACCAGTTTGAAACCAAAGCCCAACACCTCAACCAAAAACCAGTGTCCAGGTCATAAAAGAAACCAGAGTGAAACCAGTTTAAACCACAGGAAAACCAATTAAAGACAAGTCTAGCACCGGGTTCAGAAGCCGACTGGAAAGAGTCTTAAACTGGTCCAAACAAATCCAGAAACCAGTCAAAAACCACAGCCAAGCCAGTCTAAAACCAAGTCTACCACCAGGTCCTCAATCAGTCCAAAACCAGGCAAAAACCAGTGTCCAGGTCATAAAAGAAACCAGAGGGAAACCAGTTTAAACCACAGGAAAACCAATAAAAGACAAGTCTAGCACCGGGTTCAGAAGCCAACTGGAAAGAGTCTTAAACTGGTCCAAAACCAATACAGAAACCAGTGAAAAACCAGTACAATCAGCCTTAAACCAGACTAGAAACTATTTAAAAACCAGTTTGAAACCAAAGCCCAACACCTCAACCAAAAACCAGTGTCCAGGTCATAAAAGAAACCAGAGTGAAACCAGTTTAAACCACAGGAAAACCAATTAAAGACAAGTCTAGCACCGGGTTCAGAAGCCGACTGGAAAGAGTCTTAAACTGGTCCAAACAAATCCAGAAACCAGTCAAAAACCACAGCCAAGCCAGTCTAAAACCAAGTCTACCACCAGGTCCTCAATCAGTCCAAAACCAGGCAAAAACCAGTGTCCAGGTCATAAAAGAAACCAGAGGGAAACAAATTTAAACCACAAGAAAACCAATTAAAAGCCAAGTCTAGCACCGGATTCAGAACCAGATTAGAGAGGGTCTTAAACTGGTCCAAAACCAACCCAGAACCAGTGACAAACCGGTCCAACAACCACAATAATACATGCCTTTAGACGTATAAAGCATCTAACTGTGGTTCTGTGGTGTTTATGAGCTTCAGAGGCCTTTCAGAAGCAGCTCGTCTTTACCGTGGACGTCGTGTTCGATCCAGGTGAAGGTGATCGCCCCCTCTCGGCTGCTTTCACTGAACCGGAGCAGGAAGGTGCCCGGACACTTGTCGCTCAGCAGACCCTTCTCCCGCTCCTTGCTGATGAAGCCCATGATGGAGCCGTCGTTCCACAGGGAGAGGAGGTGCCTTTTAATCAGGTCCAGGATCCCTTCGATCCACAGCCAGAACGGGAAGGCTTTCTCGTTGGCACTCTGCTGCTGGACACACAAGAAGACTTCGGCGTCATTAGACTCGACCAATCAGAGCAGCGCACCTGTTGGAGGACGGGCTGAAACTCACCTTGCAGAACTTGGTCCAGGGGATTTGTCCTTCTGGGTTCCTCTGGGCTTTGGCTCCTACACAGAGACACATTTCCAATCAATCAATCAATCAATCGCCCTTCGTGTAATTACAAGCTGGCGTCGTGATTCTGGTGACTTCAGGGGAATCGAGCTGATTTTGTCCCAGACTGAAATATCTCAACAAATATCTGACAGCTTGGAGGAAAACTCTCAGGCTCCTGCAGTATTTTAATCACATCTGACCAATCCGATCCCCTTCAGGAGCTTCCTTCTATCACTTTCATGTTTTCTTACTCGTTTTCTTGCTCCTGACATTGATGTGAGATCTGAAAGTCCTATTTTTGCCCGAGACTTTTCTGCACCTGCAAGAAAAAGTCTTCTAGATTCACGCGTTTGTTTTCCTCACAGGATGAATTCTGCTGACTTTGTTGACATCATCATCAGGTCAAAGCTGTGACGAAGCTCCCATTAGTCCCATCTGTACTCCGTTTAGTGCATTAACTTAAGATTAGGAACCTGGTAAATGTCACCGTTAGCATGCTAGCTTGTTAGCATGCGCCCTGTGTCTGTATACATTATCCATGGATGTATTTACAATCAATCTGCAAGTACTGCTAATGAAATTTTATGCTTTTTTAAAACCTCAACAGCAAAAAAACCCAGTTTTGATATTAATAAATGCATTTAAAGTTGGTAAATATAATAATCTAACTGGTTAATATTCAACCAAACCTGTGTTGCTGGTAGAAACAGCTCAGTTCTGTCATGACTGAATGTCATTTAGTGCTACATCTAAAACTGACCGCCTCAGGTCTTCATGAAATTAGCTTCAGAGCTGAAAATCAACAGGATTTTCTTCCAGGAAGGATTGTTTTGAGTTCTTTGAAGGGACTGTCTTCATATCCATTGAAAACATATTAAAAACTAAAGATGCCGTAGCCTATAGCAGTGGTTCCCAACTGGTCCAGCCTCAGGACCCACTACGTCTCTATTAATAACAGTCGTGACCCAAACTGTTGAAGTTTGCTGTTCCTGTTAACTAATTAAAGTTTATTTGGGTGTAGTTTCAGCGCATTTGATACAACTTAGGAAGATTTTGGCTCATTTTTTTGCTAATTTTGGGATATTTGGACGCTTTTGCCAAGTTTTTAGGCATATTTTGACAGATTTTGAGCACATTTTGGTTCATTTTTGGCACATTTTAGCATAAATTTCTCCAATAAGCTGTCAGAGCCAAATCTAGAGGTTAATAGTGGGCAACTACTGGTGTCACCACCACTAAATATCCTGCTACTGGAAGCAAACTGTGTCATAAGAAACACGTCCTTTAAAATAAAAGACTTTACACCACTACTTTTTAGGGGGGCCATGCTTCTGCGACCCTCTAAAAATTGCTTCGCGACCCACTTTTGGGTCCCGACCCACCAGTTGAGAACCACTGGCCTAGTGCAATAAACTACGATTTCATTTTGTAGCTTTTAAGTAGTTTGTTTTAAAATGAGCAGAAACGTGAGTGTGGTTCCTGCTCTTGTTCTTTAAAGGTCTATCTACGCTAACACCAGCTGTCAGAGTGTCACTAGTCTGGAGTTCTGACCGAGCAGCTTGTCGGCCAGCATGTTGAGCTGCTCCTGGTTCAGGCCTCGCTTGGTGACGGAGGAGAACTGCCAGCTGAGCACCTCGGACAGCTGGGACCACTTGGCCGGAGGAGGGGAGAGGAAGAACTTCAGGTTCTGGAAAACAGAGAAGCCCGTCAGCTCCAGAGCGGCGGCGGCGACGTGGAGCCGCTGGAGAGGAGTAAAGTCAAGGCGCTCTTACTTTGGGCTCCGTGGTGAGCATGTTGTACCAGAGGATGGAGGCCCAGCCGCTGGGCAGCTGGCAGACGTTGGAGATGACGACAACAGGAAGAGACATGGCCTGCAGGAAGTGACACAAGTCAGTAACGACAACACAACGGGTCGGGTTGTAACGTCGAGCTGAACGCTGGAGTCCTGTTTGAGTCTCGTCTCACCTCCAGCTTGATGTCGAGTCCAGACTGGTTGAGCTGCAGTTCGGACTCGAAGCTGAGCGAGTGGAGCTCCTCGGTGACGATCAGAGGCCCCTGAGCAAACAGACACACACTCAGCTCGCACAAAGCCACCACACACACACAGCTACAACACACCCAGAGGTCCCTCAACTCTCTGCAGGTTCATCAGGTTACATCTCACACCTTTATCACCACGTTAAACGTCCCTGAACACCTGAAACCATCACAGCACGTCACAACATAACAGGAAGTCTTTACAATCAGTGATGTTTATGCCAGACAGACACAAAACTAATCCGTTAAAATCAAGTTCTAATAACTATTTTATGAACTGATCCAGATTTTAGCCAAACACATGCTTCAGAACATGGAGACCCTCGTATCTGATGAACAGCAGATGAGAGACGATATTTAAGACTTTTAAACTGAAATAAACTGAATTACTACAATACACCAAAACTATTTAATGATGATTAAACAGAAACCGCAAATAACTTGTAGAATAAACGTCACTGAAGCGTGTTTTAAAGGTTTTACTTGTGACATGATGAGCGTCACTGGGTTTGGTGTTATTCTTAACTTCCCCACCAGATGGCGCCAGAGTAAAACTGATGAACCAAAACAGGAAGTTGACTTTCATACTCAGAACAAACTGCTTCACGTTACTTTGACTTAAACAGGGTTCGAAAGGCTCTCACCTCGTTTGTTCTGTTGCCGGCTACTTTCTGCTCTTTCAGTTGCTGCGTTAAGAAAAAGACGACGTTAAAAAAAAACAATAATATCAAAATGAAATCGACGACGCCTGCGTGACGTCCGACAGCCGTTGAGGAAACCTTCGGACGCCGAAGCCTTACCAGGTGTCTGAACTCTGCTGCCAGGCTGCCGTTGGACTCCTCCATGTTCATCACTTTGGTGTTCGTTCCCAAAATGTTGAACTTCCGAAACCTAATTTTGGTAAACATCATTTTTTAGTGGAGGCTGATGTGGCGCCGCTTCTGCATCACAGAACAAGTAAATATCTGAGACGTACCCTTTCTTCTCCGTGACGTCCCTGAGGGAGACAAGAGGAGTGTTATATCGGTTTGAAAGGCGAGCAGGGGTTCAGATTTTCAACAACCTTGAGCGAACTCACTTATCGAACACAGCCTTGACCTTGAGCTGGTAGTTAAACTCCTGCAGCTTCACCAGGAACCTGAACGAAACGAGACACTGGACTGAGACAGGAGGCTGCAGGTGTTTGGTTTAATCCTCGTCTGTTTGTTTCTTACCGGAGCTTCACGGTAAACTGGACGCCTGTTTTCAACACCAGCGGCCTCTGAGGGTGGGTGGGCATGCAGGGCTGCCTCTCCACGACCAGGGAGCTACACAAGCAGACAATAATCACCACCCATAGTCAATGAGACGATCGATAACCTGTGATTGAGGGGTTTTTCTCACTTGGAGAGGAGGTTCTTGAGGAGCTCCAGAGCTCGGCCCTCCAGGAAGGCTTTCTTCTGCGTGATGGGGTCGTTGTCGTAGGTGAACTTCTGCTCCAGCTCCTGCAGCTTCTTCAGGTGCTGACGGACCTGCTGGAGGCTCTCGGCTACAGCGGTGAACCTGGAGGAGGAGGAAACATGAGGAGGAGGAGGAGATGGAGGACAAGGCGGAGAAGAGGAGGACGAGAGAGTCACCAGTTCTGCAGCTGGTCCACGCAGGCGTTGGGCGGACCGCCGATGCAGGCGATCTGCTGCCGCTGCTTCCACTCGGGCAGCTCCTCGGAGATCAGGTCGGACAGCAGCGCCTGGGTGGCGTTCAGGAGGTCGGTCAGCTGGATCACCACGTCCTGACAGACAGAGGAGGTCACATGACGGTCAAGTCTTTGGAAGGCACACCTGCATATCTGTAACTTAGTGCTTTCTGGCATTTATAGCACATGGTTTTCCACAGCAGCATCTCCTGGTGATGAGAGGCGGCGTTTCCACAGGAATCATGTCCTTCAGCTGTTTGTTTCCTTTGACGTTACCTCCCAACAGATACTGGTTACTGGACGTACTACAGTTCTTCAGACTCAGCCAGGGCCAACGTTTTATCTCATTGTTGCACTGTACTACTACTTATACACCGATCAGACATGACATCATGACCACCTGCCTAATACTGTGTTGGTCCCCTTATGTGGTCCAAAATGCTCTGAACCATTGGGCATGGACCAGGGCAGTGGTTCTCAACTGGTCCAGCCTCAGGACCCACTATGTCTCTATTAGTAACGGTTACGACCCAGCTTTTTGAAGTTTGCTGTTCCTGTTAACAAATTAAGGTTTATCTGGATGTAGTTTCAGCATATTTTGATCCAGCTTGGGAAAATTTTGGCTTATTTTTTTGTTAATTATGGTTTATTTGGACGTTTTTGCCAAGTTTTGGGCATATTTTGGCCCATTTTGACAGATTCTGAGCACATTTTGGTTCATTTTTGGCACATTTTAGCGTAAATTACTCCTATAAGCTGGCAGAGACAAATCTAGAGGTTATTAATGGGCAAATACTGGTGTCACCACCACTAAATATCCTGCTACTGAAAGCAAACTGTGTCATAAGAAACACGTCCTTTATAATAAAAGACTCTATACTACTGCTGTTTTGGGGGGGCATGCTTCTGCGACCCTCTCAAAAAGGCTTCCCGACCCACCAGTTGAGAACCAATGGACCAGAGGACCTCTCAGGGGGTCCTATGGGGTCTGGAACCACTGGATCCTTTGGGTCTTGTGCAGTGGGGCCTCTGTCAATCCAACTTGTTCCGCTGCATCCTGTTGATGCTTGATCAGAATGGGCTGTAGGAAGTCTGGAGGTCACATCAACATGTTGGACCATTGTCATGTTCCTCAACATGTTCCTGATTGGTTGGTGTTGTTTCCATGTGGTGGGGTGCATTTTCGTGGGACGATGTTTATTTGGGCGTCTAAGTCTGATCAAGGTTTTCCATCAGAACACCACATAGAACCAATATGATCAATGGTACTCCCTTCACCTGTCAGTGGTCAGGGTGTTGGGGCTGATTGGTGTACTTAGTACTACAACCTAGCGCCATGGCGTAAAAACACCAGCGCTAACTAGCGTGTAACTGCAGACACATCGGTGATAATAGGGATCGACTGATATGAGTTTTCAAGGCAAGTGCCAGTAATTAGGAATCAAGAAAGACCGATAACTGATATGTATTAAATGTGATGTTTTAACAGCAGAGAACCTGTCATTCATGACTATAATAACATACGAATAAGTAACATAGAAACAGGAGTGATTAAATTAGGACGCTCTCCTCTGTTCATCGATGGAGACTGATCAGTTTTATCACTTTTATTGTCCACTAAGGTCCAAAACGTGAAGCTCTATTCAATATTCTTCTCCAGACTCGGTTTCAGCTTAATCTGTGGCTGCCTTCTAGCTTAGCTGCTAGCCGTTAGCATTAGCATGAGTCGGTCAATCCCCCACAAGTATGAATTCTCAGGGAATACGTAAAGCTGAAACCAAGACTGGTCCTTTACATCTGCATTACTTCCAACCGCCAGCAGGGGGCGACTCCAAAAAGGATTCTATGACCATAATTCTCACTCGATCTGTTCCCTCAGTGAATGTTTCCCTGCTGAGTTTACGGCCTCAATCACTAGTTTCAAGTCTCCTTCAATGCAGCAGGGTGATCTGTGCACGAGTTATGGTTCAGTTTTAGAGTAAAGTAGACGCTAAAGTAGTGAATGTTTACACAAGACTCTCCCAAACTCAAGGCCTCAAAGCAGCGGTCCACCAACCAATGGGTGCCTTCATGGTCGCTACATGTTCTTTTAGTTTGTGCTATAAAACACTCCTCAAGAACTGCTTTCCTGAGACTATAACCTGGATCTTACAGCTCCTTTCTAGGTTTCTAATTCGGCTACTTTCATTGGGTAAAACGTAAATAAATCGAGGCTGTAAAATGGGCTTGTGTCCCATGAATGAGCCTAAAAAGAGGGAGGATCCAAACCCAGATGTGAGGGATAATCACTGTTATTACTGGTCAGTCGGTGCGTCTCTCTGCTCACCTGACGTTTGGCCTTCAGCTCCATGCACATCCTCATAATCGTCGTCTTCTCTTTCTCCTGCTCCTTTGGCGTCATGCCGTTCATTTCGTTCTCTACGGAACAGGACAGAGCACAAACCTGAAACCTGAGGGCCTCTCCGACTTGTTCTACCTGTGTGAGCTTTGGGGAACCACCAGGGGTTCAAGTCCAGTCCAGACGTCCTCACCTCTGTTCTTCAGCGTGTTGATTCTGAAGTCGTACTCGTCCTGCAGGTCCTCCAGGTTCTTGATGTTCTGATCCACCACCTGGAAGGACAAACGCCGTTTAAACCACCTCCAGCAGACCAGACTGAACCTGAACCCGACAGGACCTCTTGTTCTGGTTCACCTGGACTCGGTCCTTCATCTCCTTCACGTTGTTGTCCAGCTTCTGTTTCTCCACCACCATCGCCGACACCGTCCCCTCGCCCTCCTGCTGCAGGAGCACAACACCTTCTTAAAGTTCTTCATCGCAATAACGTTTACTTTGGTCTAATACTCTAATAGTACTCTGTTTTTCTGCTGTGTACTGCTATAGTACTGTGTTTTACTGCTGTGTACTGCTATAGTACTCTGTTTTGCTGCTGTGTACTGCTAAAATACTCTGTTTTACTGCTGTGTACTGCTAAAATACTCTGTTTTACTGCTGTGTACTGCTATAATACTCTGTTTTACTGCTGTGTACTGCTATAATACTCTGTTTTATTCCTGTGTATTGTTATAGTACTCTGTTTTACTGCTGTGTACTGCTATAGTACTCTGTTTTACTGCCGTGTACTGCAATAGTACTCTGTTTTACTGCTGTGTACTGCTATAGTACTCTGTTTTAATGCCGTGTACTGCAATAGTACTCTATTTTATTCCTGTGTACTCTAATAGTACTCTGGTTTATAGTTTTCTGTACTCTAATAGTACTCTGTTTTACTGCTGTGTACTCTAATAGTACTCTGTTTTACTGCTGTGTACTCTAATAGTACTCTGTTTTTCTGCTGTGTACTGTTATAGTACTCTGTTTTACTCCTGTGTACTGTTATAGTACTCTGTTTTACTGCTGTGTACTGCTATAGTACTCTGTTTTACTGCTGTGTACTCTAATAGTACTCTGTTTTACTGCTGTGTACTGCTATAGTACTCTGTTTTACTGCTGTGTACTCTAATAGTACTCCGTTTTACTGCTGTGTACTGTTATAGTACTCTGTTTTGCTGCTGTTTACTCTAATAGTACTCTGGTTTACTGCTGTGTACTGCAATAGTACTCTGTTTTATTACTGTGTACTGCTATAGTACTCTGTTTTATTACTGTGTACTGCTATAGTACTCTGTTTTATTACTGTGTACTCTAATAATACTCTGGTTTATAGTTTTCTGTACTCTAATAGTACTCCGTTTTGCTGCTGTGTACTGCTATAGTACTCTGTTTTATTACTGTGTACTGCTATAGTACTCTGTTTTATTACTGTGTACTGCTATAGTACTCTGTTTTATTACTGTGTACTGCTATAGTACTCTGTTTTATTACTGTGTACTCTAATAATACTCTGGTTTATAGTTTTCTGTACTCTAATAGTACTCCGTTTTGCTGCTGTGTACTGCTATAGTACTCTGTTTTATTACTGTGTACTGCTATAGTACTCTGTTTTATTACTGTGTACTGCTATAGTACTCTGTTTTATTACTGTGTACTGCTATAGTACTCTGTTTTATTACTGTGTACTGCTATAATACTCTGTTTTATTACTGTGTACTGCTATAATACTCTGTTTTATTACTGTGTACTGCTATAATACTCTGTTTTATTACTGTGTACTCTAATAATACTCTGTTTTATAGTTTTCTTTTTTACCTCGGCGCTCTTTGCACTGGCCAAGATCTTCTGCTCCTCCTTCAGGTTCCTGGAGATGATCATGGCCATGTGGACTGGATCCTCCTGGAACCGGTCCTGGAGAGAGAACCGGTCTGCGTTCAGAACCCGTCACCAAAGTGAGAACCGTCTAGAAACAAGCGCCGGCGTCTGACCTGCAGGTTCCTCTTGATCTTGCGGATGTTGTGCTGCAGCAGGAAGTTGTTCTCCAGGGCGAAGCGGCTGTGCTGGTCGTCCAGCTGGGCCAGGAGGTCGTGGAACCGAACGGTGGCCAGAGAGTCCTGGAAGGCCACCGTGTCCCTGGGGAGGGTTCGGGTTAACTCATAGTACTGCTGCAGGGCTGCTACCAAGGGGACTGGTTTACACTTGGTACTGGACTGGGTTTACACTGGTCTTAGACTGGGTTTACACTGGTCTTAGACTGGGTTTACACTTGGTACTGGTCTACTGGACTGGTTTACACTGGTTTTACACTTGGTACTAGGCTAGTTTAACACTTGGTACTGGACTGGTTTTACACTGGTTTTACACTTGGTACTGGACTGGTTTTAGACATGGTTCTGGAGTGGTTTTACACTGGTCTTAGACTGGTTTTAGACATGGTTCTGGAGTGGCTTTACATTGGTTTAACATTTGGTCCTGGACTGGTTTTAGACTGGTTTTATACTTGGCTCTGGACTGGTTTTACTTTTGGTACTGTACTGGTTTTACACTTGGTACTGGACTGGTTTTAGACTTGGTCCTGGACTGGTTTTACACTGGTTTTACACTTGGTTCTGGACTTGTTTTAGACTGGTTTTACACTTAATTTTGGACTGGTTTTAGACTGGTTTTACATTTGTCTCTGGACTGGTTTTACTTTTGGTTTTGGACTGGTTTTATACTGGTTTTACCCTTGTTACTGGACTGGTTTTCCACTTGGTTCTGGACTGGTTTTAGACTGGTTTTACACTTAATTTTGGACTGGTTTAATACTTGGTTCTGGACTGGTTTTAGATTTGGCTCTGGACTGGTTTTACTCTTGGTTCTGGACTGGTTTTATACTGGTTTTAGACTTGGTTCTGGACTGGTTTTATACTGGTTTTACACTTGGTTCTGGACTGGTTTTAGATTTGGCTCTGGACTGGTTTTACCCTTGGTTCTGGACTGGTTTTATACTGGTTTTAGACTTGGTTCTGGACTAGTTTTATACTGGTTTAATACTTGGTTCTGGACTGGTTTTATACTGGTTTTACACTTGGTTCTGGACTGGTTTTAGACTGGTTTTACACTTGGTTCTGGACTGGTTTAATACTTAGTTCTGGACTGGTTTTAGACTGGTTTTACACTTGGTTCTGGACTGGTTTAATACTTAGTTCTGGACTGGTTTTACCCTTGGTTCTGGACTGGTTTTATACTGGTTTATTCTTGGTTCTGGACTGGTTTTATACTGGTTTAATACTTGATTCTGGACTGGTTTTATACTGGTTTTACTCTTGGTTCTGGACTGGTTTTAGACTGGTTTTACACTTGGTACTGGACTGGTTTAATACTTAGTTCTGGACTGGTTTTAGACTGGTTTTACACTTGGTACTGGACTGGTTTTAGACTGGTTTTACACTTGGTACTGGACTGGTTTAATACTTAGTTCTGGACTGGTTTTACCCTTGGTTCTGGACTGGTTTTAACTGGTTTAATACTGTCTACTGTGTTTTCTGTATTCTGTTCCTGTTTCTGTGTTTTTTGTGCCTCCAAACATAAAAACCAGGATAAATATTACAGCAGAGACGACACAGAGGTCAAAGGTCAACATGCTGAATGTATTTGACTTTAGTTTTACGTCCATCTGACACCACAGGTTGTTGCGGTTCACTTTAAGGAGACATTTAACAGTGAACTGTTACACATTCAGCCTAAAAGAGGAACCATCTGCTCAGCTGCAGCGTTCAGGCAGTTTAAAAACACAAACACAAGCTTTTATTCACCAACCATAGCTTCACTGTTTGTCTGTGAAGCACCGCGGCATGAAGGACTGTTAAAGGCAGCGTTTGACTCCTCACCAGTCGATGCTCTCGATCCACTTGCTCAGATACTGCCGGATGTCCATGGGGAAGGAGTCGTCGTACAGCTGGTCCACCTGCTCCAGGTACTTGCAGTCCAGCATCTGAAGCTGGCACCACTGCGCCATCTTCTGGGGAAAGAGAGCAGCTTCGTGAGGACTCAGGGTCGAGCAGACTGAGGATGCTGTTCAAACATTTCAGACAACTGTATGTGAATATAACCTGAGAGGGATGCTTTTACAAAATAAACATGTCAGAGCTGCATTTAAGACAGTTTAGTAGTTTCTTTTTGCTGAAGTAGAGCCAGGAGGGACATGCAGTGTGTTGCTGAGTTTTTACTGGGCTTGTTTGCAGCACAAGGAATAAGAGAATCAGAAGTGCTGACTCAGTGATTATCCCACATCCTCTGTGACTCACTGGTGCTCCGTAATATTTGAAATGAAAGATTAGATCTCCAATCTGTGAGGGTGAAGCCTAATTCAGGTATCCATCGACAGGAAAATCCAAAATCAAGACATGTTTTGATCAGCTCGTGCTGTATTGAGGAGAAAACGGACTCATCATTGCATTTTAAAACCTTACAGCTGCTCAAATTAACTATAATTGGTTATAATTCAACATAATTCTTCAGCTAAACTCTGCTACTGTTGCGTCAATCCTTATTAAACTCATTTCTATTATTATTTTCTTATTATAAGCCTTCAAAAATGAATGTAGGAGGCCGGTCAAGTCATGGTAGGTTTTATTTTCCCCACTAGCGTAGCTCTGCCTCCAGCATCAGTCCAATTACAGCCTTCAGCAGGAATATTTCCTCAACAAACAGGGATCTACATGAGACCAGATGCACTGCAGAGTGAGTAAAACACAGTACACTCAGTTTTGCATGTACATGGCTGCACGTAACAGGTTTACTATGTGTGCATAACACGTTTCATATGTTTATTTGTGGAGACTAATCCCCCTCTGGTCATCAGTGCAGCCCACCCAGCCTTGCTAGCTCTGGTCAACCAAACTCCGTTCAGAAATAAGCCTCTTTTACGGATTTCTAGTCAAACCTCCCATATTATCATCAGTAAAATTAGCTTCAACGTTTTTATCTAAATGCTGGTGCTTCACTTAAGAGTTCGGCCTGTATTTAATCCACCTGATGTCACATTTTAAATAACAACTACACATTTACTACAAAGGCTCTGTCAGTAATTATTGACCTTTAGTAGTGGGCGGTGATGACGATGTTAATTCTGTAAAAAAAAAAAGTTGATTTTAAGTCGAAATGCGGCAGCTACAAGCAAACCAAGTATACAAGAGGAAGCTAGAATTGCATTTACTGCTTTTCTATAACTTGTCTGTTGATTAGCTTGATCGATTAGCAAAGCCAAGTTCAACTGCTCTGCTGAGTTGCTTATCTCAGTGTGACAACAGAGAGCAGAACTGGGCTAATCAATGCCTCAACATGAAGAAATAACGACTCGAACTCACCTTTTGTGTTCAGAAGACGTTTCTAGTCCCTCACAGAAACGATGCAGTGTTTCCCAAAATGTTTATTTCCTAAATTGCGCAAGGATTTCGCCAGGCAGCCTTTTTCTACTGTACGGAAACGCATTCAGCCAATCACCGCTTAGAATACACGGAAAGGTCCCGCCCCTTTACTTGTGATAGCCAATCAGAATGAAGAACAGCCGGCTGTTCTGCCATTTAGCATTTACACCCATAATAGCAATAATAATAATGGCGTGTTTCATCTAAATCCTCTCCTATAAGCAGAAAATCAAACGTGAAGATGTATTTCATGTTTTTATAAACGTTTAATGTGTAATGCTGTCCGTCAAAAATATTCTACATTTTAAAAGCAAAATCCTGGTTAGTTTCAGAGGGGGAGGGAGCCACTACACAGAACAGCTGAGAGTGAACCACGTGTTTTTCGAGAAAGAGAAAGTAAGTAGGACACCCAGAGCTCTAAAACTGAAACTTAACTCACTGCAAGGGCAAGTTTGTGCACTATGATGTGAAATTTATCAAAAAATAAGATCAGCAAATATTATTAAGATATTAAAAAATAAAACTTTAGTCATGGATTCTGATCAGTGCACAGTAAACTCATTTGTTCTTCATTTTATCATCAGGGCAGCTTCAGATTTCACCTGCAAAGATAAAAAAAAACCACATAAGGATATGATATTTAAAATTTAAAAAATACAAGGCAGTAGTCTTGTCAGCATCTTGTGTAGTATTAATGTTTTTTAATAATGGTCATTAATGGGACGTAAATAGGAATAACACACTTCTCACCTTTTATATGAAACATTTTCTCTTTTCTGTGGAACAAACTCAGACGTTACACCTCAGACATGCATTCAGATCTCATTATTTGCAGAGCACATCTGTAAATGGACGGGACCTCACTTTGATGACAATGAAAGCTGATGTTATTAGTGTCTGTGGAGCTCAAAGCTGGATAAATGTTTAGGGCTTGTTCACAAAACAAACCCTAAAATTTTTTATTTATGCTGGAATTTGAATTTTTAGGTCTCCAGAAAATATTTAGGTGTTTGTTTTGTGTCTCTTTGTGGTGATTTTGTGACTCTTTTTCTGTGTTTTTGTCTTGTTGGTGGTTTTCAGTTACTTTCTGATGGTTTTTTGTCGCTTTGTGGTGGTTTTGTTTCTCTTGACGTCTTGATTATTTGGTCAAATGAATCTTAAAACCATTAAACATTCCAACCTTTGCAGAGTCAGAACAAACAAGACGACTCTAAACAGTCAGAGGATCATCTGAAGAGATTCAGGTCCTGATGCCAACAACACAAACTTCCTCTGAAGGACCACATAAAGACAGAGTGAGGACTTGAACCTGGGATCTCCTGGTTACAAGGTCTGGCTCCAAACCACTGGACTACCATGACATGTGTGTTGACCTGTCATCACATCACAACTAGTCCACCAGCAGCCTTTGACCTTGTCCTGGATTTGTCCTGGATTTGTCCTGGATTTGTCCTGGATTTGTCCTGGATCCAGATCAGCCCAACACAAAGCAGAAGGCCATGGTTCCACTTTGACTCCAGTGAATGTGTTCAGAGTTCAGCTGAGTTTGCTTCTCATCCAGTCTGATCTCAGTCTGTGAGCTTGTTGCTGCTGCTCAGCGCTGAAGATGGTCCAGAGGAGGACCACGGAGACCTTCAACTGCCAGGTGTGTGTTCGATCCCCGCTGGATGATACACGTCAGTCTGTGTGTGTGTGATGAATGAATAACTCCAACAAAACAAACCAAAACCCCCAAAAACCAAAACTTAAACTGCGTCCTTGCGTCGAATTCCCGATTTCATTTCATGGATGGTGGACCTTGGAGGACACAACGACAGGAAGTGAAGGTAAGAAAGCTAGCTGGCTCAGCTAAACAGCTAGCTTTACTGGTTTTGTGTCTCTTGTTGGTGTTTTTGGTGTTTTTGTGTCTCTTTCTGGGTTTTTCTTCGTTAATCGTGCCCTCCACCTCCACCTCTGCATAGCTACCAGCCTTTTCTCCCTCCTTTCCCTTCATGTGGGCGTGAGTGAGGTGCTTCGCTCTGATTGGACAATGAGGACACCTGCACCAGGAAGTGACTCACCTGCCAATAAACCTTTTATTGATTGTTGACCTTTGAGGACACAAAGACGGGAGGTGAAGATAAGGAAGCTCGCTGGCTCAGGTAAACTCTCTGTACCTGTAAGACTGTGTTTCCACATCAGACACTAACATCATCCAGTTTGCTGACGACTCCACCTCCACCTGCCCTCTGTAGGCCAGTCTGAGGGGGCGACGGCTCAGCCTGGCCTTCCTGAGCAGCCTGATGAAGTAAAGCCACTTTGGGGCCTTCTTTACCGGGGCAGCGGTGTGGACAGATGTTCGTTCAAGGCCGAGGAACTTGTGGCTGTCCACCTTCTCCACTTCAGTCCCTTTGATGATGAGAGTTTGTTGAGTCTGCATTTAGAACCACAGTCCTGTAGCCCGCCTCGCCCCTCACCCGTGATGAGTCCCAGGATCGTAGCGTCGTCACCATACTTGAAGACTGATGTTGTCCTGGGTGGACACTCAGTCATGTGTGTAGAGGGTGAATAGTTCTCCGAGACCTTTCTGTCAACAAGAAAGTCCAGGATCCAGGTGCAGGTGGCGTTCGTTATATCAAACCTGCTCAGGGTCTCAATCAGCTTCCCCCGGTGGATGGTATTAAATGTGGAACTATAGTCCAGAAAGAGCATCCTGGCGTATGTTCTGCTGGTCCAGGTGTTGTGAAGGGTGGTGGAGGACCAGGGCCACCGCGTCGTCCACTGATCTGTTAGGACAATAGGTAGGGGGTCAGCGGTGTCGGGGATCACATTGTTGTTGTGGGTCAGGACTGGCTTTTCCAGGCACTTCATGGATACTGGTCTGTAGTGGTTGTGGGTGGATGCGTTTGGTCTCTTGAGGACTGGAATGATGATGCTGGACTTGAAAACCCGGGGGGACCGCTGCTTGTGTTTGGGACAGGTTGAAGATATCAGTATACACACCTGCTAGTAGTCCTGCACAGGCCTTTAGGAGTCTGGGTGAAACGGCATCTGGACCTGCTGCCGTAAGGGGATTCACCTGCTTCAGAGCCTTGAGGACCTGAATGTGTGTTTTGGTGGTTTTGTGTCACTTTTGGTGTCTTGTTGTGGTGTTTTTGTGCTTTTTCGTGGCGGTTTTCTGTTACTTGTTGGTGGTTTTTAGTCTTTGTGCTGGTTTTGTGCCTTTTTGTGGCGGTTTTGGAACTTTTATTAGTGTTTTCTGTCACTTTTTGGTGGTTTTGTGCCTTTTTGTGGCGGTTTTCTGTTACTTGTTGATGGTTTTTAGTCTTTGTGCTGGTTTTGTGCCTTTTTGTGGCGGTTTTGGGACTTTTATTAGTGTTTTGTAGCACTTGTTGGTGGTTTTGTGCCTTTTTGTGGCAGTTTTGGGACTTTTATTAGTGTTTTGTGTCACTTTTTAGTGGTTTTGTGCCTTTTTGTGGCGGTTTTCTGTTACTTGTTGGTGGTTTTTAGTCTTTGTGCTGGTTTTGTGCCTTTTTGTGGCGGTTTTGGGACTTTTATTAGTGTTTTGTGTCACTTGTTGGTGGTTTTGTGCCTTTTTGTGGTGGTTTTGGGATTTTTATTAGTGTTTTGTGGCACTTGTTGGTGGTTTTGTGCCTTTCTGTGGCGGTTTTGGGACTTTTATTAGTGTTTTGTGTCACTTGTTGGTGGTTTTGTGCCTTTTTGTGGCGGTTTTGGGACTTTTATTAGTGTTTTGTGTCACTTGTTGGTGGTTTTGTGCCTTTTTGTGGCGGTTTTGGGACTTTTATTAGTGTTTTGTGTCACTTGTTGGTGGTTTTGTACCTTTTTGTGGTGGTTTTGGGATTTTTATTAGTGTTTTGTGGCACTTGTTGGTGGTTTTGTGCCTTTTTGTGGCGGTTTTGGGACTTTTATTAGTGTTTTGTGTCACTTGTTGGTGGTTTTGTGCCTTTTTGTGGCAGTTTTGGGACTTTTATTAGTGTTTTGTGGCACTTGTTGGTGGTTTTATGCCTTTCTGTGGCGGAATTGGGACTTTTATTAGTGTTTTGTGTCACTTGTTGGTGGTTTTGTGCCTTTTTGTGGCGGTTTTGGGACTTTTATTAGTGTTTTGTGTCACTTGTTGGTGGTTTTGTGCCTTTTTGTGGCGGTTTTGGGACTTTTATTAGTGTTTTGTGTCACTTGTTGGTGGTTTTGTGCCTTTTTGTGGCGGTTTTGGGACTTTTATTAGTGTTTTGTGTCACTTGTTGGTGGTTTTGTGCCTTTTTGTGGTGGTTTGGGGATTTTTATTAGTGTTTTGTGTCACTTGTTGGTGGTTTTGTGCCTTTTTGTGGCGGTTTTGGGACTTTTATTAGTGTTTTGTGTCACTTGTTGGTGGTTTTGTGCCTTTTTGTGGCAGTTTTGGGACTTTTATTAGTGTTTTGTGTCACTTGTTGATGGTTTTGTGCCTTTTTGTGGTGGTTTTGGGATTTTTATTAGTGTTTTGTGGCAGTTGTTGGTGGTTTTGTGCCTTTTTGTGGCAGTTTTGGGACTTTTATTAGTGTTTTGTGTCACTTTTTGGTGGTTTTTGTGCCTTTTTGTGGTGGTTTTGGGACTTTTATTAGAGTTTTGTATCACTTTTTGGTGGTTTTATGCCTTTTTGTGGCGGTTTTGGGACATTAATTAGTGTTTTGTGTCACTTGTTGGTGGTTTTGTGCCTTTTTCTGCTGGTTTTGTGTCTCTTTGTAGTGATTTTGTCCCTTTCTTGTGTTGGTGTGGCTCCCTGGACATCTTAATAGTTCATATGATGTCCACGATCAGTAGTTCTTCTAATTAGTTTGCTCCCCCTACTATTATTTTTCATATGAATGGGGTTTTAAAGGCCTTGTGTCTCTCCTACGAATAGAGAAAACCTACCAGCTTCTTCCTCAGTAATTGTAGGGTGATACCGATCTTAGCCAGTAGGGGTCAGTGTTGGCTTTGTAATGTGAGAGACTGGCGCCGTTATCCTGGAGTCCAAGGAGGTCAGCCCAGTAGTAAAACAGGAGACGAGTCAAGATGGCAGCAAATAGAGGCAGGACTACCAGGAACTGTGTTTGTTCTGTATTTGCTAAATGTTGATGTGCAAATAAAGTCGCTGTCATCGTTGTACAGGTGTAACATCGGTTTGGTGACTCTTAGTGGGGTTTTTGTGACACTTGTTGGTGGTTTTGTACCTTTTTCTAGTGGTTTGGGGGGTTTTGGTGGTGGTTTTGTTTCTCTTGACGTTTTGATTATTTGGTCAAATGAATCTTAAAACCACTAAACATTCCAACCTTTGCAGAGTCAGAACAAACAAGACGACTCTAAACAATCAGAGGATCATCTGAAGAGATTCAGGTCCTGATGCCAACAACACAAACTTCCTCTGAAGGACCACATAAAGACAGAGTGAGGACTTGAACCTGGGATCTCCTGGTTACAAGGTCTGGCTCCAAACCGCTGGACTACCATGACATGTGTGTTGACCTGTCATCACATCACAACTAGTCCACCAACAGCCTTTGACCTTGTCCTGGATTTGTCCTGGATTTGTCCTGGATTTGTCCTGGATCCAGATCAGCCCAACACAAAGCAGAAGGCCATGGTTCCACTTTGACTCCAGTGAATGTGTTCAGAGTTCAGCTGAGTTTGCTTCTCATCCAGTCTGATCTCAGTCTGTGAGCTTGTTGCTGCTGCTCAGCGCTGAAGATGGTCCAGATGGTCCAGAGGAGGACCACGGAGACCTTCAACTGCCAGGTGTGTGTTCGATCCCTGCTGGATGATACAGGTCAGTCTGTGTGTGTGTGATGAATGAATGAGTCCAAACTAAACAAAACTCCAACAAAACAAACCAACCCCCAAAAACCAAAACTTAAACTGCGTCCTTGCGTTTGCGTTGCGTCGAATTTCTGATTTCATTTCATGGATGGTGGACCTTGGAGGACACAACGACAGGAAGTGAAGGTAAGAAAGCTAGCTGGCTCAGCTAAACAGCTAGCTTTACCGGTTTTGTGTCTCTTGTTGGTGGTTTTTGGTGTTTTTGTGTCTCTTTCTGGGTGTTTCCTGGTTAATCGTGCCCTCCACCTCCACCTCTGCATAGTTACCAGCCTTTTCTCCCTCCTTTCCCTTCATGTGGGCGTGAGTGAGGTGCTTCGCTCTGATTGGATGATGAGGACACCTGCACCAGGAAGTGACTCACCTGCCAATAATTGTTTCATTGATTATCAACCATGGAGAGCACAAAGACAAGAAGTGAAGGGACGAAAGCCATAGACATGTATACGTAGACGCCGCGTTGACTGTGGAGGGACGTGCCTAAAGCTCGGCCATCTTGGTACAGGGCTAGCAGAGGGGGGAGTGAATGTAAGTCTATGGAGGTAAGAGGTACTCCACAATCTTAAAGTAGAATTATTCACTGAATTTTCCACCGATTTCCAAACGGTTTGGTTTGTTAAAAACGTCACACATGTAGCTTTGACACAGGATGCTTTTGTTCTATTTATGTCTGCCTGTCCGTCCTCCATGTCTGACGTTTGTAACAAACAATATATGTTGACAACTGATTGATTTATGATCACTTTTATAGTGCAGACATGTCATTCCTCTATAGACGTAATGCACTGTAGGGGCGAGTGGCACTGTACCAAGATGGCCGCCGCGTAGGCACGTCGGCTCCAATCAGCAGCAGCAGTCAGCAGCAGCAGTCAGCGCGGCGTCTACGTATATATGTCTATGACGAAAGCTACCTGGCTCAGGTAAACACTTAGCTTTTACTGCTGGGGTGTTGTAGTAATATTAGCTTAGCACACGTTTTACTTTAAGTATATATGTGTGTTGCTGAGGTGCAGGTTTGGGGCTTTCATACCATATTTGCCTCGTGTTTAATGTTTCTTATCTTCATAATACCTGCAAACTGGTCCTTGACAGATGACATTCATCTTATCAGAGTGACACCATCTGATCTGCTGCAAACCAGCTTTTACACAGAGACAAACTTCACTTTAATCCTCATTTTCTGAACAGCTCGAGTTCAGTGACAGTATACAGATACTATTTCAGGATGACCTTCATATGCAGAGTAGTCCTTGTAGCTGCTGTTCATTTAGTGCATCTTTTGGTGGATCTGGGGGCATAACTTAAGAAAACACCCCCCTCTCCAGGCACCACTAAAGAGTGTTCATCCAAACTTGTCATTTTATTTTGATATTCTGTCCTAAAATATGTCTGAAGCGTGAGGACAGTCTTTCTCTCAGGGATTCGCCTCGAAGGTTTTTCCTCAGGTATAGTTTTAAAATCATGTTTTTCGCTGTATTCATATAGATAAACGTGACACAATCATTAAAAAAGCGAGAGAAAACAACCTGGAAACAACCCAGGCCTGCAGAATAACCTGTCTGGATGGACGTTCTGCAGCAGCCTAAAACAGTGCACTCCAGTTCACTGCAGCATCACCGATCTGTGGCTCGTGGACGTTCTGTTCCAGCAGCAGAACAAAGAGTTGTGGGTCAGACAACCCGTGAAGCACAACAACAGCCAGGACATCTGCACTCGGCTCCAAATCAAGCTGAAGCCTCCCTCTGAGATCACGTTCTGCTCTCACACTGTCAATTTTGGCTGATGGAGTCCAAACCTCCTCGGCTGGTCCCACAATCACATCAGTCGGTGATGGTTTCTGCGTCGGACCCCAAACACTTGATTCTCTTCAGGTTTGTGCTTCATTGAAGGAGCGTTGGGGTTAAAGTGTCTCCACTGGATCCAAGAAATCTACTTATTATTGCTTCCTAGCTGCATTTTTAATCAGTGAAAACCAGCGAGACCCACAACAACACGGCTGAGGACGCCCTCAGTGGGTCCTGGTGCAGTTCCTCTGTTGTCCACCAGAGGCTGCACAACTCCAACAGGAAAATGCACCAGATATTCAACATTAAAGTAGATGTTTTTTAAAGCTTTTATTCTGAAATAATCTGCACTTATGGCTGCAAATGAAAACCCAACTCATTTACTCTGTGAATTGTTGTGCAGGAAAAAATGTTGTTTTTAAAACCTCTTCCTGTTTTAGGCCCTCAATTTTAAGAATATAAATAAGGATTCGCTGAAATTAGTACTTCCTGTAGTATTTCATGTAATGATCCCCTGTGTCTCATTCCTATATGATGGGTTTGGAAGGCATTTTCTGGTTTTTATATATGATTTTTATTGCAATTTGCTTTTTGTTTTATCCTGCAGCCATAAGTTTCCACCATCTTTGACTCTTCAAACTCTTGTTTTCACTAAAGTAGAACTCCTCAGTGTCTGTTTGGATGTGAATGTTTTCATGAGCAGGTGAAGTTATTGAGTCGGTTCTGTCTCTTTGGGGTTGTTTGTGTGTCTCTTGTGTTTATGCTGCATCTGTCCTCGGTCGGGTTTTATCTTTTCATGACTGGTTTATCTATTGGAAGCTGCATGCGTCTTTCTGTCATAAGTTTGCATCTGTTATTTTTTACTCTTTGTTGTTGGTTTGCATCTCTTATTGTTTACTCTTTGTATTGGTTTGCATCTCTCATTGTTTACTCTTTGTTGTTGGTTTGCATCTCTTATTGTTTACTCTTTGCTGCTGGTTTGCATCTCTTATTGTTTACTCTTTGTTGTTGGTTTGCATCTCTTGTTGTTTACTCTTTGTTGTTGGTTTGCATCTCTTATTGTTTACTCTTTGTTGTTGGTTTGCATCTGTTGTTGTTTACTCTTTGTTGTTGGTTTGCATCTCTTATTGTTTACTCTTTGTATTGGTTTGCATCTCTTATTGTTTACTATTTGTTGTTGGTTTGCATCTCTTATTGTTTACTCTTTGCTGCTGGTTTGCATCTCTTGTTGTTTACTGTTTGTTGTTGGTTTGCATCTCTTGTTGTTTACTCTTTGTTGTTGGTTTGCATCTCTTGTTGTTTACTATTTGTTGTTGGTTTGCATCTCTTATTGTTTACTCTTTGCTGCTGGTTTGCATCTCTTATTGTTTACTCTTTGTATTGGTTTGCATCTCTTGTTGTTTACTCTTTGTTGTTGGTTTGCATCTCTTGTTGTTTACTCTTTGTTATTGGTTTGCATCTCTTATTGTTTACTCTTTGCTGCTGGTTTGCATCTCTTGTTGTTTACTCTTTGTTGTTGGTTTGCATCTCTTATTGTTTACTCTTTGTTGTTGGTTTGCATCTCTTGTTGTTTACTCTTTGTTGTTGGTTTGCATCTCTTATTGTTTACTCTTTGTTGTTGGTTTGCATCTCTTGTTGTTTACTCTTTGTTATTGGTTTGCATCTCTTGTTGTTTACTCTTTGTTTTTGGTTTGCATCTCTTGTTGTTTACTCTTTGTTGTTGGTTTGCATCTCTTGTTGTTTACTCTTTGTTATTGGTTTGCATCTCTTATTGTTTACTCTTTGCTGCTGGTTTGCATCTCTTGTTGTTTACTCTTTGTTATTGGTTTGCATCTCTTATTGTTTACTCTTTGTTGTTGGTTTGCATCTCTTGTTGTTTACTCTTTGTTGTTGGTTTGCATCTCTTATTGTTTACTCTTTGTTGTTGGTTTGCATCTCTTGTTGTTTACTCTTTGTTATTGGTTTGCATCTCTTGTTGTTTACTCTTTGTTGTTGGTTTGCATCTCTTGTTGTTTACTCTTTGTTGTTGGTTTGCATCTCTTGTTGTTTACTCTTTGTTATTGGTTTGCATCTCTTATTGTTTACTCTTTGCTGCTGGTTTGCATCTCTTGTTGTTTACTCTTTGTTATTGGTTTGCATCTCTTATTGTTTACTCTTTGTTGTTGGTTTGCATCTCTTGTTGTTTACTCTTTGTTGTTGGTTTGCATCTCTTATTGTTTACTCTTTGTTGTTGGTTTGCATCTCTTGTTGTTTACTCTTTGTTATTGGTTTGCATCTCTTATTGTTTACTCTTTGTTGTTGGTTTGCATCTCTTATTGTTTACTTTTTGCTGCTGGTTTGCATCTCTTATTGTTTACTCTTTGTTGTTGGTTTGCATCTCTTATTGTTGACTCTTTGTTGTTGGTTTGCATCTGTTGTTGTTTAGTCTTTGTTGTTGGTTTGCATCTCTTATTGTTTACTCTTTGTTGTTGGTTTGCATCTCTTATTGTTTACTCTTTGTATTGGTTTGCATCTCTTATTATTTACTCTTTGTTGTTGTTTTGCATCTCTTTATGGTTTTCTCTTTGTTGTTGGTTTGCATCTCTTGTTGTTTACTCTTTGTATTAGTTTGCATCTATTATTGTTTACTCTTTGTATTGGTTTGCATCTCTTATTGTTTACTCTTTGTTGCTGGTTTGCATCTCTTATTGTTTACTCTTTGTTGCTGGTTTGCATCTCTTATTGTTTACTCTTTGTTGTTGGTTTGCATCTCTTATTGTTTACTCTTTGTTGTTGTTTTGCATCTCTTTATGGTTTTCTCTTTGTTGTTGGTTTGCATCTCTTGTTGTTTACTCTTTGTATTAGTTTGCATCTCTTATTGTTTACTCTTTGTATTGGTTTGCATCTCTTATTGTTTACTCTTTGTTGTTGGTTTGCATCTCTTATTGTTTACTGTTTGTTGTTGGTTTGCATCTCTTATTGTTTACTCTTTGATGTTGGTTTGCATCTCTTATTGTTTACTCTTTGTTATTGGTTTGCATCTTTTATTGTTTACTCTTTGTATTGGTTTGCATCTCTTGTTGTTTACTCTTTGTTATTGGTTTGCATCTTTTATTGTTTACTCTTTGTATTGGTTTGCATCTCTTGTTGTTTACTCTTTGTATTAGTTTGCATCTCTTATTGTTTACTCTTTGTATTGGTTTGCATCTCTTATTGTTTACTCTTTGTTGTTGGTTTGCATCTCTTATTGTTTACTGTTTGTTGTTGGTTTGCATCTCTTATTGTTTACTCTTTGATGTTGGTTTGCATCTCTTATTGTTTACTCTTTGTATTGGTTTGCATCTTTTATTGTTTACTCTTTGTATTAGTTTGCATCTCCTATTGTTTACTGTTTGTTGTTGGTTTGCATCTCTTATTGTTTACTGTTTGTTGTTGGTTTGCATCTCTTGTTGTTTACTCTTTGTTGCTGGTTTGCATCTGTTATTGTTTACTCTTTGCATTGCTTCGTGTCGTCGTTGTTTACACCTCTTTCCAGCCAGGACTGACGCAGTAGGAATCCTGCCACGCTCTACTTGCACATACGTACTGATGCATGTGTTTATTTACTTGCAAGTAAACAACATTTATCTGTCAAACTGAACGCCTTTAAAAGTCTTGTTTTTGCTGACCTCTGGTGGTTTAACGTCTCTCCTGGCTGCAGAGCGGCAGACCTGAACAAAAAGAAGGAAGCGACTCATGAAATCAGCTGTGGCAGCATTTTATGAGGCAGTGAATGCGTTCAGTGTTTTGGCCCCAAGAGTAGCAGGAAGAGAAGTGTCTGAACCTAAAGGAGAACTTCAGCCCACATCCACCCAGAAGAGCACCGTCTGGCTGCAGTGTGTGACAACATGAGGTGCTACGAGGGCAGACATCCCAGTTAAAACAGTCTTTTCATGCCTGCAACACACGACACAAACCGTGGATAAACAGGATCAAATCTGCAGCGCCGTCCTCAAGAGATGCATCTCGGCCCGGCCGCCTCTGTCGCCGTGACGCTCTTGAGAACTGGTCACAGCAAGGAGTTTGCAAACAAGCGCCGGGCCGGGGAGGATGCATGTGTCGACTCCGAGTCACTCAGTTCATGTTTTCCAGAAGAAGGACGCCCTGCAGGGTTTGCTCTGGTCAAGGCTCAAATCAGGGCACGGTTTCCTACAACAGGAGGACAATGAGCAGCAGGAGTGTGTCTAATCTAAAAGCCCTGCTACATGTGGAGGGATCTGGAGCTGAAGGGGAGGGACGGTGTTTTGGCTGAACATGTGAATTAAAGCATTCACTAAAATCCTCTTGAAATATCTAAATAACCCTTTTGTGCTCACAGAGAATGTTTACAAAGCAAGCTAAAGTAAAAACATGTGTTCAGATTATCTCGTGTTAGACTTGGGATATACTCGCCTTAACGTGCCACATCAGGGACGCTGCTGTGTAGCTTGTGTCCTCTAGGTGGCAGAACAGAGCGGTTCTGCAGTGGTTTTGCTCATTTCTGTGCAGCTGAAAAGCGCCAGGAGGAGAATCTGCCGGCGTCCGTCCTGAAACGCTGCCCCCGCTGGTCGTTTGCTGAACTGCATCTTTTGGAGGTCATGACTGTGTTTTTCTTAAAGCGACTATGTCACAAGTCTTAAAGCTAAACCTGAGAACAACAACTTAAGACGGGCTATGATGGAAACTTCTGTTGTATCAACGGACCGAACGTCTGCTTGTAGCCGTGCTGCAGCTCTACGGATCATTTTGGCCTCTTTTCGTTCATTGTTTTGGTTCACAGCTTCACCATTTTGGTTCTCTTTTACCTTTAGCTGCAGTTTGTGGCCGGTTTCAGAGAAAAGCTCCTCAGTAGCCAACAGACACAGTTAGACGAGCTAGTCGAACTTTTAGCAGCTAAAGAGCAGCACATTTTCCTCAAGAGGAAAATGGCGGAGACCAAAAACGGAGCAAAAAAAGAGCTTGTTATGGACACAGACAGGCCTCCAAAAGAACACTCACGTTGCTTGTATTTACTGGATGTGTGAATGAGCAGCTAAATGCTAACGGCTTTGTGAGGGAATAATACGTCGCTGTTAGCGTTGCAGCTCGTTTCTGCTGCTCCCAGTGGTTTAAAAATGAATGACGGAGCTGTTTGTTTACATTTTTTGCACGATCGCCGCTGTGTTTACCACATTAATTCGGTCCCTCGGAACAATCAGCCATTTCCAACATGTTGTGTTCTTACTTCCTGGTTTAAATCAGCTTTTTGTGTTGGGATAAAAATGCAGATTGGTAGTTTATTCCCTGGAAAAACTTTATTTATTTATTTAGTGGTGAATGATGCTTTAACATTCTCAAAACTTGTTTATCGTCCTTGTTTCTGAAAACTACTCTTTCAAATGAGATTTCTTGCGGTATTTCAAATGTTTGCATCACTTTTTCGGCTCTACGACTGTCCTGCAGGAGGCCCGGGTGTCCTCAGGAGCAGCCACAGTGGTCGACCACCATGGACGGGATCTTTCCGTAGATGATCTGCTCCTTGCGGTTGAAGTAGAGCATGTTGATGGGCGACATCTTGGTGGGCGTGCAGCAGGGCCCCGCGGTGCCCCGTGGGTTGGCCTTGTTCACCAGGTGCGCGTGCGGATACTGCTGCAGGTGCATGAACTCGCACTCCCCCGAGCAGTAGTTGGCCCGGTAGCGTTTGGGCGCGATGATCCAGTCCCAGCCGAACTCCTCGAAGTCGACGGTGAGCGGGTAGCGGCAGCAGCGGGTCTCCGCGGACTCCTCGTCGCAGTTGAGGCCCGAGTCTCGACGGGACCTCTTGGGGCTGTCGAGGATCTTCACCACGATGAACGGTTGCTGGAGAGGAATTAAAGATTTACTGGCAAAGCAACAGTCAGGACTTTACAGACACGACAACGTTGGATTTGGAGCTCAACAAGTACTCATCAACGAAAAGTACCCCACCCTTGTTGAAGATGAGTACTAAGGATCGAATGTCCTTAGTACTCATCGTCCTTAGTCCTTAGTCTCGTCTTGGGCCTGTGTCTAGCTTGAACCAAATAATGAAGTATTTAACAGCATATACTAGATAAAGCCAGCGAACATGTGGGTTTATGTTTGACTTGTTGCTCTCACCAGTCCTTCCTCTCCAGGCTCCGCCGAGGTGACGGCCAGATCTTCCCCTTTGGAGTCGTAGGCGTTAATCTCAATGCCGTAGTTGGTTTCCGGTTGACGCAGCCAAGCCTGCAGCAGAGACTTGATGTCGATGCTCTGCCACGAACCGGCGCCGGCGTCGGCGTCGATCTTCAGGGAGCGGACCCGGACACGCGTGTTGTTGCCCTCCTTCCCGGGTTTGAGGCGGGAGATCTGCAGGAAGACGGTGGTGACCACGTCGGCCGGCCGCAGGTGAACCCACAGCTGGGCGCTCAGGATGTTTTTGGGCTGGATCTTTGGGCTGAGGCTGAACAGGCAGCAGGAGGACAACTCGTCCTCGGCGACCGGGTTGGCTGGAAGAGGCAAGTCATACAAAATGTTTCACTGTCTTGTTGCACACAAACATTTTGACTTCTTTTAGGTATTTCTGGAGTCTGTCCAACACTTCCATATTCTTTAGCACCACTTTCTGCTCCTTTTCCTATGATGAGATCATTTCATTTTCATACTCCCCAGATGATGAACCCTAATGCTCTTAGCGACAATCAGAGGCAGAATGTCAGGACACTTTTGGACATGACACTTAGGAATCCTCCTCTGGCGGAACAAGATGTCTCGCTGTCATTGGTGGATTGTCCCTGCATTTCAATGTGTGTGTGGATTTTCTGTTAACATAAACATCCCAGCTTATATGTTTTGAATGGCTTTAACAGTCCCTCCAGGAATTTGTGATGTTCCGATCGCAACAATTAACGCAAATTCAACCAATCTCCTTGAATTCTGAGCGACCTTGCAATTTTGTCCAATCACCGCCACTTTTCCTTGATTTTGTCCCGCCTCCCGTGAGTCCCACCAATCACAGCAGTCCCCAGTAATGCACGTACGTCACCGGATTCACTTCCTTGTTTATGGTTTGAAGATACAGATGCAACAAAAACTACTGCAAAACAATTCCCTGATGTTCTTCACCAAAGCGGAGCTAAACTGTTTTCACCCCGTGGAATATTGAGGTGGAACACAAACCAAAACCATCCACTGACAAACACTTTTCTACCGTAAACATATCAGGAGAATGGGTGAAACCAGCGGACCACAGACCAGACAAACCACCGTGATGAAGCTGTTGCATCCAGATCTGTGGCAGCACTGAAACAATGAAGGTCAGTTAGATTCATTAACTGACGTGACGAGCTGTGAGCGTGTGTGTGTGAACACGCGTGTGGCAGGATGTGAAATTAACTTTTTAAACTTTTAACATTTTTAATGAATTATACAAAACAAAGAAAAAAATGCAACTTTTGGACAATTTTTTACTGTCTTCCACAATTTCATCGCAACAGATACGCTTAAAACATCACAATTTTTAGAAAAGTTGCCACAAATTCAGACATTTTAGAAGCAACAATCTGGAAAAACGCCTGGAAATCCTGGAGGGACTGGTTTAAAATAAACACTACGAGTCCAGAAGCATCTCCAAAAAGGCCTCCATGGGTGTTTTTATGCAATAAATCACTGTAATTTTCAGACGCAGCTTTTCCAAAACTACCCAGAATCACGTCGTCTATGTTCTGGACTGAAGCCTCGCTGATATAAACTCTTCTAGATGAAAAACAAACATGACATGTTCTTTGTTTCGTGGTCGTTTGCTCCTGAGCTGCCTCCAGTTTCATCCACAGCTGCTTAGAAACAATCATTACGATCTGAAACCCCCCATCAGAACACAGCAAGAACAACGAGTGAAGCATTTCTTTTTGTGTTTAGTTACGCTTGGTGGCCATGGTGATGATGGTCTCCGTCGTCGCGTGGTCCTCGTCCTCCACCCGCGGGTCGTACTGGTCCAGGAGCTGCGTCAGAGGAGGCGCTTTGGGCAGCAGCTGGCGGATCATGTCCCGGCTGATGTTGGGCGCCTGCTCCAGCCGCAGGATGCTGAGGATCTGCGACTTGATGCTGTGGAGCCTCATCTGCTTGCTGTGCTCCCGGAAGTCGCAGGCTGAGCACTGCTCGCCGCTCTCCGCCAGCAGCTTGGAGGTCTGGTTCATCTCCACGGCGAAGCCCGCGGAGGAGAAGACGGTCAGGCAGAGCAGGAGGAGCATCCTGGAGAGCAGAGGGAGTCAGTGTCGGGAGGCTGTCTGCTGTGAGCGAGTCCCTGGGCAGCAGGACTTTATGATTGGCCACAAATCAGATTTTTTTTATATAGAAGTGAGATTTAAAGAGGTAGCAGGACTTTCAGGACATCAGCACTTCCATGAATTTCAATCTGGATGTGTTGAAGGGAAGCCTGGTGGAAGATGAGACGCGCTGGTTTGGCTGCTCCCTGTGAGCCTTTTAAAGTCTTTACACATTTTCCTAAAGTATAAAATGCATTTCCTTCCTCCTGAAGCTCGTCTTTGTTGCCACCAGATGGCGCCTCTCCTTCTGTGTGCTCACAGCTGGAACCGTATAAACTCCCACTCTGCGGAGGGACCCTGAACGCACCGTCACCTTTCGACCCGCTGCCAGTTTCTCAGCAGTGACCCACTTTTTGTTCCTTTCCAGCCTCAAATGTGACCCAGATGTCGACCGGCAGGTTTGAACCACGAGCTGAGAGACGCAGTAGAAGGCTTTGACGGTAAATCAAGGCCTCCTACACCTGATGTGCAGCCGTCAGTGAGTTAAAATGATGCAAGACTCAAGCTAAAACTTTGTCCTAAACACCTGAAATTCTTTGGATGAACATGGAGTTTATTGAAATCACAACAATGAGGTCGTCTGGTTTGTTTTTATTAAAGCATTCAAAACTGCTTTTCGCTTCACAAACCCCTTAATAAATCTGGAAATCTGTATTATATTCCATAATTCAAGTTGTGTTTATCTCCAAAGTGGGATTATTTTACTGAACGTTGTCCCTAGAACTGGTCGAAACCCCTCAAAATCTCCGAGATGCTCCCTTTAAAACCTCAGAAAGATAAACGGACGAAGCATTTTGAAGCAAATGACTGATGTCTCTTGATTCGATGGTGCAGTTGAGTGTTTTCAGTGACCTGCTCCTCCCACCGACCTGCAGCAGAGGAACCGGTTCAGCTGCCGGAAACCTGGAATTAAGCAGAGAAGAGCCACAGCACAGCCGTCAGGTAAAGGCTTAAATGTTATTATCAGTTATTTCATACATGCTGATTGGTTGTCTCTGTCTCGCTGTGCTGGATCTGACTTTATGTGGAAGTCAGAGGGGTTGTCCAGACTCTACTTCTTTGTGTTTCAGTGCAGACGACCTCGTGTTTACTGTTATTGGATCAACAGAAGCCTCCAGGTGATGATATCTGCCCCTTGTTTGGGAGGAAACACCTTCAGTTGGAGGTTGCATTCATATTTCCCTGTTTCTGCAGACATGGAAGTCTTGAAACGCGACTAGAAACTCAACTCTGGCGTCTCTGAAATGGGATGCAGCGAGTCCAGATGCCGGTCTTCGGCCCGTTCGGACGAATCGAAGGAGGCCGTCGTCGACCAGCGTGGAGGAGGTGAAGCCCAGGAGCTCCTGAGCGAGGATAAATGCCTCGTCGGCTCGGCGGATGTTTGCTCACCGGACCGTCCTCCGGTCAGCAGGCAGACGCTGGACTTTGCCGGCAGGATGTCGGAGGACATCGTGGCTCAGGCTCTGCAGCTCTGCTGGCTGGTGGAGCTTCAATACAAGGAGCTGCCTTTCATTGACAGCGAGTGTGATTATATCATATGAACCGACACAGGACCAGGACTCATTCATGGACTTGATGTTTCAACTGAGCGGTGTGCAGATAAGGAATGCTAGAGTCCAAAGGTGTGCCTCCTAATAATGAGTTAGACCTTAAACCTACTTGTGCTTTTGCAGTCTTGTTTTCTGGGGAGGCCGTTTCTCCCTCTGATAGATCACAATCAGATTAGAGACACTGATATGTCACAAAACCAGCAGCGTCTGATGAGTTGTAACTAATGAAACCTCCAACATTCGGCCCCGTTTGATGGTCAGAGCGCCGACGTACCGCTGGATGATGAAGTTAAAGGACAAAACTGGCATTAAAAAACCCAAAACAAGTTGTTCGAAGTGTTTCTAACCACTGTTTCTGT
Source organism: Dascyllus trimaculatus (assembly GCA_024666655.1). Taxonomy (NCBI): domain Eukaryota; kingdom Metazoa; phylum Chordata; class Actinopteri; family Pomacentridae; genus Dascyllus; species Dascyllus trimaculatus. Next base: position 3,342,189 of record CM045468.1, on the reverse strand, counting down.
CAAACGCCACACAGATGTTTGGGTTTTTCCTGACACAGCTGATGTTTTCCAAAGGTGGGATTGTATTTGGGGGGTTAAACCACAGGTGGAGGCGACTGTGCCTCAGCTGGGAATGACAGAGCAGAACATTTTGCCTCTGAGTCAGTGAGAAAATGACATGTGTCAGACACCCGGCCAACAGGACGACCTTGTAGTCCGGCATGTTTACTATGCAGTAGAAACATTAGCGGGGGTTGACTTCCCCTCGTCAGGCTTTCAAGTCAGCAGCTCTGTGTGTCTTTGGATGACTTCAAATAAAGGGGATTTACCTGTTATGCATGTTTAACGTCCATATTCTAGTCTGTTTATGCTTTTATTTTGAAATATGTCTCATTTACGGTATACAAAACAAGTGTGTAGCCTACAACCCAAAACAACATCACTTAGAGGTAATAATTCTTTAACTGCAAACTCAGAAATTTCAATATTTTAATAGATGTTGACCAAAAAATCAGGCTAAAGACATCAAACATGGTATAACAGCATTAATCTTACTTAGATACCATATAAATCTTTAATATGTGCTAAATAACATCATTTAATTTGCTCCTGCAGCACAGATGTTGTGGATTCAAGACCTTTGTTTGTTTAAATAATATAAATATGTGATACAGGGTTTCAGTTAATCAGCAATCAATAACTTTGACCTTTCAGTGAAATAAGGCTGCCATCTGCTGGATTTAATGAAAACTGTGTGCTTTATTTTAATACAGCTGTTTTCAACATTTCTTTATGAGACGTACCCAATAGTTGTGTCGGATAGACCACTGAACTATTTTTAAATGGGATTAAAACTTGTTTTTATCCAGTTAAATTGTTCATTACTTTCAGCTTTCATCTATTTCATCTGTTAATCCACATTTTCTATTAGTTTATCGATACCTTTAGCTAGTTTTAACTGTTTAGCAAATTTTAGCAACCAGTTAAACTTCAAATTCACATTTTTAGCAATTTATCGCACTTTTTAGTGAGCTAATTTAACTGTGTTTCCACTTTTAGCCATTAATTTCACCAGTTAATGCTGTTTGCTAACCATTTAAAAACTGTTTATTTATTGTGTTTCGCTAACACTTCTATTTGTTTAGCCATGGCTAACAATTTTAACTGTTAATATTTTTAGCTCACAATTTAAACTCTTTATCCATAGTTTTAGCCCACTATTTAGCTTTTTATAGTTTCAACTCTTGGTCCACGTTGTTAGATAACAGTTTCAACTGTTTGTTTATTTAGCAAACAATTTCCATTTATTTATCAACACTCTTAGCTAGCTATTTTAGCTGCTTATAAACTTTTAGCTACTAGTTTTAACTGGTTATTCATACTTTTAGCTAGCTGTTTTTGGCTGTGTATCCACTTTTAGCTAACAATTTTAACAGTTAATCTACTGACTAACTTTTAGCTAACAATTTTAACAGTTAATCTACTGACTAACCAACAGCTACCCAACAGTTTATTTCCAATTTTAAGCTACTCACTTCAACTGCTTATCGAGTTTAGCTAACATTTTAATTTGTTTATCAATGGCTAACATTTTTAACTGTTCCTGCATTTAGCTATGTAGCTGTTCACTTTGTTGTTTCACCTGTTAATCCATACTGTTAGCTAACAATTTCCAATTATTTATCCACCTTTTTCCACCCATTTTATGTGTATCGATTTTTAGCTAGCAATTTTTAGCTAGCCAACACAATTTTAAGCTATTTACTTCAACTGCTTATCCACCAAGCTAAGCTAGCATTTGCTATCATTTGTTTATCCATGGCTAACAATTTTAACTGTTCATGCATATTTTTAGCTCGCAATTTAAAATCTTTGCTAAACTTTGTTGTTTTACCTGTTAATCCATACTGTTAGCAAACAATTTAATTATTTATCCATACTTTTATTTAGCTAATTTAGCTGTGCATCCACTTTTAGCTAACACTTTTAAGCTAGGCAACAGCTTATTTCAAATTTTAAGTTCTTTACTTCAACTGCTGATCCATCATGTTTAGCATTTGTTTATCCATAGCTAACTTTTTGTTAACTGCTCATGAATATTTTTAGTTCACAATGTAAACCTTTAATTCATAGTGTTAGCTAGCTATTTAGCAGTTTATCCATTTAAGTGGTTTCAACTGTGAATGCTGTTTATCCATTATCTTCAGCTAACAAGTTAATCTGTTTATTAATTCATAATTTAAACTGTTAACATACTTTTAGATAACAATTTTTAATTATTTCTCTATGTGGATTCAACGGCTTATCCATACTATTAGCAAACAATGCTAACTGTTAGCCAAGCTTTCAGGGGAGCTATTTCAAAAATTCATTTACTTTTTCACAATTACTTCTCCACTTTAACCACATATGCATTGTTTTTGGCCGTCTAGTTTTCACCGTCTGATGTTCTCAAGCTGTAGATCATTACGTTTGTCAGCCTGGAGCGTGGGAGGCGGAGCCGAACCACACCTGTCACCTGAGCTGCCCTGAGGTGTGGGCAGCAGCTTCAGGAATAAAATGTTTTGGGTTGATCAGTCTGAGAGGCTCCAGATTTAAAGTTACATGAAGCTGCTAAAAACATACAACGTTGTGTTCAGCATTTCAAAAAAGAAGTACTTCAGCTCTGATCTTCAGAGTATTTTATTTCATTTGACCATTTGCTGTGCATACATGTATTTCCTGCACAGCGTGTTAATCATTTCATTTCTTCTGGTTTTTCCCCCGCAGCGTCTTCTCAGCTTGTTTGGCTGCGTTTCAAAGGCTGCAGACAGGTTGGCACACCAGTTATCGTCATTAAAGTGGCTCCTATGGAGACAAAAACACTGACACTGAACTGGAGCAGCAGAATGTCAAAGCAAGTTGCGACAGAAAGGCGTGTTTCCTTATCACTACTATGAACTTTACATGTGCAGTAAATCCTAAGACACTGACGTCATCGTATCCGTGACCACGTTTCAACCCAGACCATGCGCTGTGTGAGCTTTAAAGACCCCTTAAACTTCATATCTTCTTATTTATTTAGCCTTGAATGACGAATGTTGCGATCGTCAAGTTGTTATTTGTCAAAGGTTAAATAGTCTAATAACACTTTAGCACTTCCTCAGAGTTGTGTGGGCGTGGACAGACCATGAATGGTCCTCAGATTCAGATGCTGATTGGTGCACAGACGTCTGTGACATCATGGTTGCTTCCTGTGAGGTGTTTTCTTTGGGTACGTGGCCGACTGTAAACATTTTTGAAAGAACTTTGTGTCTCACCTGTGTTCACCTCTCTTCTAGCAGTGACCGTGACCATGGCGAAAACCACGGCCGTGACCGCCACCACGACCGTGACCGCCACCACGGCCGTGACCGTGTTTGTGTTTGTGTTTGCGCCCGTGTTTTCCACGGTGGCCACCCTCCTCACCACCGCTATCACCACAGCTGTCGCCACTGTCGCCGCTATCGCTGCCGCCACTGGCACCGCTGGCACCACTGTTATCGTGACCAGGGCTTCCACCACCGCTCCCACGACGACGGCGGCGTTCACGACGGCGGCGACGACGTTCTTCACGCCTTTTTTCACGATCACTATCACGGTCAGGGTTGCGTCGGTCACGGTCTGGGCTGCGTCGGCCACGGTCAGGGCTGCGTCGGTCACGGTCTGGGCTGCGTCGGCCACGGTCTGGGCTGCGTCGGCCACGGTCAGGGCTGCGTCGGCCACGGTCAGGGCTGTGTCGGTCACGGTCCGGACTGCGTTGGTAACGGTCAGGGCTGCGTCGGTCACGGTCTGGGCTGCGTCGGCCACGGTCCGGGCTGCGTCGGTCACGGTCCGGGCTGTGTCGGTCACGGTCAGGGCTGCGTCGGTCACGGTCCGGACTGCGTTGGTAACGGTCAGGGCTGTGTCGGTCACGGTCAGGGCTGTGTCGGTCCTTGTGGTCATGGCCAGGGCTGCGTCTCTTCCCTCCTGCATCCTTTTGATGATCATCTTTATCACCATGACCTCCATGATGCCCCTGGTCTCCTGGCTGGGGGCCGAGGTCGTACCCCGAGGGGTGGCCGTCTGTAGGAGCACCAGTCAGATGGTAAAAGAGTTTAACAATTCCTGCTGTGATAACTTTTTTTTGCACAGTTTATCCTAGATTTTGCAAAGAAGTCAGACACTTCTGTTTCATAAGAGTAGAAATGAGCTGTGGGTCTCACCAGAGCAGCCGCTGAACATCTCTGTTGGCGTTGATCTCTGTGACGGGCGAACCTTCGATGATGCGGTACTGAATAAAAGCAGAACAGGAGGGGCCCATTTACTTTTTAGTTAAACCAGTTCGACAAGATATATGAAGACTCTGCAATTTGAAACACGGTCCAAAGTAAATGAAATCAACAGGTTGATTTGCTTTTTGCATTTCTAAGTTGTCGCTTTAAGTTTGGAAAAGTTTAGCGTCAAACATCAAACGTGTATAAAAGTTTATGCCTTTTAGAATAACTAAAAACAAGAGTTCACTGCTGTATTCAACTGATCGTTTACAGGCTGCTAAAGGGAAAAATATTCCTGATGTATTTCATAAAAACATGCAACCTTGCTTCATTTCATTAGAGACTCTGCATAATAATTTTCACGTCTGAAAAAGTTTAAAGTCCCCATGTTTGTCCAATGTCAGAAAACAAGAACTCGTCGTGCTTACCTGAGTGGCCGTCGACAACCGCGGGTTCTGTCAGAGTACGGAGGATTCACTCTAATTAAAAGGCGTCATCTGGCACAGCTGCATTCTTGTCCTGGTGCGTCAGCGACACTTGGAAGCTGCAGTGAAAGGTGTTGTCTTTTATCTGGGAAACCTCCTTCATGTCAACAAACCACCAGCAGCTTCGCTTGTGTTCAGGTTCATTTTGTCAGAAAGTACTTGTCTTCTAAGGGACTCTTGTCTTCTAAGGGACTCTGGTTCTAGAAGCGTCTGAGCAGAGCCAGCTGGTAAACGACTGCCGAGGTCCAAGAGGTTTTATTCTTCTTGAAGCATCCTTTTAGGCCGTCAGAGTTCATTGGGGGCTGCTGTGGCTCGGTGGTTAGCAGCGTCGCCTCACAGCTAGAAGATCCCCGGTTCGCGTCCCGGTTAGGACGCCTGGGATCTTTCTGTGTGGAGTTTGCATGTTCTCACCGGGTTCTCCGGCTTCCTCCCACAGTCCAAAAACATGCTGAGGTTAATTGATTATTCTAAATTGTCCATAGGTGTGAATCTATATGTAGGGATAGACTCCAGGGTTTTCTTATTTTGAGATTTCAAAATAAAAGCAAAAAATGAACTGTTTCGCGTTTTTTTCAGTGATAATACAAAATGAAAAACAGAAAACGGGCCTTATTCATTATCCATTATCTGTTATCCAATTTAATTAGATGTGTTTGTAAGTGGAAATTAAAATTAAAATACACCCGTGGAAAACTTATTTCTCTACTTCCTGTTGGTTTTGGCTCCGTGACCCGTCTGACTTCTGAAGAGGAGCTAGCGCTAAATCGCTGCTTTGCTTTCTGGCAAAGCTAAAGGAACAGAAAACCTCCAAACCTCCCCAAAAAGGTCCCGAAAAGCAGCCGAACGCTAGCGATTTAGCGCTAGCGGCAGAGCTAGCGGCACCACAAGGTCCCTCCAAAGGGACAAATAAACCCCACGCTGGTGAAAAGTCCACTGTGAAATAATGAATAATGTGTTCCAAGCAACGTTTGGACCCCACAGTGGGTCTTCATCAGGCCACGGCACACAGCAAGGTCTGCTAACAGTGAGCTAACACTGGAGCTTTAGATACCAGATCCTTCCTCATCAGAAGTCAGACGGGTCACGGAGCCAAAACCAACAGGAAGTAGAGAAATAAGTTTTCAACGGGTGTATTTTAATTTTAATTTCCATTTACAAACACATCTAAGTAAATCAGATAACAGATAATGGATAATGAATTAGGGCCTGTTTCCGTTTTTCATTTTGTATTATCACTGAAAAAAAAACGGGAAACGGTTTATTTTTCGTTTTTATTTTGAAATCTCAAAATAAGAAAACGAATGGCCGCGACGTACACGGACCCTCCATGTCCCCCTGCGACCCTACAGAGGATTAAGCTGTGTATAGATGATGGATGGATGGAGTTCATTGGGGCGGCTGTGGTATAGCAGGTCGTCCACTGATTGCAAGGTTGGCGGTTCGATCCCCGGCCCCTCCACATGCCGAAGTGTCCTCGAGCAAGACACTGAACCCCAAGTTGCTCCCAATGGTAGATTAACGCCTTGCATGGCAGCTCAGTCGCCATTGGAGTGTGAATGAGAAACCCATTGTAAAGCGCTTTGGATACCAGTAAGGTAGAGAAAAGCGCTATATAAGTGCAGACCATTTACAATTTACCATTTTCGTTGACCTTTAGTTGGAGGAGATCTTCAGGAAAAGATCCAGAGATGAGGAGCAGCATCATCTCCTACATCTACACACTCTTACGTCTCTACATAATCCTGGTCTTTTGCTCAGAAAACCATCATAATGACGAGCTGAGGGTGTAAAACTCAGCCTGTGATCCACGCTATGCAGACGACACCCTGCTTTATCCACCAAAGAAGTCAGATGTAACATATCAGCGACTCCAACTTCAAACATGCCTGAAGATCTGTGATTTCCTTCTCCTGAATTCGTCCCTGAACCCCTCAGAAGCGCTCCGTGTAGCCAGATAGTTCCTCTGCATGGCATCGTCTCGGCCTCCAGCTCTAACGTAAGGATCCAAATCGGACATCTGGTCTCAGACTGATGCTGAAAAACTAGTCCATGGATTTATTATTTTAGGCTGGACTGTTGTCATTCCTTATTATCTCTATATGATCTGAATAACTCTCTAAAAACCTGCAGCTGATCCAGAATTTTGCAGCCAGAGTAAAAACAGGAACTAGCAACAGAAGCTACTTCCTCTTTATTGGCTCCCTGTATACGCCAGTGTAGAATTTAACCTCCCTCTGCCAACAGACAAAGGCATGAACGACCAACTGACTGTAACTTAGAGACCTTCCTGCACCGTGTTATCAAAGGAGGCAGACAACCTGAAGGGTTTCCTTTAGCTAAAGCTGATGGTTATAGGTTTAGACTGATGGGAGGATTTCCCATGATGCACTGAGGACCTCTCCTGTAGAAAGAAAGGGAGGAAGAAAAAAAGAGGAAGAGAAGGAAAGAAGGAAGGAAGGAAGGAGGGAAGGAAGGAAGGAAGGAAAGATCATAAAAGAAAATGGAAGATACAGAAAGAAAGGAAGGAAGGAAGAAAGGGAACAAGGATGGAAGGAAGGAAGGAAGGAAGAAAGGAAGGAAGGAAGGAAGGAAGGAAGAAAGGATACAAGGAAGGAAGGAAAGAAGGAAGGAAGGAATGAAGGAAGGAAGGAAGGAAAGAAGGAAAGAAGGAAAGATCATAAAAGAAAATGGAAGATACAGAAAGAAAGGAAGGAAGAAAAAAAGGAAACAAGGATGGAAGGAAGGAAGGAAGGATTGAAGGAAGGAAGGAAGGAAGGAAAGATCATAAAAGAAAATGGAAGCTACAGACAGAAAGGAAGGAAGGAAGAAAGGAAACAAGGATGGAAGGAAAGAAGAAAAGACAATGAAAGAAAATGGAAGATAGAGACAGAAAGGAAGGAAGGAAGAAAGGAAACAAGGATGGAAGGAAGGAGGGAAAGAAGGAAGAAAGGAAGGAAGGAAGGAAGAAAGGATACAAGGAAGGAATCAAAGAAGGAAAGATAAAAGAAAGAAAATGGAAGATACAGAAAGAAAGAAATGGAGAAAGAAAGAGGGAAAGAAACTGAAAGATAGAGACAGAAAGAAAAGGAAGAGAAGGAAAGAAGGAAGGAAGGAAAGAAGGTAGGAAGGAAGAATGAAAGTGGAAGGAAAGGAAAGGAAAGAAGGAAGTAAAGAAGGAAGGAAAGAAAAAAGGAAGGAAAGAAAGAAAGAAAGAAAGAAAGAAGGAAAGACAGAAGCGGACCGGTGAAGTTTACTGGAGCCCCTGAAGGCAACGATCCCTCCGGTGACGCAGCACGTCGGCCGCCAGGTGGCGCGGTGACATCATCAACCAGTCAGGTAGGAGCGGAAGCAGAGCGGCAGCAGGAGGAGATAACGGAGAGCCGCGGTGATGAGACGGCAGAAGGCTTCCAGAGGACCTGGGAGGAGGAGGAGGAGGAGGAGGAAGAGGAGGAGGACCGGACTCTGTCAAACATGGATTAATATTTAGACTAAAGTGGAGCCGCGGAGTCACCTGGTGGAAACACGGACAGACGACGGCTGCTGCCTTCTCCTGGACAGAACAGCTTTTAAAGTGAGTAAACTGGAAACACGTCAGGTAAACTTCATCCAGGTGTGTCTCTGGTGCTCCAAAGCTCAGCTAGCTTAATGATAATTAGCTTTACCTGCTGTTTTATTGTGTTAATGTGGCGAGAAGGATGTTAGAGAACCAGAGGACGACTGGAAATGTCCAACAAACACCGACAAAGAGACTAAAAATGACCAGTAAATAGTAAATAAACTCAAAATAACTCGAATAAAATTGAAAATGATGACAAATAGACTAAGAAAATGACCACAGAGCAGCTAGAAATGATCATAAAGAGACTGACATAACAGCAGCAGATGAGAAATGATAAAAATGTACTAGAAATTGACAAAAAAATGCCACGAAAATCCTAAAAATGACCACAAATAGACCAAAAATGACTGACAAGAACTATAAATCGACAAAAAACATCCAGCAAATAGTAAATGTACCAGTAATGACTGAAGTGAGATACAAAAAAGGCCACAAAGAGACTGAAAATAACCACAAAAATGACCGTAAATAAACTAGAAATGGGCAAAGACGCTAAAGAATCAGAGATAGAGATTAAAAATGACAACAAATGGACTAAGAAGGGCCTCTAGTCTCTTTGTGATACTTTCTAGTCACTTTTTGGCCTATTTTGTCCATCTGTCATCTTTTCCCATCTCATTCTGGTCATTTCCAGTCTATTTGCTGTTTTCATTTTCATTTTCAGCCTCTTTGTAGCTGTTTTTGGTGAATTTATAGCTATTCTGAATCTCTTTGAGGTCATTTTCAGTCTCTTAATGGTCCTTTTTGGTCTGTTTGTAGCAGTTTCTTACCTGTCCAAGGTCATTTTCAGCTTTTTTGGATGGTTTTAGTCCCTTTATGGTCGTTTTTAGTCTAATTATGGTCGTTTCTTGTCTCCTTGTGGTCATTTTTAGTTTATTGTTAGTCATTTTCAGGCTCTTTGCGGTCCTTTCTATTCCATTTGTTGCTATTTTAGTCTCTTCAAGGCCATTTCTAGTCTCTCTGTAGTCGTTTCTCATCTGTTCGTGGTCGTTTTTTAGTTTCTTTAGTTGGTTCTAGTCTCCGTGTGGTAATTTTCAGTCCCTTTGTTGTCATTTTCCATAGCTTTGTGATTTATTTTGAGTCATTTCTCTTCTATTTGTTGCTATTTTAGTATCTTTGTGATCATTTCTGGATATTAGAAATGACCAGAAATAGACCAAAAATGACCACAAATGGACCGAAAATGACCACAAAGAGACTGAAAATGACCACAAATGGACCAAAAATGACCACAAAAGACTAAAAATGACCACAAATAGACTAAAAATGACCACAAATAGACTGAAAATGACCACAAATAGACTACAAATGGCCACAAATAGACCAACAATGGCCTCAAATAGACTGAAAATGACCACAAATAGACTACAAATGGCCACAAATAGACTAAAAATGGCCACAAATAGACCAAAAATGACCACAGAGAGACAAAAAATGACCACAAATAGACTAGAAATGACCACAAAGAGACCAGAAATGACCACAAATAGACCAAAAATGACCACAAATAGACTAAAAATGACCACAAATAGACTAAAAATGACCACAAATAGACTGAAAATGACCACAAATAGACTACAAATGGCCACAAATAGACCAACAATGGCCTCAAATAGACCAAAAATGACCACAAATATATTAGAAATGACCACAAATAGACTAAAAATGGCCACAAATAGACCAAAAATGACCACAGAGAGACAAAAAATGACCACAAAGAGACCAGAAATGACCACAAATAGACTAGAAATGACCACAAAGAGACCAGAAATGACCACAAATAGACTAGAAATGATGACAAGTAGACTAGAAGCGACCACGAAGCGACTAGAACTGGTCAGAGAACCTAAAAAATGACCACAAAGAGGCTAAAAATGACCACAGAGGGACTGGAAGCGGCCACAGCTGGACGTCCTGAACCTTTAACACGCTAATATCATGCTAACTGCTCCGTGTTCCCAGACAGAGCTGATGTTGATGGAGCCCGCCGACCCGGAGGCGTCATGGCTGCCGTGGACTACAGAGACGACCTGAGGCTGTCGGCAGGGAGGATGAGGTGGCTGACGGAGGTGGACAGGTGGAGAGGGAGGCAGCAGGAGGAGGAGGAGGAGGAGGAGCTGGTGGAGGTGCTGCTGCGAGGCAAAGCCCCCTGGGGCTTCACCCTGAGGGGGGGCACCGAGCACAGAGAGCCCCTGGTCATCACCAAGGTACCATGACAACCTGCTGGTTACCTTCATTTAAAAGTTCAGGAAACAGTCAAATGTCCTGTTTCATCGAAAATAAGCTTTAAATGTGCTGAGAGATGGTTTAGTGTCTGCTGGCGCCAAGTTTCAGTCTGTTTGTGGTCATTTCTAATATCTTTGTGGTCATTTTTGGTCTATTTGTGGTCATTTTTGGTCTATTTGTGGTCATTTTTGGTCCATTTGTGGTCATTTTTGGTCCATTTGTGGTCATTTTTAGTCTATTTGTGGTCATTTTTGGTCTATTTGTGGTCATTTTTGGTCTATTTGTGGTCATTTTTAGTCTATTTGTGGTCATTTGTGGTCCATTTGTGGTCATTTTGGTCTATTTGTGGTCATTTTTAGTCTATTTGTGGTCATTTTTGGTCTATTTGTGGTCATTTTGGTCTATTTGTGGTCATTTTTAGTCTATTTGTGGTCATTTTGGTCTATTTGTGGTCATTTTTGGTCTATTTGTGGTCATTTTTAGTCTATTTGTGGTCATTTTTAGTCTATTTGTGGTCATTTTTGGTCTATTTGTGGTCATTTTTAGTCTATTTGTGGTCATTTGTGGTCCATTTGTGGTCATTTTGGTCTATTTGTGGTCATTTTCTGTCTATATGTGGTCATTTCTGGTATATTTGTGGTCATTTTTGGTCTATTTGTGGTCATTTTTAGTCTATTTGTGGTCATTTTTGGTCCATTTGTGGTCATTTTTGGTCTTTTATGGTTATTTATGGTTATTTTTAGTCTCTTTGTGGTCATTTCTGGTCTATTTGTGGTCATTTTTGGTCTATTTGTGGTAATTTTTAGTCTATTTGTGGTCATTTTTGGTCTTTTTGTGGTCATTTTTGGTCTTTTATGGTTATTTATGGTTATTTTTAGTCTCTTTGTGGTCATTTTTGGTCTATTTGTGGTCATTTTTAGTCTATTTGTGGTCATTTTTAGTCTATTTGTGGTCATTTCTGGTCTATTTGTAGTCATGTCTACTCTCTGTGTGTTCATTTTCAGTTTTTCTGGGTGTTTCTTGTACTTTTGTTGTCATTTCTCACGTACTTGTTGTTATTTCAGTCTCTCCGTGATAATTTCCAGTCGTTTAGTGGAGATCCTGAATGCAACGGGCCGACAGCCTGCAGAGAAGCACCAAGTTAAATTTCTGTCGCACTCATGGTGCAGAATTTAAAGCCTCTCTGAGTTTGAATTATCGAGCTTTAATTATAGCAGCAGATGGCAGCGTATGTGTTCTGAACCAAGCAGCAGCACAGTGTGAGATGTTACACCTGAGGGGGACATTTTGAACTCTAACTACAGCGGGTTAATCGTTGGTTTTTACGCCCCGGCTGTGATCTGAATGAGCCTTTGGGGGTTTATTTTTGAGGAACTGAACCCACAACCCTCATCGTTTTGACGCTTTAGCTCAGCAAGTAAATGAAAATGCACCATACAGCAGTTACAGTCGGTTCCGTGGAGCGGTGCACCTCCGGGTACCTCAGGTTACAGCTGGGTTTAAATATTCAGCAGAGCGCTCCGGTTGCAGCCGCCTCAATGGTGAGGAGGGAAAAGTTTCCGGAGTGAAACGCTGGTGTGGTTGTGCTTCACATTTCTGGGGGTTTATGGATGAAACACGTCTTTACAGCCTGGTAGATTTGATCCAGGGGATGGTGCCAGAGGTGCAGCTACGCCACACCAAGCACTGTGTTTATTTGGCACGTCGAAGGCTCTGCCAAGGCCCAGCGGTGCCCAACGTTAGCGATGACGTGTTTAAGGCGGTGCTAACGGGGTCTTTCTGTGCAGGTGGAGGAGGGCAGCGTGGCGGCAGCGGTTCGCCTCCAGGCCGGCGATGAGATGGTGAGCGTGAACGCGGTTCCCCTCAGCGGCTCTCGTCAGGAGGCCATCTGCCTGGTGAAGAGCTCCCACAAGACCCTGACGCTGGTGGTCCGAAGGTTTGAGAAAACACGCTTTTTATTCTGGTTTAACGGGACGGGTCGGGGTTCTCAGATGTTCGCCGTTGCCTACTGAATCGTCTGTTTTCATGGTTTGTTTGTTGGGCATCATTTGTTGGAAATAACAACCTCCCAGTCGTCAGGAGGCCAGAGGTCAAATCCATGAGCGACTGACAGGAACCTTGAAAGCTGAAGAGAAAATGTAGAGGCAAGAGGCTCATAATGGCCATTAAGAGACAGAAAGACAAAAAATTACATATTATGATCAGAATGACAAGAAATAAATGAGAAATGACGACAAAACGACAAGAAAATATCACAAAAAGACTAAAAATACCCAAAAAATAGATTCAAAATGACAATGAATGAACCAGAGAGACTAGAAACGGCAATAAAGACACTGAAAATGACAACAAATAGACTGAAAAGGACCACAAAGTGACTGGAAATGGTAACAAAAAGACTGAAATCACAACGGATAGATGACAAATGACAACAAATACACTAGAAATGACCACAAGGATACTGGGAATAACTGTAAATGGACAGAAAATGGCCACAAAGACACCAAAAATGATGTAAATAGGTTAAAAATGACCAAAATGAGAATGAAAATGACATTAGACTAGAAATGTCCACTAAGTGTTAAAGAAAAGAACACAAAAAGACTGAAATACCATCAAACAGGTGATAAATACCAACAAATAGATGATAAATCCCAACAAATATACTAGAAAAAAGAACAAATAGACTACAAAAGATCACAAAAAGACTGAAATACCATCAAACAGACGATAAATCCCAACAAATATACTAGAAACAACAACAAAACCCCAGAAAATGACTACAAACTGACCAAAATGAGCACAAAGAGATCAAAAATGACGTAAAAAAGGCGTAAATAGATTAAAAATGACCAAAATGGGAATGAAAACGACCACAAAGAGACTAGAACCATCCAAAGAAACTGAAAATGATCATGGGAATGACTACGAATGGACCAAAAATCACCACAAGGAAACTTAAAATGTCCACAAAGAGACCAGAAATGACGTACATAGGTTAGAAAAAGACGTAAATAGGTTAGAAATGACCAAAATGAGAAGGAAAATGATGCAAATATACTAAAAACGACCACAAAGAGACTGAAATGCCAACAAACAGATGGAAAATCCCAACAAATATACTAGAAACAACAACAAATAAACTAAAAAAGATCACAAAGACACTGAAATGCTAACAAATAGATGATGAATACCAACAAATATACTAGAAACAACAACACATAGACTAAAAACGACCACAAAGAGACTGAAATACCAACAAATAGATGGGAAATTCCAACAAATATACTTGAAACGACCACAAAGATCCCCAAAATGACTGCAAATAGACTAAAAACGACCACAAGGAGACTGAAATACCAACAAATACATGGGAAATTCCATCAAATATACTTGAAACAACAACAAATAGATTAAAGAAGACCACAAAGAGACTGAAATACCAACAAAGACATGGGCAATTCCAACAAATATACTAGAAACAACAACAAATAGACTAGAAGTAATCACAAAAATCTCGAAAATGACTGCAAATAGACTAATAATGACCTCAAAGAGACTGAAATACCAACAAATAGGTGGGAAATCCCAACAAATATACTTGAACGACCACAAAGATCCCCAAAATGACTGCAAATAGACTAAAAACGACCACAAGGAGACTGAAATACTAACAAATAGATAGTAAATTCCAATAAATATACTAAAAAACACCAACAAATCAACTAAAAATGACCACAAAGACACTGAAATACCAACAAACAGATGGGAAATTCCAACAAATATACTAGAAACAACAACAAATAGACTAGAAATGACCATAAAATGACTCCAAATAGACCAGAAATGACCATAAAATGACTCCAAATAGACCAAAAATGACCGTAAGGAGACTGGAACTGATCACAGAGACTGGAAATGATCATGTACAGGTTAGGAATGACTACAAATGGACCAAAAATGTCCACAAAGAGACCTGAAATGATCACAAATGGAGTGGCAACGACCGCTAAGGGACTAGAACCGGTCACAAAGAGCCTGAAATCCCAATAAATAGATGAGAAATTACAACAAATATACTAGAAACGACCACAAAGATTAAGATGTACCATAAAAAGACGACAAATGACCACAGATACAATGAAATCTACCACAATAAGGGTTAAAATGACTGCAGATAGACTAGAAACAACCAAAAACCACCATTCAGACTAAACATGACTTCCTCCTGCTAACGGAGGGGTGTCGGCCGAAGCAGACCCGGCCTGACTGCCTCACTCGTGGGCCTCTTGCTGCTCGTTTGCTCCCGAGGCTGAAACAAAAGGCTTTATTGTGGAGGCAGCTGAGCTCAAGCCAGCGCCGTTACTTCAGAGAGCAGATAACGACTCGTAAATTAGAGCGAAGCCAGTCAAAGAGACCGAAAATGGCCACAAGAATGAGTATATATTGACAAGAAACAGCCACGGAGCTGAAAATGACCATAGACAGACAAGGGATGAGTGCAAACAGATGCAAAAAGACCACAAAGAGATCAAGAATGACTGTAACTTGACAAACAAACAGCCACAACTCGACCCCAAACAACTGGGAAAGAGTAAATAGACCAGAAATGATCACGAAGAGACTGAAACAACAACAAATACATGAGAAATGACAAAGAAATAAACTACAAACTGAGAAAAATGACCACAAAAATCCTGAAAATGTCCATAAATCGACCGAAAATGACCACAAACGGAGTAAACATGACTACAGATGGACTAAAAACGACCACAAAGACGCTGGAACTGACTAAAGAAACTGTAAATTACCATAGACAGACCAAAAATGAGAATGAGACTAGAAATGTTGACAAATAGACTGAAAATGACCATAAAGAGAGTGAGGATGACTATAAAGAGCCATGAAGAGACCACAGATGACTAGAAATGACAACTAATAGGCTGAAAATGTCCATAAAAAGATCTACAATGACTATAAACATACGACAAACAGCCATAAAGAGACCAAAAATGACTAGAAATAGTCTAAAAATGACCAAGATGAGACTAGAACCAACCAAAGAAACTGAAAATGACCATAAACAGTTGAGGAATGACCACAAATACATAAAAGTTGACCACAAAGAGACTGAGAATAGCTATAAAATGATGAAAAACAGCCACAAATAGACTAAAAATGGCCACAAATAGACTAAAAATGACTACAAATAGACTAAAAATGGCCACAAATAGACTAAAAATGACTACAAATGGACTAAAAATGGCCACAAAGAGACTAAAAATGATCTCAAATAGACTAAAAATGACCACAGATAGACTAAAAATGACCACAAATAGACCAGAAATGACCACAAATAGACCACAGATAGACTAAAAATGACCACAAATAGACCAGAAATGACCACAAATAGACTAAAAATGACCACAAATAGACCAAAAATGACCACAACTAGACCAAAAATGATCTCAAAGAGACCAAAAATGACCACAAATAGACCAGAAATGACCACAAATAGACTAAAAATGACCACAAATAGACCAAAAATGACCACAAATAGACCAAAAATGATCTCAAAGAGACCAGAAATAACCACAAATAGACCAGAAATAACCACAAATAGACCAGAAATGACCACAAATAGACCAGAAATGAGACTAAAAACTTTTAATCTCACTACAAATGAGATTAAAGGTTGATAAATAGGCTAAATGTGATTGTAAACACAGAAAAAAGGACCACAAAGAGACTGAAGATGATCATAAAGAGACTAGAACCGGCCAAAGAGACTAAAGAACGGCCTCAGACTTTATTCTGGTTCTGGTCTGGTACTTTATTGGTGTCTTCAGACCCAACATATGCTCCAGTGCTCCTTTTACTCCATGTGTCACTGACGTCCTGTCAGAATTAAATACTCGTCTCCTGACTGGCACCGGAGTCTTAGAGCCTGAATCCAATTACTGGCTGCAAAGCCACAGGCGTGGGCTCAGAGCTTTGCTGAGTGGGTCGAGTCAACGGCAGGGAGCGGCGGACCGACGGCCGACGACCCGCTGCTGCCGGGGAAACACCCGACCTGAGGGGGCTTGGGGGGCGAACGCCGGGCCGGAGTCGAGGCGAGGAGTTTAAAAAGTCGCCCCTCGAGGTCGTAGAGTCGCCCTCAGAGCTGCTGCAGCCCGGGCGGCCTCCCCCGTTTGCTGGAGCAGTGGTACAGTCCATGTTGCCTAGGTGAGTCGACTCTGCTTAGTGGGATCGGCCATATCAGCAGAGCCCATTGTTTTCAGGGGCTTTGGCCAACAGAGTGCGCGCCGCTATCTGTTTGTCTTTCCTCTCCTGGACATGTTTGGCTTCTAGGACGTACAGAGAAGACCTGCAGGTACTTTTCCTTCTGTCTTGTTCCTCTTTTACCTTGTTCTTGGCTGAGTGCTACAAAAACTAGACTGAAAATGACCAGAAACGACCTGAACTGACTAAAAGTCGACTAAACGTGACCAAGAAAAGACGAGAACCGACCAAAGAACTGAAAATGACCATAAACAGACGAGGAATGACCACAGATACTTAAAAATGACCACAAAGAGGCTGAGAATAGCTATAAAATGATGAAAAACAGCCTCAACTACACCCAAAACAACTGGGAAATAATAAATAGACTATAAATGATCAGACTGAGATTTAAAATGACCTCAAACTGACTAGAAATGACCACCAAGAGACTAAAATAACAACAAATAGATGAGAAATGACAAGAAAACATGCTAGAAACTGAAAAAGTGACTACTAAGAGACTGAAAATGACATTCAAGACATTTATTGGAAGGTATTTAGGGGAAATACTGACTTTTTGGTCTTAAAACAAAAAAATATGCTAGAAACTGAGAATAATGACAACAAATAGACTGAAAATGACCACACATTGACCAAAAATAACCAAAAATTACCACAAATGACGATAAATAGACCAAAAATGACCATAGATAACAACAAATGATCACCAAGAGACCAACAATAACCAAAAATGACCACAAATAGACTAAAAATGACCAAAATAGACCAAAAATGACCAAAATAACCACTAAAGTCCAAAAATAGACCAAAAATAGACCCAAAAACCCCCAAAAATGACCACAAATGACCAAAAATAGACCGAAAATAGACCAAAAATAACCAAAAATGACCACAAATGACAACAAATAGACCAAAAATGACCAAACCTAATCAAAAATGACCATAGATAACAACAAATGACCACCAAGAGACCAACAATAACGAAAAATGACCACAAATAGACTAAAAATGACCAAAATAACCAAAAATGACCACAAATAGACCAAAAATTACCAAAAATAGACCAAAATAGACCAAAAATTACCACAAGTAATCAAGAATGACCAAAAATAGACCAAAAATGACCAAAAATAGACCAAAAAAAAACCAAAATGACCACAGATAGACCAAAAATGACCACAAAGAGACCACAAATGACCAAAAATAGACCGAAAATAGACCAAAAATTACCAAAAACGACCAAAAATAGACCGAAAATAACCAAAAATGACCAAAAATTACTACAAATAATCAAAAATGACTACAAATAACCACAAGTAACCACAAATAGACCACAAATAGACCAAAAATGACCAAAATAACCAAAAATGGCCAAAAAAAGATCAAAAATGACCAAAAATAGACAAAAAAACCCAAAGATGACCGAAAGTAGACCAAAAATAACCAAAAACAACCAAAAATAACCAAAAATAACCACAAATGACCAAAAATAACCAAAAATGACCAAAAATAACCAAAAATTACCACAAATAATCAAAAATGACTACAAATAACTAAAGAACCACAAAGACACCAAAAATTACCAAAAATGGCCAAAAAAGCAAAACATAACCAAAAATAGACGTAAATAGACCAAAAATGACCAAAAATGACCACAAACAGACCAAAAATAGCATTTAAGACATTTATTTTTAGCTCTTTAGAGGAAGTTCTGACATTTTCAGTCTTTAAACAAGACAAGTTGCATGCTGTCGTCACATGTGGCTGCTCAGACCGTTTATCTGCCGTCTCACGGTGCTGATGAGTCCTTAGAGCTCATAAATCTGCACCACAAACACGTCAGGCAGCGTCAACGTCGTCACAGATCGGCCAGCGTGGAGATTTAAAGGCCTTTATTGGACGTAAACGTTTGCTGTCCTCGGCCTTTCCTTCCTTATCGCCAACGATCTTCTTGATCTCGTTCTTCGGGGACTTTCCTCGGCTGGAGATGGTCCAGATGTTCCAGATGTTGGGCGTCTTCCTGCTCGCCCTGAGTGGAGGTTCGTTCTTTCCTTTGATGTCCTCTTTGTGGCGGTGCAGGCCGTCCCACACCGTCCCACAGCGATAAGCCCAGCTGTGATGACGACGGCACTTTCTATTGTGTTCAGAGCCGAGCAGGACGAGGCCTGAACCGGCTGCTGCTGCTGTCTGGTTCAGCAAGCTGGTGAATCAGCAACACGGTGGCAGCAGGAGGAGGTGGAGGGACGGAGGAGGTGGCCAGGGAGGGAGGGAGGGAGGGAGGGAGGAGGTGGTCAGGGAGGGAGGGAGGAGGTGGTCAGGGAGGGAGGGAGGGAGGGAGGAGGTCAGAGAGGGAGGGAGGAGGTGGCCAGGGAGGGAGGAGGGATGGAGGAGGTGGTCAGAGAGGGAGGAGGGATGGAGGAGGTCAGAGAGGGAGGGAGGAGGTGGCCAGGGAGGGAGGGAGGGATGGAGGAGGTCAGAGAGGGAGGGAGGAGGTGGCCAGGGGAGGGAGGAGGGATGGAGGAGGTGGTCAGAGAGGGAGGGAGGATGGCGGAGGTGGCCAGGGGGAGGGAGTGGAGGAGGTGGTCAGGGAGGGAGGGAGGGGAGGGAGGGAGGAGGGAGGGAGGAGGTCAGAGTATGAGGGAGGAGGAGGAGTGTCAGAGAGGGAGGGGAAGGGAGGGAGGAGGGTGGTATCTGAGGGAGGGGTGATGGAGAGGTCCAGGAGGGAGGGGAGGAGGAGGTGGTCAGAGAGTGGAAGGATATGAGGGGGATCTATGAGGGGAAGAGGTGGTCAGAGAGGGTGAGAGGGAGGGAGGGAGGGAGGAGGTCAGTGAGGAGAGGGGAGGGAGTGGAGGAGAGGAGGAGGTCAGAGAGGGAGGGAGGAGGTGGCCAGGGCGAGGGAGGGATGGAGGAGGTCAGAGAGGGAGGGAGGAGGTGGCCGGGGAGGGAGGAGGGATGGAGGAGGTGGTCAGGAGGGAGGGAGGGATGGAGGAGGTGGCCAGGGAGGAGGAGGGAGGGAGGGAGGGATGGAGGAGGTGGCCAGGGAGGGAGGGAGGAGGTGGTCAGGGAGGGAGGGAGGGATGGAGGAGGTCAGAGAGGGAGGGAGGAGGTGGCCAGGGAGGGAGGAGGGATGGAGGAGGTGGTCGGGGAGGGAGGGAGGGATGGAGGAGGTGGCCAGGAGGGGAGGGAGGGACAGGATGGAGGAGGTGGTCAGGGAGGGAGGGAGGGAGGGAGGAGGTGGCCAGGGAGGGAGGGAGGGGGGAGGAGGTCAGGTCAGAGAGGGAGGGGAGGGAGGGAGGGAGTAGTGGCCAGGAGGAAGGGAGGGAGGGAGGAGGTCAGAGAGGGAGGGAGGGAGGAGGTGGTCAGAGAGGGAGGAAGGGAGGGAGGAGGTGGTCAGGGAGGGAGGGAGGGATGGAGGAGGTCAGAGAGGGAGGGAGGGAGGAGGTGGTCAGAGAGGGAGGAAGGGAGGAGGTGGTCAGGGAGGGAGGGAGGAGGGAGGAGGTCAGGAGAGGGAGGGAGGGGAGGAGGTGGTCAGAGAGGGAGGAAGGGAGGGAGGAGGTGGTCAGGAGGGAGGGGGGAGGGAGGGAGGAGGCCAGGGAGGGAGGGAGGGAGGAGAAGTTCAGAGAGGGAGGGAGGGAGGAGGTGGTCAGGGGAGGGAGGGGAGGGAGGAGGAGGTCAGAGAGGGAGGGAGGGAGGAGGGAGGGAGGAGGGAGGGAGGAGGTGGTCAGGAGGGAGGGAGGAGAGGGGAGGAGGTGGCCAGGGGAGGGAGGGAGGGAGGGGAGGTGGCTGGAGGGAGGGAGGGAGGAGGTGGCCGGGGAGGGAGGGAGGGAGGAGGTGGTCAGGGAGGGAGGGAGGGAGGAGGTGGCCAGGGAGGGAGGGAGGAGGTGGCCAGGGAGGGAGGGACACATAATCAAATATAAACATAAGTAGAAAAATATGTCCAAAAAGTATAAATAAAATTTAAAAATAAAAATATAAATAAAAAATATGTCCTAAAAATATGAATATAAGAAAAATATTTTTAAAAAATATAAATATAAGTAGAAAAATATGTCCTAAAAATATAAATAAAATTTAAAAATAAAAATATAAACATAAGTAGAAAAATATGCCCTAAAAATATAAATATAATTAAAAATATATTTCCTAAAAAATATAAATACAAGTAGAAAAATATGTCCTTATTTTCTGTAATTAGAAAGTAAAAATATAAACATAAGTAGAAAAACAAGAACTAAAAATGTTTTTAAAAAAGTATAAACATAAGTAGAAAACTTTTCCAAGTCCTGCCGTTGCACCGACTGTACGTAGGAACTTTCTGAGAGCCCAGACTTCTCCTACATGCTGTCAGAAGCCATTTTTAAATGCGTCTGTTTTGGCACCTGAGAAGTTATTGTTGCATCTTCTGACCCGGATCTTTTAATCTCCGTCTCTCGTGACGGCGTCGACGCAGCAGCCACTTAACGCTAGATTACAGCAAGGACAGGACAATGACTCCTCCCCCTCCATTCAAATCCCCCCTTTATAATCCCCGAGGAAATCTCCTGCGCAGCACAAGGTGGAGGGTGTTTGTTCGTGCTGGCAGGAGGAGGAGGAGGAGGAGGAGGAGGAGGAATTAGCGGATTCCTCGGAGTTTTCTCTGCTGATGGGAGTACTGGTGTTTTTGAAGGAGAAGCAGACAGGAAACGCTTTCAGATAGTTGGTAAGTCGGCGTGTTTGGCTTTTTATCCTCACATTTAGGCTTTATTTCCTCTAAAAGAGACTAAATCTGCCCGGACGGTGCTGTTATTTCAACCTACTCTGCACTTTTTACTACTTTTTTCCTGTGTTTGTCAAATACAGGATGTTTAAAATGCAGATTTCTCCTCATCGGCTGCTTTAAGTTGATCACATCCCAGTTTTTACACTCCAGTGATCAGCTGTCGGAGTTTCTTATGAGGACGCTGCTTTCTGGACGTGAGCTTCTTCTAGTCCGCTCATGTATAGTTCTTGTTTCACTGCAACCACAACCAAAGAGAGCGACTGCTAAAGCTAATGCCTGTAAATGAACGAAAAATAACTAGCAAAGAGGTGAAACGCCTTGAAATGACCAGAATGTGACCAAAAATGACGACAAATAGACCGAAAATGACCTCAGAGTGACTGGAAACGATCGCAAAGAGACTGAAATGACAACAGACAGATGAGAAATGACAACAAATGTACTAGAAACAACCAGAAAAAGACTGAAAACGATCACAAATGGACTAAAAATGGCCAAAATGGGCTAAAATTGGCCAAAGAAACTAAAAAATGACTGTAAATAGACTAAAAATGACTGTAAACAGACCGAGAATGACTATATGTAGACTGAAAACGATCAAAAATAGACTATAAATGGACCAAAAATGGCCACAAAGCAACTAGAACTGGTCAAATAAACTAAAAAATGACCAAAGATGGAGGAGGAATTACTAGAAATTGACTAAAATGGCCACAGAGTGACTTGAAATGATCACAAAGAGACCTAAATGACAACAAATAGACAAGAAATGACAACACACGTACTAGAAACGACCACGAAGAGACTGAAAACGATCACAAATGGACTAAAAATGGCCACAAATCTGCCAAAGAAACTAAAAAATGACTGTAAATAGACTAAAAATGACTGTAAACAGACTGAGAATGACTATATATAGACTGAAAATGATCAAAAATAGATTATAAATGGCCAGAAAGCAACTAGAACTGGCAAAAGAAATTAAAAATTACCAAAGATGGACGAGGAATTACTAGAAATAGACTAGAAATGACTATAGAATGACTAGAAACGACCACAAAGACACTGAAAACGACCACAAATGGACTAAAAATGACCAAAAAATGACTCGAAATGATCGCAAAGAGACCTAAATGACAACAAATAGACGAGAAATGACAACAAATGTACTAGAAACGACCACGAAAAGACTGAAAAGGACTACAAATGGACTAAAAATGGCCACAAATGGGCTAAAATTGGCCAAAGAAACTAAAAAAATGACTGTAAATAAACTAAAAATGACTGTAAACAGACCGAGAATGACTATATGTAGACTGAAAACGATCAAAAATAGACTATAAAGCGACTAAAAATGGCCACAAAGAGACTAGAACTGGCCAAAAAAACTAAAAAATGACCATAAACACACGAGGAATTACTATAAATAGACTAAAAATGACAGAATAATTAGGACTTCTGTGACATTATAAGGATAATTTGTTGAATGTGGCCCTTTGTCTTCGTCTCTCTTGGATCTGGTGCATTAACTTGGTCGTGTTCATGGCGGCTTTGGGTGCCTTCAGACAGGAAACCAGTCCCACAGTGAGCTCGTGCCTCGTTGACGCCGGTCCGGTCAGCTGTGTGCTCGGTTTCATGGCTCACGTTTCCTGGGAGCCAACGGTGGCGTCTCCTCCCCTGTGGGATATCTGTGACGGACCAGCTGTAGCCCCCGACAATGGACCCCTGGGCGCTTTGGAAACGGGGACATTTGCATTCCCATTGTGCCGGGGAGCTTGTTTGGAGGCGACTCTCGCTTTCAGTGTCACGTTGAACATGTAGGGAGGGAAGGTTTCCAAGTCGGACGCCGGGATAAACACCGATGACCCCTTTTATTGGCTCTAGGTTTAACTGGAGCGTTGATTTCCAGCAGTTCACTTCCAGGTCCTAAACTCTTCTCTAAACTTCTTTATAAACCCAGAAATTCTCATTGCAAACATCGAAAGAGAAATCACATTCGCCTTTCTTTCCCTCTTTCTACGACCGCAAGTAGATGAGAAATGACGACAAACGCACTGGAAACGGTCAGAAAGAGGCCAAAAACGACCACAAAGTAACTGAAATCGACCAGAGCAACAAGAAAATTACCACAGACAGACGAGGAATTACGACAAATAGACTAAAAATGACTGTAAAGAGACCGAGAATAAACATATATAGACTAAAAACAGCCACAAATAGACCAAAAATGACCATTAAGAGACTAGAAATGACCACAGAGAGACTGAAAACAACTACAAATGGACTAAAATTGGACAAGTAAACTAAAACCACACGATAGACGGACGAGGAATTACTATAAATGACTACAAAGAGGCTGAGAATGACTAAATATAGACCAGAAACAGCCACAAAGAGACTGAAAATGGCCAAAGAAACAAAAATATACCAAAGACAGACGAGGAATTATTACAAATATACTAGAAACGACCACAAAGAGACTGAAAATGATGACAAATGAACTAAAGTTGGCTAAAAAAGCGAAAAAACTGCCATAGACAGACGAGGAATTACTATAAATAGACTGAAAATGACTGAAAAAGACAACAAATGGACTAAAAATGGCCAAAGAAACTAAAAGATTACCATAAACAGACGAGGAATTACTATAAATAGACTAGAAATGTTTACAGAGGGACTGAAATGACAACAAATGTATTAAAAACAGCCACAAAGAGACTGAAAATGACGACAAATGTACTGAAAATGGCCAAAGACACTAAAAAATGACCATAAACAGACGAGGAATTACTAGAAATAGACTAGAAACGACCGCAAAGAGACTGAAAATGACAACAAAATAATACAAATAGACTAAAAATGTGTGTAAACAGACCGAGAATGACTATATGTAGACTGAAAATCATCAAAAATAGACTATAAATGGACTAAAAATGGCCACAAAGCAACTAGAACTCGCCAAAGAAACTAAAAAATGACCAAAAACAGACTAGAAACGACCTCAGAGTGACTGAAACGACAACAGATGGATGAGAAATGACAACAAATGTACTAAAATTGGCCGAAGAAACTAAAAAAGTACCATAGACAGACGAGGAATTACTATAAATACACTAAAAATGACTGTAAAGAGACTGACAATGTCTATATCGAGACTTAAAACAGCCTCAAAGAGACTGAAAATGACAATAAATAGACTGAAAACGATTGAAAGAGATTGTCATTAACTACAAAGAGACTAGAAAAGACTAAAGATAGATTAAAAATGGCCGTAAAGTGGCTAGAACTGGCCAAAGAAACTAGAAAAATGACCATAGACATACGAAGAATTACTAGAAATATACTAGAAATGACTATAAAGAGACTGAGAATGACTATATATAGACTAAAAACAGCCACATGGAGACTGAAAATTACAACAAATAGACTAAAATTGACCAAAGAAACTAAAAAATTACCATAAACAGACGAGGAATTACAAGAAATAAACTAGAAATGACCACAGAGTGACTGGAAATGATCACAAAGAGACTGAAAAGACAACAAATGTACTAGAAATAACCACAAATAGACTGAAAATGACTGTAAACAGACCGAGAATGACTATATGTAGACTGAAAACGATCAAAAATAGACTATAAATGGAATAAAAATGGCCACAAAGCAACTAGAACTGGCCAAATACACTAAAATATACCATAAACAGATGAGGAATTACTAGAAATATACTAGAAATGACCACAATTGTACTTGAAACGATCACAAATAGAATAAAAATAACAACAAAGCAAACGTCACAACATCTCAGTGTTGGTTATGTTGGAATATCTTCCTTTCCTTCATTGTTTCTTAGTTGTATGTCTTCGTTTACCCACTCTGCAGTTAAAGAAAACAGGATTAATACCTGTTCATAAGAGAAACAAGTCGGTAACACTACCACATATTCCTGCTCTCCCCTGAGGGGTTGTGAGCAACGAACCGACGACAACGAGACGATGGAAGGCGTCACGCTTTCTTTACGCAGCGACCGGAGACGCTCAGACTGCTGGGAGATGGCCAGTGGAGATGTCCCAGTTGAAGCTGGGAGGGGAAATACCTCCCTGCATTCCTCTGCCGAAAGAATGCGGCGTCTCGGTCGCGGCTGGGCGGGGTTGGAGCTTCAGCCGGGGCAGGTGAACTCTCGTCTGGTCGAGGCATTTCGCTCCTGCCCGGCGTTTGAACTTGGGCAGCCTTTAGTTTGTCGAACGTTAGAGCTCCTGTGTGCTTTCATCTAAGGGGGAATCGATGAATCGGCCGGGTGTCGAGCGGCGTTTGGTGGTTGGGGGTAAGATTCCGTATCCGAAAGCTAAGCGGCTAAGCTCCATCTGTCGCCCTTCACAATCAGCAGCCAGTAAAATGTGTTCCCTAATCACTGAACTCCGGCCTGCTTCACCTTTTTAGACATTTGTAGCGGTTGTAGCTCCCACATCTGGGTTGTAAAGATAAGCAAGACTCTCCTGATTCAACAGCTAAACTCGATTCGTGTAATTCTGGGATCTTTGGTCATAACTTGATACCAACATGTCCTCCCCGTCTTCCCTTTCCCTGTCTTTTTTCTTCCCTCGCTCGCCGCCCGCTAGAGCTAAAATGGTCGACGTTGTATCGCCACGTACAATGCCGTCAGAAACCGAGGTCCACGTGGCCAGGAGCTTTCTCACCAAGATTTTGCGGAGCTCCATGAGGTACCCTCCCGTTAGCTTGCGTCGTCTGGTCGTCCTTGCTGGTAGCCCGTGGTGAACCCAAGTGACGTGTGGTCGAGTTTTGTGTTTCTGTGTCGTATTTCGCAGTGTGTGGTGTTAGCTGTCCAAGCTTCTTTAGCTGTAATCAGTGAAGTTGACCCGGTACGTCATATCTGTCTTAGCATGTTGTGTGTTTTCTGTTGAACATGGGTAATCCTTTTGCTTTTCAACATGCTCTCCAGGAAGAACCGCTTCAAAGGGTATGTGCAAGTTTGATGCAGACAAAATAACACAGAACTGTTATTAGTTTAAATGTTTCTTTGGTTGCTTGGTGCCAAAACTGGAAAAGTCTCTGTGGACTTAGTAGTGAGAGTATTTACAGTGTTTGAATTGACATCAACAGACCCTTGGAGGAGAGGGATTTTGGTGCTTGGTGCTACTAAACTTTACTAAATCCCGTCATCTGTCTTCTCCTGAAAGGGTTTGGAAAATGCCACAGAAGCAGAGATGTCAAATACTCATTGTGTAAAGTGTTCTGCTGCCTTGCAGGAAGAATGATCCGGGCCCGCGGCCCCATTCCTGGCACTCCTCCAAGCTGACAGAAGAGGACTCCGAGCCGGCCGGGAGAGAGGCCACTCCAGCACCAGTCTGGCAGCCAAAACATGAAGCAAGGTAAGCTCTTTACCCTGCATTAAACAGAGCAGGAAATACAGTCAACAAACTCAAGCTTTATCTTAGTTTCTCTGTTGATCCACTCTAGGCCCAAAGAGTCAGCCACTCAAGGGGACCAGGACACCCAGCATCAGCTAGCCAGTCAGTTCAGCTCAGTGAACAGCATGGAGAGACTGGAGCGTCCCTCCCATCCCTACCCACCAGGATGTCTTTCCCCAACTAAATACATCAACAGTGCTGAGCCGCTCTCTGGACCAGGAGGCAAAAGGGACTCTGGGTTCAGCTGTTTCTCCGGCGTCTCCAGCCCTCCTGTTGTTGACCTTAGCACATCTGGTCGGAAGGGCACCAGCACTGAGAACATTTTCTTCAAAGGCCTTCAGAGTGAAGGACCCCAGCAGACTGAGCGGCCCAGGTACCTGCAGCCAACACTGGGGAACGGAGGCTGGGAGGGGTCAAGGGCAGAGGATCAGCCTGCTTCTCGGGTTTCCTTTGCAGGGAGGCCAAGCATCGGTCCTGTGTGGCAGGTACCGGAGAAGAAAAAGTCCCAGTCACCCCCTCCTCCACCTCCGCCCCTACGCAGTGACAGTTTTGCAGCCACCAAGGTGTTCCCATACTCTGAGGGGCCCGGTGGTCCAGCAAAGAGCCATGGCAAATCAACTGAAAAACTGACAGAATCCAACAACCAGAACGGTCTCAGATCTCACCAGGATAAAACCTCCGAGGCCAGACGTAGCTTCAACCCTTTGCCCACCAAAGACTTCCTCCATCCCAACACAGCAGCTGATCACAACCATAACCAGCTGCACCCCAGTAAACTCTTCTCTTTATCCAGCAATGACGTCAGACAGTCTCATTATACCCAACTACCTGCCCACCAGAGGCAATACAGTGACGAAAGCCCCTTCTACTTGCAGACAAGAACAGCTCCTCCCACTAAGACTCAAAGCGTAGGAAGCTACTACCGCAGCCTCCAGGATCTGCCAACAAATGCTTTCAATCGCAAACAGATACGAAACTCTACAGCATCCATGACAAGTTTTGTTGCAAACCCAAACCTGGAGAGTGGGAGGCACAACAGATACTGGCAAGGCCTAAGTAAGCATTCGGTTCAGAGTGTTGAGCACAAGGCCTGGCAGGGCAAGTCGGAGGGCTGGAGGGGGGAAACGGAGAAACCCCTTTGGGTAAACAGCAATGAAGCAGGCTTTCCAAGTTCCATGAAGACGAACGTTAAGGCAAAGTACTCTCTACCTCAGTCCCAGATGCCTTACTGTGAAAATAAGGAACGCAATGGCCATTCCCATTTGGGGATTGATCTACACTACGACCACCAGACTTCTGAATGTTCTGTTCAAAGCCGAAGCCCAGAGGACGCTGCGAAGAGAGGTGAAGGACACTCTAATGACATGAAAAGACACTACCCAACACATCAAAGTAATGAGCATAAGATTAGTATTTCAAGGCACCAGGACCCCTGGGTACCTCAAGAAGACAACAGGATATCCCCCCTGAAGACCCCACTTCTTCATTCCCTGGCCCAGGAAAGTAGGAGTCTGGCAGAGAGGCAACCAGGAGCCTCCACCACGAGTGTGATGCCAACCCAGGACCCTGGTGACACCATGGCCACTGGCAGTGGAAAAGCAAATCGCCGCAGTGACCGTTATGCCACCACCCTCCGCAAGGAGATCCAGCAGAAGCGAGCCCAACTGCAAAAGAGCCGCAGTGCTGCAACCCTGACATGTGATGCAGAGGATGAGGAAGCAGAAGAGTGGAGATCCATGGAGACATCTACGTCTTCTGGTGTCTCCTTCTCAAATACCTACAAGGACCACTTAAAAGAGGCACAAGCCAGGGTCCTCCAGGCCACCTCCTTCCAGAGACGAGACTTGGAGCCCCTGGGACCAGAGGCGTCGGTACTTAAAACCTCCAATGGACGCATTAGAGGACGTAAGCGGTTCCACCTGGCTAAGAGGACACACTCCTTTTCAGAGCCGGACAAGATAGACAAAGTGGGAGTGGAGGGAGAATCCCAAACAGGCTCGTTTGGGGAACGGAGGAAGTTCTTTGAGGCCAAACCGGCCTTTTCCAGGCCTGTGCTAAAGTTAGGTCCGAGTGCAAACTTGAACACAGATCTCGATGAGACAGGCAAACCCAAAGAGAGATCTCCCTCTAGAGAGCCAGAGGAGGCTCACCCATCCACAGACCCCAACCACCTCAGTCCTGGACATAAGCAGGTGCTACTAGAGCAGCAGAGGCTCGGGACCTTCGCTGAGTATCAGGCCACGTGGAACAAGCAGAAGAAGTCATCAGAGGCCAAGACGCAAGGGAGGTATCACTCAGCGGAGAACATCTTAGATGCAGGTGCTGAGGAGAAGGCCATCTGCGTCCACGAGAGATCGAGATCTTCTCCTTCTGCGGACTTCTATACACAGGTATGCAGGTTCAGGGTTTCCCCCAGAAAAGTTGCTAAGCCCGGTCGTAGAGAAGCCCACCGTGTTTTTGTAAAAAGAAAATGTAAGAATTTTGAAATTATGACTATTATGTGTTATTATAAGCCATTTATTAACAATACTTAAACGTAGAGTCTTACAAAAAGGCACAATCTTGAAACACGGTTTTAACAAACACAAAAAATACAACTAAAATAAATAATATCAATTGTTTTCACTTAAGTTAAATCCTAGTGAATCTTAAAACAAGCCGTTGCTGGTCACATTTAAAAGTAAAATAAATTAACATAATTAAAAAAGTGTAACATGGCCAAGGGGTAAAACCAGGGAACTCAGAGACTGAACAGGTCTGCTGTGCTGTGTGACCTCTACTACTTATTGCTGCACATGGTTCAGGTTGGATCAATGCATCAATCCGTCTGGGTTTACCATACTGGGTCTGGTAGAGCCATCCGCTACATTTAGGTTCAGCTAACCATCTTGGATCAAATCCACTAGTTCCATGTTTACCATCGCGGCTCGCAGAAGGCTGCTCCGACGACGTGCTAACATCCGTGCTAACTCCACTGGCTCTGCCTCATCATGGAGCCGCGGCTCGGTCGGCTCTCCGGGGATGAACTCCCCTTGGCCTGGGGGTGAACGAGCGGCTCATCGCCTCCTCTAGTGCTCCTCCGACTTCAGAAAAAAGTTCATTTATCGACCATAAAATGTTGCCATTGCGTTTTCAACCGTATCACCAGATACGGTGAAAAGCTGTTTACCGTCTTTGTTATCACTGTTTTGGTGCATAAAGAAACGTATTTAAAATAAATAAACAAGTGTTGCTTAGCCTGGCGGGGAGGCAAGGAAAGCCTGGCGGCCCACCAGGCTTATAAAGCACTAGGGGAAACCCTGAGGTTTTTATATTCCAGAATCCTAAGGGTTAAAGCATGCACCACTCAAACCATCAGGCTGCTTTGTAATCTGCTGCCCTTAGTCAAAATTTTAATACCACTGTCTTTCCTTTAGATAACGTCAAGGTCAACGTTTAAATGCAAGTTGTTTTAGCTGTTTGAACGGGAACTAGTAGCGCCAGAACCCCTGACTTTGCTTTTGTCTTGCAGAATCTTCCTTCCTCATGGGGAGACCATCAAGCCCAGCAGAGCAGTTTAACCACCAGGTAATACGAACGGTTAGCTGTTAAAACCTAAACGTAGAGTCAGTGAATATTTTTCTTCATTCTGTCTTTTGAGTTCAGGGTTCAGAGCAATAAATACCCAAATGACCGGGGTCAAAGAAAGGTCAAACAGGCGATCGCTGCACTTTCTGTGTGTGCTGTATAGAGATGCCAGACGCCTACTGGCTCACTCCGACTTGTCGATTTCTCTGGCAAAGAGGAAAGTTTCATGTAAATGTGGAATGTCGCTGGTCTGTGAGACCTTCGTGCAGAAAGAGAGCAGGTCTCAGTTTCTCCTGTCGGGTTTCCTGAGCCGACAGGAAGTGATCGTTTTCTGACACACTAGATCCTTTTCACAACTCTATCTTCTGCTGTCGGAGCTCGTGTTGAGGTGAACGGCGTCTCCTGGAATCCAGTCCAGTCAGCAACACCCAGATTCACAAGAGTGTCAGGAGATTTACGGCGGGCGGGGAGTGTATCAGTTTGTCCTTAAGCTGCTGCTGACAAAGAGCGCTGCGTAGGCGATCGGTGTCTTCGGTAAACGCTGAAGCAGTTGCTCCTTTGTTGCTGCGACACAAACACCTTTCAGGAAAAATGAAATCCAGCCTCGTCTTTCGGCGTACGTTTCGCAAAAGAGGCGTCGGCTTAAGTGCTTCTCACGTTCTTTCTTTCTAGTGTTACACCAAGCACCTTTTTAATGGGTGGTATTACTCAGTGTGTCATTTCAAAAACTGAACTCTGAGGTGATTTTGAGAAATTAATTCCGCCCTAAAACGTCAGAAAATGAGCCTGCGGTGCGTCTTCTGCTCCTGTAATAACGATTAGGTGTTTTAAACAGTTAATGAAGGAACATTTGAAGCATTTTGCAGTCTGATTTAATTAGATGTGTTTGTAAATGGAAATTAAAATTAAAATGCTCCCGTGGAAAACTTATTTCTCTACTTCCTGTTGGTTTTGGCTCCGTGACCCGTCTGACTTGTGATGAGGAAGGATCTGGTATCTAAAGCTCCAGTGTTAGCTCACTGTTAGCAGACCTTGCTGTGTGCCGTGGCCTGATGAAGACCCACTGTGGGGTCCAAACGTTGCTTGGCTCACATTGTTCACTATTTCACAGTGGACTTTTCACCAGCGTGGGGTTTATTTGTCCCTTTGGAGGGACCTTGTGGTGCCGCTAGCTCTGCCGCTAGCGCTAAATCGCTAGCGTTGGGCTGCTTTTCGGGACGTTTTGGGGAGGTTTGGAGGTTTTCTGTTACTTTAGCTTTGCCAGAAAGCAAAGCTAAAGTAGCGATTTAGCAATTAAGCGCCAACGGCGGAGCTAGTGCTAAATCGCTAGCTCCTCATCAGAAGTCAGACGGGTCACGGAGCCAAAACCAACAGGAAATAGAGAAATAAGTTTTCCACGGGTGTATTTTAATTTTAATTTCCATTTACAAACACATCTAATTAAATCAGATAACAGATAATGGATGATGAATTATGGCCCATTTTCCGTTTTTCATTTTGTATTATCACTGAAAAAAACGGGAAACGGTTTATTTTTCGTTTTTATTTTGAAATCTCAAAATAAGAAAACAAATGGCCGCGACGTACACGGACCGTAAAGAAACCACAGTAGATGTTTTAAGTTGATGCTGTAATCTCTAAATTATCATCCTTCTATTGTGAGACAGTGGTCCCTCGTCTATCTTGGGGGGTCAGGTTCAAGGACCTCCCCTGTGATAGACGAAATACGCGAAGTAGCTCCCTTATATTTATTTTAATTAGATATATATTAAAGCTTTGTAAAAACCTCCCCACACTGTTATCAACCTTTCCCACACTCTTCCTATGCACTGTAAAAAATGCCCCTCCCAAAAAAAAAAAAAGAAAAACTTACTTCAAGGCACTTTTACTTTGAAATAAGTGAAAAATCTCCCAATAGAACAAGTGAAAATTTGCTTGGTCAGATTTCTTGAAATAAGACATGATATTTAGAATATTGAGGTCTTAAAATTAGCAGGGAAAACTTATTTTAAGCTGTATTTTAGCAGCATTGTCAAGCTGAGGTGTCTTAGAATAAACCAGACATGCTAAAGAATTAAATAGATTTTAGCTTTAATAAGTTTAATGTCAGCTTCTTAATTTGAGATGTATTCAACTTATTTTAGTTGTATTATCGTGGCTCTTCTCTAGATTTAAGACCATCTTGTACTTGAAATAAGATCAGACAGATTAAGTGAAGCATTCTGAGATATAATGTCTTCTCACAGTTGGCTAGAAATCCTAATATTTAGTGGTGTTTGACAGCATTTGAAGGTGTTGTGTTTTAGGTGAAGCCAGCTACGCCCAAAAGGAGGTGTTTTAACTCAAAAGCAGACATTTGCTTTGTTTTTTTTAAACACATTTTACACATGCAGCTGTTTTCTGATATGAATTGGTGATTTTCCAATAAAATGCATTTACTTTATTTCTTAAATCCAGATTATTTATCTCATACAAACAACAGCTCAGCTTGAAACATGTATGAAATGAAATGAACCTTGTTTCTGGTAAAATACAACTAAAACAAGATCATTTCAAGATTGTTTGACTTAACAAGATATTTAAGATGCGTTGTCTTAAAACACGTCCCTCCATCTGCTGAAATGTTACCTGGAAAGTGAATTTATCTGAAATCAAGTGGGTTGAGACAATTTGACTAAAAATAAGACCAATAAACTTGGTAAGATGTTGAGTTTTTGCAGTGTGTTCTTAAACCTTCCATCTAGAGGAGCTTCTACAGCCGTGTCCAATCATGGAACTAGCGCTGAGCGATCCACTTAGGAAAAACTTTTAAAAAAAAAACTTTTAAACCCACCGACACCGAGGACGTCCGGCTGCCTACCTACTGGTAAACTGATGATGATGTTACGGTAATCCTACAGACTGTTACCGGTTCTCTGACGGTCATTTCGGCTTCCATCGCCGCCGATCAATCAGCGACCGATTAACTCAAGAGGAAGCTGCGTTTTCCATATATGCGTCTACTCATCTGCTGTACGCTACATATTTTATATACAATTTAAAAATCCACGATACAGTGAGACTGTGACAAGTGAACTGGGATATGGCGAGGGACGACTGTACATCTGCAAATATAAAAGACGGTAAAACAACAAGTTTTTCATCAGGTAATAATACAAAAGAGAACTGTCTTTTTGCAAAACCTAAAAGTAATAATTGCAACGATGATATTCTCAGAAAAAATGCTGAATACTGACAACATCAACCGTCGTCAAACCATCCTTTACATCAGTGGTTCCCAACTGGTGGGTTGGGACCCAAAAGTGGGTCACAAAGCCATTTTTAGAGGGTCGCAGAAGCATGCCTCCCCTTTAAAAAGTAGTGGTGTAAAGTCTTTCTTAAGTGTTTCTTATGACACAGTTTGCTTTCAGCAGCAGGATATTTAGTGGTGGTGACACCAGTAGTTGCCGACTATTAACTCTAGGTTCGACTCTGCCAGCTTATAGGAGAAATTTACGCTAAAACGAGCCAAAAATGAACCAAAATGTGCTCAGAATCTGTAAAAATTGGCCAAAATATGCCCAAAACCTGGCAAAAGTGTCCAAATATACCAAAATGAGCAAAAAATAAGCCAAAATTTTAACAAGTTGTATCAAAATGCGTTGAGACTCCACCCAGATAAACCTTAATTTGTTAACAGGATAAGGAAACTTCAACAATTTGGGTCGCGACTGTTATTGATAGAGACACAGTGGGTCCTGAGGATGGACCAGTTGAGAACCACTGCTTTACATAACAAGTGTCTGCTGCCGTCTCTGTCTCGGCTCGCATGTAACCCAACCCCAGTGTTTGGTTTTCAAACTCACGGCTCATGTTTCCTGGCGCTGCACCGCTAAGTTCTCTAAAACAGCCAGAGTGTCCAGCAGTGTCTCTCAGATAAACCCTTCAGTTTGTGGAGTCAACATGTCCGTGCTTTTGCCAGATGAACATCGTCTTGTACCCTTTGTGTTTATCTTGATCCTTAGTTTGCAAAATAAGCTGATGAAAGATCATTTTATCTGCACTCCATGTGTACTAGATGTACTAAAAACACCGGTTGCAGACTTGTTTTCGTCCTCAGAGATGTGGTTTGAAGCTAAAAACATCCCTTCTGACTCAGGACTCGTTGGCGTCCAATTTCTTCCCTGTATCAACACAAAAACCGCCGTCCTTTCAGTCGTGAGCAGAAGTTTACATCCACTTGTAAAGATCATGTACATGTTTCCTATAACTCACTGAAACACCTTCTGGAGTAAAGTTCTGTGGCCACAATGACCAGAAATATGTTTGGAGAAGAGAAGGTGAGGCCTTTAACCCTGAGAACACAGCATGGAGGTGGCAGCATCATCAAGGCAATGGAACAATGAAGGAGGAGGATTAGAACCTAAAACCATCAGCAGAAGGTTGATCTGGGACACAGTTGGATGTTCCAACAAGACAATGACATCAAAGTGGTAGAGAAATGATTCAACAAGGCTGGAATGAAGGTTTTAGACTGGTCCCCCCAAAGAAAGTCCTGACTTAGACCATCAAGAACCTGATGAAGGAGTCATGGAGACGACACGTTTAGTTGGACTGAGGAGTGGTCAAAGATAAACCTGAAGCTTGTAGATGGAGACCAAAGAACCTAGTTAAGGTTAAAATGGGACGTCTAACCAGATATTAGCTTTGCTCTGTTTGTTTTTGATTAATTTCATTTTTATTGCAGTTATTCCAACTTCAGTGATACACATGGTCTCTACAGGTGTATGTAAACTTCTGTTCATGACTGGAGTTTCAGCGTGTAACCACCTTTATGAAGGACGGATCAGCTCAACGCATAGCTTGACTGTTGTGAGCATCTAGAAATGAGACTTTCCATATATAAAGAATAATTTTGTACAACTGAGAACTAATTTTTTACATGTGGGATCGAAAAGACTGCACAGTAAATTACATAAAATATTCCAGAATCAGTGAACAGGTAATTAATATCTGTTGGTCTCTGGTTTCTCCTCACACTCGTTACTTTTTCAGGTTGGTATTTACTGGTTTGATGGCTTTATGACATCAGGCGTTGACGGGGTTTGTCTTTATTTTGACCCCTAGAGGGAAGGCGGAGAGCCGGCTGCGCTACGATCCTGACCACAGCCCACAGTCGGTCCCATCGCTCCCCAGAAGCGATGGCCTCGTCCCAGGCCTCTCCGACCACAGGCCCAAACCAAACTCTGCCAGTCCCTCCCACACCACACTCTCCTCTGGGCCTCGCAGCCTCAGCCCCAGCCCTGGCTCGGAGCTCCCGGCCCAGCCTCCGCAAACCAAGAGCCTCCTGCCGCCACCCAGGCCCCATTTAGGCCCAGAAACCACATCCTTCTCCCAGGAATTCCTCGCTGGCGCCCAGGCAGACCCTCTCCAGCCTCTGTCCGGCTCTGCTTCTGACACCCAGCCCCATGCTGCTGCCCAGGCCTCCTCCTCCGGCCCCACCCCAGCCGGCTCTCCTGGCCTCAGCAGGACGCCCGGACCAGACATGAGCAAAGGAGGCGAAGACAACGAGGAGGAGAAGGAGCCGCCACCTTCCTGTTCTCCATCCCCATTTTCCACCTGGACGTCCGCTCTGCTGCTTCCTTCTGCGGATCGAGTTCGGTCTCCGTCGCCACAGTTTGCGCCACTGAGGCTGACCGACGAACCGCCCGCTGTGTCCCTGCAGGACGACCCACCGCTCAGGTAAGCAGCTCAGCCTCGGAGCCTCAAGCCTCCTCGCTGCCCCTCGTTACGTAAAGCTTTTCCCTTCTGTTCCAGTTGAAGAAGCTTCGAGTCGCAGTTTTAGGTGAACAAGTTCAAGAAGAAAATGACGATGCAGAAGGAAAAGATTAAACAGAAGCTGATCTAGGATTTATGTCGTATGAATGAGCCACTGGCGACATGAACCCGCTGGAAAGAAGATCAAGAGTTTGATTGTGTTCAAACTGGAGGCTGTAATTTTGTTAAAGCCACACAGCTGCTGTGACCTCTGGTTTCCACTGCAGCTCAACTGTGCATCGCTCCTTTAATTAGGTTCTAGACCTGCTGTACGTGGCTCCGATGTGTATTAAAACACAGACCTGTACCTGGCAGTGTCATCTTTTAACCAGTTTCACTCCCCGAAATATGAAAAACGGGACTTCTTTAAAGCGATGCATCATCTTAAAGGGAGTTTTCTTTAGTCTTTGAGAGGAGCCACCATTTTGCAGGATGCTGGATTTAAAAATAAGTGGAATTATGAGTATAGGATGCTGAGAAACCTGGTGTCTCTTCCAATTATAGTTTGAGTGATTTAAGACGCATATATGTGCTGCTACTGGTACAATATGCCAGAAAAACAATCGACCATGTAGATCAAATCTGAGAGTTTAGATTTAACCACAACGATGTAGAAATGGCAACAAAGGACAGTTTAAAACATTTGTTCTTGTGTTTTTAGCATCTCTACTGTCTCCTGAAGGTAACCGGCCTTCTGGAGCCTACAGGTGTTTTCATAGATGGTGTTGAAGGATGGATGTTGCTTCCACTGTGTTTGTAACGAAACAACCGACACCCAACAGTCTAGTTTCTAAGTCTGACCCTGAGATTTGCTTCTTATGCAGGTCAGAAGATGAGCCGACGCCCCCCTCAGTGATGGACGTGGGCAGCCCGGTGAGGAAGGTCCCGGTGAGGATCGTCCACGCCGAGAGCAGCTCGGAGCGGGAAGGCCGGGCCTACCTGCCTCAGAGCGGCGACACCTGCAGCGTCTCCGAGCCTCCGCCGTGGATCCCCTCCCTGAGCGCCGCCGAGCGCCCGGCCTCATCCCTGTTCAGCGCCTTCACCCGCCAGGTGTCGGCGCCGGCCCAGGAGTCACCTGGTGCCCAGCACTCAGAAGAAGACGCCAAGAGAGAGGAGCTGGCGAGGGACATTATGGGGAAAGACAAGTCCCTGGTGGACATCCTGGACCAGAGTGGCAGGAAGACCACCATGGACCTGATGGAGGGACTCTTCCCCCGAGAGGAGCAGATCCTGGAGGGGGCCCAGCAGCGCAGGAGGGCCTCTGCAGGCTCCAGGCTGCCCACCTCATCGCCCAGGTGGGAAACTGTTTATATAAATAAAACCTAAACCACCAGCTGACTGACCTCTGACCTCCACCATGCAGTTGATTATGTCACAGCTGAACAGACGACGCTGGAATTCATCGTCTGATTTCACAATTTTAACAGCCGGTTAGACTTTTGGAACCAAAGGGGAAGCTTTTTCTTTTTTTATGAAGCCAGTATTGAGTGAACATTGCTGTTTACAGGTCAGTCTAGTCTGCCCTCTGCTGGACAGATGTTGCAGTTACATCTCAGGAAGCTGGTGGATGCCGAAAATACAGTATTCATATTTTAAAGACAAGAAAAATAGTTGTACTTTTCTTTTTCTTTTTATCAGTTGTATTCCAAAACGACTAGGTTAAATACATTCTGAATATCTGGGAAATTAAGCTCAAGTAAGTCTGTTTGTGTTGGACTCAGATGTCATTATTATTGAGGGAAACACCTGAGGACTTCACCTGTTGAGCTCAAATAAACAGCATCATCTTCCAGGCAGGTGAGATGTCTGTGAACCGTTGACCTCGTGTTTACCTGTGTTTGTTTGTTTGTTTGTTTGCCAGGAGGGAGGAGGAGGAGGATGTGTCTGTATCGGCAGCTGCCTCCCTGGTTCCCAGCTCCTCCTACTACAACACATCCGCCCCCAAAGCTGAGCTCCTCATCAAGATGAAGGACATGCAGGAGCAGCTGGAGGAGCAAGACTCCGAGGATGAGCTGGACGTCGACCTGGCCAGCAAGAAGGTAAAACTCCTGAATTAACTTGAAAATGCAGGAAAGCAAGAAAAATGCTGTTTCGTCCTGCATGTTTTTTAACTTTTCACACGTCTCCTTCATCCCTGTGCAGCAAGAGCTGATCTCCAGCCTGGCCAGGAAGCTGGAGGTGCTTCGGGAGGCCCGTCAGAGCCTGCAGGAGGACGTGGAGGACAACGAGGCTCTGGGTCGCGAGGTGGAGGCCACAGTGCAGCGACTCTGTCAGCCCAACCAGCTCGACAAGTTCCGGATGTTTGTGGGCGACCTGGACAAGGTGGTGAGCCTGCTGCTGTCGCTGTCGGGGCGGCTTGCCCGGGTGGAGAACGCTCTCAACAGCCTGGAGGACGAGGCACCGCCGGAGGAGAAGGTAACAGCACTGGTCACACTGAGGAGAAGGAAGAAACGCTCTGGTTCTTCCTCCAAAGGTGTCTCTGGGAGTGAGGAACCCACAGAAAGTTATCAGGAAGTGCTTCGGTCCACTCTCACTATTCTAATATCTAAACAAGAAGCCGCTTTCAGGCAAAAAGACTCGCTGGTGAACGGAGCACTGAGCAACTAAAGAGCTAGATATAACCAAGAGTCAGTACTGGACTCCAGATGAAAAATACTACTGACTGGTTTCTCTTGGGTATGTCTCCTGCCGTGTTTCTAAGTCCTACTTAAAGGGAAATAAATGAAGTGAGGGCCGTTGTTCTGCTGCCTCGAAGCAGCCAAACAAATCAGTCTTTGTAGGTTTATAGTGTCACTTATCTACCTACATCATCTATCTACCTCATCTATAGTGGCGGCTGGTGCACTTTTTTCCAAGGGGGCCTATAACTCCGAAATAGACAT
This sequence comes from Dascyllus trimaculatus, assembly GCA_024666655.1. Classification (NCBI taxonomy): domain Eukaryota; kingdom Metazoa; phylum Chordata; class Actinopteri; family Pomacentridae; genus Dascyllus; species Dascyllus trimaculatus. The sequence goes on along the minus strand of CM045468.1, from coordinate 3,302,888 downwards.
GTACCGAAAACAGAGTTTCTGCAGGTTTGAAAAAATTTAAGACATTTTAAAGACCTTTTTTTTTTTTTTTTTACGACCATTTTAAATTAAATTTAAGATCTACAGGAAGACTTATGTACCAACCTACCTACCTTATCTACCTAACTTATGCACCTACCTACCTAACTAACCTACCTACCTACCTTATCTACCTACCTTATCTACCTAACTTATGTACCAACCTACCTACCTTATCTACCTAACTTATGCACCTACCTACCTAACTAACCTACCTACCTACCTTATCTACCTAACTCATCTGTCTACCTACCTACCTTATCTACCTACCTACCTTACCTACCTTATTTACCTACCTACCTACCTTATCTACCTAACTCATCTGTCTACCTACCTACCTTATCTACCTAACTCATCTGTCTACCTACCTACCTTATCTACCTACCTACCTACCCTACCTACCTACCTTATCTACTTAACTCATCTACCTACCTTATCTACCTACCTACCTACCTACCCTACCTACCTACCTTATCTACCTACCCATCTACCTAACCTACCTACCAACGTACCTACTTTATCTACCTACCTACCTACCTACCTTATCTGTCTAACTTATCTACATACCTTATCTACCTACCTACCTACCTACCTACCTTATCTACCTAACTTATCTACATACCTTATCTACCTACCTACCTACCTACCTACCTACCTTATCTACCTAACTTATCTACATACCTTATCTACCTACCTACCTACCTACCCTACCTACCTACCTTATCTACCTACCCATCTACCTAACCTACCTACCAACCTACCTACCTTATCTACCTACCTACCTTATCTACCTAACCTACCTACCTTACCTACCTTATTTACCTACCTACCTACCTTATCTACCTACCCATCTACCTAACCTACCTTACCTACCTATCTACCTGCCTACCTACCTACCAACCTACCGACCTTACCTACCTATCTACCTACCTACCTTATCTACCTACCTACCTTATCTACCTACCTACCTACCTACCTATCTACCTACCTACCTTATCTACCTACCTACCTACCTACCTACCTATCTACCTACCTACCTTATCTACCTACCCATCTACCTAACCTACCTTACCTACCTTATCTACCTACCCATCTACCTAACCTACCTTACCTACCTTATCTACCTACCCATCTACCTAACCTACCTTACCTACCTATCTACCTACCTACCTACCTACCTACCAACCTACCGACCTTACCTACCTATCTACCTACCTACCCTATCTACCTATCTACCTAACCTATCTACCTAACCTACCTACCTTACCTACCTTATTTACCTACCTACCTACCCATCTGCCTACCTACCTTATCTATCTACATACCTACCTTATTTATCTACCTACCTACCTACCTACCTACCTACCTTATCTATCTACCTACCTACCTTATCTATCTACCTACCTACCTTATCTATCTACCTACCTACCTACCTACCTACCAACCTACCTAATAACTAACGTCTGTCCTCCATCAGCGAACCCTGACAGACAAGCGGAAGCTGCTGATGCGGCAGCACGAAGACGCCAAGGAGCTGAAGGAGAACCTGGACCGCCGCGAGCGTCTGGTCTCGGGCATCATGGAGGCTCACCTGGACGCCGAGAGCCTGGACGACTACAGGCACTTCGTCAAGATGAAGTCGGCGCTCATCATCGAGCAGCGCAAACTGGAGGACAAGATCAAGCTGGGCGAGGAGCAGCTGAAGTGCCTGGTGGACAGTCTGCCGCTGGAGCAGAGGCCACTGCTCTGATGCTGTCCACCTGGAGCACGAGGCTGGGACGGCAGTAAGTTGGAGCTGAGACATGTAGCATTTTTAATATGAGTCTCCTTGTTCAGTTGCGTCTGAACCTCTTTTTAATGCCGGTGGTATTGCTGTTGTTCGTCAACCGGCCATTGCAATGTTGGCTTTTCAACCAAATAGAACTAAATCAGAAGGTTTCGTCAGACCAGGGGTTGTTTAAAAAACGACGGCGTCCCTGAGGCCCGATTTTTTTAAAAGCATAATTAGACAAGAACACAGGTGTTGTGTTGTCGTTTGTGTTTAACTGATGTGATGATGGCTTTGTCCAGAATGTCTAAGGGGTGTTTTGTTTTCTACCTTTATCCTCTAGATGTGCAGGTGAAGCTCCTGGGCTCCTAGAAAAGAACGCTAACAGTCCCGGAGTATTTTAAACCTTTAAACGCTCAGAGCTGGATAAACAAACAGCTGGTTCGGCTTCAGCTGTTTTGTGGCATCCAGCACGGAGTAAACGGACTTTGCAGTGTTTTTAGTCCCTTTGGTTATTTATGTCGTACCAGGAGCTCGCTGCCCTGCTGAGCGTGGCTGGGTTCCTGATTAATTATCAGCTATCAACACGTGTGTTTTAAGTTTTAAAGCAATATTTTTTAGTAATTTATTGTAGCTTTTTTGAAACCTTATGTGGAGAAAGAAGTAATTTAATGCCGCTCTTTTGTTTTCTAATAAAATAAACTCCAACGGATCCGTTTTAGGTTACGATGCCGTTACGATCTTGTCAAACAAGATACGAAGCTCCTTCTTTTACTTATTACCCCATAAGAGCAGGTGTCACTTTTGCATATGATAAATATGGTATTTTGGAGTGCAACTCTTCATTTGAAGTTGATGATAACTGGACTTTACTCTCATGAGGACAACGCTGACTTCTTCCAGCAGTTCGGACGCTGGTTTCACAGACGGTAACGCTGGACGGATGATTCCCACGTGGTGCTTTTAGCTTGAAGCTCGTACGTTTTTCTACTATCGGAGTGAAAGGCTGGTGTTTCCGTGGAGGCTGGTGGAAGAGTCGGCGCTTCACTCTCCGGTTTGGTCCTTTCAGGAGACTCTCTGCATATATATTTATCTGAAGACGTGCCTACTGTAGCCTCCATGGACTGACGTGCCGCTGGGCGCTATGTACAGCCCACACTCCATGTATGCAGTGTGCTCTTTCACCAACTTGAAGGCAATAAAAGGATGAAGCTGAGGAATGTGGTGTTATTTTCTTTAACGGGGTGTCTGCGGGTCTTTAAAAGTCTTAAAGTATTGAATTGGGGAAAAAACGACCTTAAATCTGTCGACATATTGCAAAAACTCACATTAATTCTTCATTTTAAGTTGGTTTAATTGGTTTGATTTTGTGTGGCTTGTCTGGGCGCTGTCACTTTAACTAGTGTTTAATTGTAGTAATTAAATATATCCAGCTGTAGATTGGTTTTCATTCACATGTTCCACAAAAAGTAGTGAATTACTTTGTTTGTAGTGTTAAAAAAAACACACCTGGAAGTTTTGCAATCTGCATGTCAAGCTTCAGCATTAAAAAAAACCCACTTTAAATCCAGAAGAACTTAAACTGGGATTCTGCGAAATGGAAATAAATAAATTAATGAGAGCCTAAAATAATTTAAAAACAAACACATCGTTTGACGTCACTTGGTGAAGTTTTTGGCAGCCGTCTTCGATTTAATTGTTCTCGTCTCCAAGCAGTCGGACAAACCAGTTTTTGTAGGTGGATTGTGTGAACAACCAACCTTATTTACCTACCTTATCTACCTTATTTACATACCTACCTTATCTACCTACCTTACCTACCTTATCTACCTAACTACCTTACCCACCTTATTTACCTACCTACCTACCTTACCTACCTTATCTACCTACCCACCTTATTTACCTACCTACCTTATTTACCTACCTACCTTATTTACCTACCTACCTTATTTACCTACCCACCTTATTTACCTACCTACCTTATTTACCTACCTACCTTATCTACCTACCTTACCCACCTTATTTACCTACCTACCTTACCTACCTTATCTACCTACCTACCTTATCTACCTACCTTACCTACCTTATCTACCTAACTACCTTACCCACCTTATTTACCTACCTACCTTACCTACCTACCTTACCTACCTTATCTACCTACCCACCTTATTTACCTACCTACCTTACCTACCTTATCTACCTACCTACCTTATTTACCTACCCACCTTATCTACCTACCTACCTTATTTACCTACCTACCTTGTCTACCTACCTTACCTACTTTATTTACCTACCTTATCTACCTACCTTACATACCTTATTTACCTACCCACCTGATCTACCTACCTTACTTACCTTATTTACCTACCCACCTTATATACCTACCTTACCTACCTTATTTACCTTCCTACCTTATCTACCTTATTTACGTACCTACCTTATCTACCTACCTTACCTACCTTATCTACCTAACTACCTTACCCACCTTATTTACCTACCTACCTTATCTACCTACCTTATCAACCTTATTTACGTACCTACCTTATCTACCTACCTTACCCACCTTATTTACCTACCTACCTTACCTACCTACCTTACCTACCTTACCTACCTACCTACCTTATCTACCTACCTACCTTACCTACCTTATCTACCTACCTACCTTATTTACCTACCCACCTTATCTACCTACCTTACCTACCTTATTTACCTTCCTACCTTATTTACCCACCTACCTTATCTACCTTATTTACGTACCTACCTTATCTACCTACCTTACCTACCTTATCTACCTACCTTACCCACCTTATTTACCTACCTACCTTACCTACCTACCTTACCTACCTTACCTACCTACCTACCTTATCTACCTACCTACCTTACCTACCTTATCTACCTACCTACCTTATTTACCTACCCACCTTATCTACCTACCTTACCTACCTTATTTACCTTCCTACCTTATTTACCCACCTACCTTATCTACCTTATTTACGTACCTACCTTATCTACCTACCTTACCTACCTTATCTACCTACCTTACCCACCTTATTTACCTACCTACCTTATCTACCTACCTTATCTACCTTATTTACGTACCTACCTTATCTACCTACCTTACCCACCTTATTTACCTACCTACCTTACCTACCTTATCTACCTACCCACCTTATTTACCTACCTACCTTACCTACCTTATCTACCTACCTACCTTATTTACCTACCCACCTTATTTACCTACCTACCTTATTTACCTACCTACCTTACCTACCTTATCTACCTACCTACCTTATTTACCTACCCACCTTATCTACCTACCTACCTTATTTACCTACCTACCTTATCTACCTTATCTACCTACCTACCTTATTTACCTACCTACCTTACCTACCTTATCTACCTACCTACCTTATTTACCTACCCACCTTATTTACCTACCTACCTTATTTACCTACCTACCTTACCTACCTTATCTACCTACCTACCTTATTTACCTACCCACCTTATCTACCTACCTACCTTATTTACCTACCTACCTTATCTACCTACCTTACCTACTTTATTTACCTACCTTATCTACCTACCTTACTTACCTTATTTACCTATCCACCTTATCTACCTACCCTACTTACCTTATTTACCTATCCACCTTATCTACCTACCTTACCTACCTTATTTACCTACCCACCTTATCTACCTACCTTACCTACCTTATTTACCCACCTACCTTATCTACCTACCTTCCTACCTTATTTACCTACCTACTGTATCTAACAACCTGCCTTATCTACCTACCTACCTACCTTATTTACCGACCCACCTTATATAACTGCCAACCTTACTTACTTACCTACCTTATCTACCTACCTACCTACACTATCTGCCTACTTACCTTACCTACCTATCTATCTTATTTACCTACCTACCTTATTTACTTACCTACCCACCTTATTTACCTACCTACTGTATCTGACAACCTACCTTATCTACCTACCTACCTTATTTACCGACCCACCTTATCTACCTACATACCTACCTTATCTACCTGCCAACCTTACTTACTTACCTACCTTATCTACCTACCTACCTTACCTACCTACCTTACCTACCTTATCTACCTACCCACCTTATTTACCTACCTACCTTATCTACCTACCTTACATACCTTATTTACCTACCCACCTGATCTACCTACCTTACTTACCTTATTTACCTACCCACCTTATATACCTACCTTACCTACTTTATTTACCTTCCTACCTTATCTACCTTATTTACGTACCTACCTTATCTACCTACCTTACCTACCTTATCTACCTAACTACCTTACCCACCTTATTTACCTACCTACCTTATCTACCTACCTTATCAACCTTATTTACGTACCTACCTTATCTACCTACCTTACCCACCTTATTTACCTACCTACCTTACCTACCTACCTTACCTACCTTACCTACCTACCTACCTTATCTACCTACCTACCTTACCTACCTTATCTACCTACCTACCTTATTTACCTACCCACCTTATCTACCTACCTTACCTACCTTATTTACCTTCCTACCTTATTTACCCACCTACCTTATCTACCTTATTTACGTACCTACCTTATCTACCTACCTTACCTACCTTATCTACCTACCTTACCCACCTTATTTACCTACCTACCTTATCTACCTACCTTATCTACCTTATTTACGTACCTACCTTATCTACCTACCTTACCCACCTTATTTACCTACCTACCTTACCTACCTTATCTACCTACCCACCTTATTTACCTACCTACCTTACCTACCTTATCTACCTACCTACCTTATTTACCTACCCACCTTATTTACCTACCTACCTTATTTACCTACCTACCTTATCTACCTACCCACCTTATTTACCTACCTACCTTATTTACCTACCCACCTTATTTACCTACCTACCTTATTTACCTACCTACCTTACCTACCTTATCTACCTACCTACCTTATTTACCTACCCACCTTATCTACCTACCTACCTTATTTACCTACCTACCTTATCTACCTTATCTACCTACCTACCTTATTTACCTTATCTACCTACCTACCTTATTTACCTACCCACCTTATTTACCTACCTACCTTATTTACCTACCTACCTTACCTACCTTATCTACCTACCTACCTTATTTACCTACCCACCTTATCTACCTACCTACCTTATTTACCTACCTACCTTATCTACCTACCTTACCTACTTTATTTACCTACCTTATCTACCTACCTTACTTACCTTATTTACCTATCCACCTTATCTACCTACCCTACTTACCTTATTTACCTATCCACCTTATCTACCTACCTTACCTACCTTATTTACCTACCCACCTTATCTACCTACCTTACCTACCTTATTTACCCACCTACCTTATCTACCTACCTTCCTACCTTATTTACCTACCTACTGTATCTAACAACCTACCTTATCTACCTACCTACCTACCTTATTTACCGACCCACCTTATATAACTGCCAACCTTACTTACTTACCTACCTTATCTACCTACCTACCTACACTATCTGCCTACTTACCTTACCTACCTATCTATCTTATTTACCTACCTACCTTATTTACTTACCTACCCACCTTATTTACCTACCTACTGTATCTGACAACCTACCTTATCTACCTACCTACCTTATTTACCGACCCACCTTATCTACCTACATACCTACCTTATCTACCTGCCAACCTTACTTACTTACCTACCTTATCTACCTACCTACACTATCTGCCTACCTACCTTACCTACCTGTATATCTTATTTACCTACCTACCTTGTTTGCCTACCTACATTATCTACCTACCTACCTTATCTACCTACCTACCTACATTATATATCTACCTGCCTTATCTACCTACCCTTCCTAATTACCTTATCTACCTACCTACCTTATCTACCTACCTACCTACTTATCTACCTAACCTACCTACCTACCTACCTACATATTGTTTGACAGCCCTTCGTAAAGATTCTGGCCGCCATCTTCAACTTAACTCTTGTCTTTTGTTACTTTATGATGTTTCTTTAACTGTAAGCTGATGAGAAGACTTCTTATCAAAAGGTGAGTTTGTCTTTTTAACATCTTTCTCGTTGTGAGTCGTATAAATGCCTCAGTGACAAACGTTTTCAGATATTAGCTAGCGACGCTAAAGCTAGCTCCATTATCTTAAGGGTAGCTGTTAGCTTAATTCCCATGTTGCTCTTAGTGCTATTTTAGCTTTTCATTTATTTTTAAAAATACCAATGCTGTGTGTGATGTTTCATTAAATTCTATTGTTTGTTTAACCACAGGGCTATAAATGTTTGCTGCTCCAACACCTGGCGCCTCTACAACCATAAAGCGGCACGGTAGGCCTTTTATTGGAGGTGATAAGGGGCACCTTTACAGCGGAGTGAAGAGTTTCCCTCAGGATTAATAAAGCTGCGTCTTATCTGAGGCCAGGAATCACAATGAGTCATTAATAAGTAACGCATCTGTGGTGCGGTGGGTTCGTCGACGCTGCTCGCGGGAGGTTGGCCAGCGCTTCCTGAAGGACTCATAAAATGGTGCAGTTGACTGGAAATTCAAGCGAGCAGTTGGCTAATTTTCTGGATGCGGAGGAACTTTGCTTCCCCCGGGTGTTTCGTGACCCGCGATGACCCTCACTCTGCAGCCCCAAGTGGAACCATTTCGACGGGACCCCACGTTTAGGTCTTCTCTGCAGCCGTTTTCCCTACAAGACCTTCCCAACGTCTGGCCTCATCACCCTCTGATCATCCTTAAAGTTCCTTCTGGTCACTGAGACGTTCAAGTGTCCGGTCTTCGAGAGGAAGTCTGTCCTGATTGGTCAGTCGTTGATCGCTTTATTACACCAAGAAGTTCATTAAAATCGGATTAAACTGCAGGTAGACTGATTATTTTAGTGACATCTTATAGTTTACCTGCCCCTAAGAGAACCATGACATTAAGCCAACTTAACGCCAACTCTGGTGGTACAAACATGCAGCTCTGTACTTCTTTTTAATCCGCCCATGCGCCTCAAAACACAATATTTCCATTTTTTTGACTCTTAATTTAAAGAAAAGCTCATTTAATTGTGTTTTTCATCACTGCAATGACATTAAATTGTCATGATATAATATTTTTCATGAGTTTTTGAGCAGCACTCAATCATCAAAACATCTATTTTCCCTTCTAGGAGCCACAAAGTTGATGCAAAATCACAAACGAGACATTTAACGAGTGTTTAAATGCACTGAAGCAATGCGTTGCTGGTGGATTGAGCTGAATGTGTTGTCAGGTTGTGTCCCGTCAATCATTGACAGCCTCGCCATGACGGGAGGCTGTGTCCAGGTTACTGGTGGTACAGGAGGAAGTGTGGTGGAGGAGTGCCAGGGACTAGTAGTAATTAAAAACTACTTCCTGCTAGTCGTCTAGAATATCGCTGGAAGGCAGCTCATGAGGTGTCGGCAGGGAAAAGGTAGGAACCGATTAGCTTTAATGTTCAGCCTGTAGTGATGCTTTTAAAGCCTTTAAACACCTTTAAACTGTTTGTCTTTACAGCTGATCATTGTACACCTGTTTGTTTTTAACGGTGTGTTTTGGGTCTCGGTCCTGCTTCGTCTCGTTTTCTGCTTTCAGCTCAGATGCTCTAAAATACAAAGTGAAGAAGTCGAGGTGAGTGTTATGATTTTCTATAATAGTTCATTATTTTACATCTTTTAGTTTCTAAGAACGCGGCTTATCCTCGTTGGAGTTTTATGCTCAGGCTAAAAATGAAAATAAGAAATATAATAACAAGAAATAATAACAAACCATGTAAGATATAATATATATAAATAATAAATATATTATATAATATCATATATAATGTAATATAATATATAATATATTATATAATATGTAATATAACATAATGTAATACAATATAATATAAGATAATATAACAATACAATATAGCATAATATAATATAACAATATAATATAATATAACATAATACAATATAACATAAGATAATATAATATAATATAATATAAAATAATATGACAAATATAATAAAATACAATATAACATAATATAACATAATATAATATATTATAAAAATATAATATAATATAATATAATACAATATAGCATAATATAATATAACAATATAATATAACATAATATAATACAATATAATATAAAATAATATAACATAATATAATATAACATAATATAATACAATATAACATAATATAATACAATATAATATAATATAATACAATATAATATAATATAAAATAATATGACAAATATAATAAAATACAATATAACATAATATAACACAATATATAATACAATGATATATGCGATATAATATAGTATATGTAATATATAAGATAATATATAATATATAACAGCATAGATAATATTATGTGATATAATAGTTTAATTTAATGTGATATAATTAAATGTATATGAAGAGACGTGGATCATATTTGATCATGTCTACAGCCGGTTTAATTCTTCACTTTAACTGTCCCATTTTAATGAAAGTCAAACAGCCGAAGTTCATAACCAGGAATCAGCTGGACCTGATGTCAACCAGCGATCATAAACCCTGATCCAGGACTGTTTCCACCGTTCAGGGTCAGGAGAACTGATCAGTCGGGCAACTTAAAGCTTCATCAATGATCCGTTTGTGTCGGATAATTTACTGTCAACCTGTGTTTGGACCTGTGTTGCTCTAAAGTGGGTCACCTTGAGGAGTTTGGTCCTCAGTCACATGATGCTCCACGAAGCTTTAAGGCTTCATAAAGTCTTTATGGTCTTTTCTGAGTCACTGAGTCCCTGTTCTAGTGTCTGTGTGGACTGTTGGGGTCGCCTTAGGTCGGCCTCTGGTCGTTTTCCACCACTGTGAGTCAACTGTGCTTCTCTTCATGGTTATGTTCTCTAGTTTTAGGGTTGTTTTCCATCACTGTTTGGTCACTTTGTCTTGTTGTGGTTGGTTTCGGTCAGTTTGAGTCATTCCATGAATCTGTTTGTGGTCAGTTTAGGTCTTTTTGTGGTCGTTGTTTTTCTCTTCATGGTTGTTTTTCATTGTTTTGTGGTTGTTTTTAGTTTCCCTACTATCATTTTTGCGTCCCTTTGTGGTTGTTTTCCATCACTGTTTGGTCATTTTGTCTTCTTGTGGTTGTGTTTGGTCAGTTTGAGCCATTCTGTGGTCGTTAGCATCCATTTGTGATCAGTTTAGGTCTTTTTGTGGTCATTGTTTGTCTCTTCATGGTTGTTTTTGTGTCATTTTGTGGTTGCTTTTAGTTTCTCTGCAGTCATTTTGCGTCCCTTTGTGGTTGTTTTCCACCACTGTTTGGTCATTTTGTCTTGTTGTGGTTGGTTTTGGTCAGTTTGAGTCATTCTGTGGTCGTTAGCATCCGTTTGTGGTCTGTTTAGGTCTTTTTGTGGTCGTTGTTTTTCTCTTCATGGTTGTTTTGTGTCCCTTTGTGGTTGTTTTTGGTTTCCCTACAATCATTGTGCATCCCTTTGTGGTTGTTTTCCATCACTGTTTGGTCATTTTGTCTTGTTGTGGTTGGTTTTGGTCAGTTTGAGTCATTCTGTAGTCGTTAGCATCCGTTTGCGGTCAGTTAAAGTCTTTTTGTGGTCGTTGTTTTTCTCTTCTTGTTATTTTTTTTTTTGTCATTTTGTGGTTGTTTTCCATCACTGTTTGGTCCGTTTCTCTCGTTGTGCATGTAAAAATGCAGTAGTTAGCATTTTACAGCCCTGCTAACAGCCACACCATGTCAACAGGAAGTGTCTGAGCCTGTTCAGTAGAAGAGGAACCCTCAATGAAAGGCAGTCTTTGAGATCACGGGGGAAGTGTTTTGCTGTCGCTCACCAACAGATGTGTGTGTTTCTGTTCTCCCAGAGGTGCTGCAGGTGTGTGTTTGCCAGGTAACCCAGGCGACGAAAGAGAAGCTGCGAGACGGAGAGGAAATAAACAGGCTGCTGGATCTACATGACGCCTTCCTTTCAGGCTTTGACCTCCTGATGACGCCTCCCTTCGCCTGGATCCGGACTTTCTTGCCGGCCTGAGCTCCTCCTGTGGTCCTGCTGCCATGACCTACCTGGTTCACTCCTCCCACGCCCAGCTCTGCGCCCTCTGGCTGGCCTGCGTGGGCTGGACGCTCACCGCCGTGGCTCTGGGCCTCATCCAGTGGCGGGTGTGGCTGGTGTCGGACCGGGAGGTGATCAGCTCCGGCGTGGCCTGGGTGGGCGTCTGGAGGGCCTGCTTCTACAGCCGCACCGTGGTGAGCCCCGGCTTCAGGGTGATGCACTGCAGCTACATCGACCTGACGGAGGCCTACACGCCGCCGGAGATCGCGGCCGGTCAGGTTCTCCTGCTGCTGTCGCTGCTGGTGGGGCTCTGCGGGAACGCTGGCGGCGTCTACGCCATGAGGAACGCCTACTTTGGACTGGAGAAGAACCCGCCGATCCGACTGGCCTTCGTCGCCACTGGAGCAGTTTGCCTTTTGGCCGCCGTGATGTCGTTGGTGCCTCTAGCGTGGAACCTGAGCTCAGTGGTGACCAATCAGACGATCAGGTTCCCTCCAGAGTTCAAAATGCCCGCGGCGCCCGATTCCCAACACGTGGGCAGCGGCATCTTAGTCGGGCTGATGGGTGCCGTCCTGATGATGGTCTCCGGGGTCGTCTTCTGCACCTACAGGTTGCCGGTGAGCAGATCGCCGCCCAGGACCCCCCGGGGGAAGGACAACCCAGCGTTTGAGCTCTACGAACACGCGTGACGAGTGCGTGGTTGGACGTTCAGCACCGCCTCAGAAAGCTGTGGATTGAGATGCTGAGTTTTTCGAAAACACTGGACGCTGATTTCTATTTATTCCATTCCTTCAGTTCTCAGTGACTCATCGGGTTTCTACTCAGACTGACTCACCTCCTGAAACAAACCCAGAACCGTCTCCTTCATGTCTTCTGATGCAGAAATAAACGACTCTCTGGAACAAATTAAAGGAGCTAAGATAATAATTTTGTCTTATACTGCTGCTGCTGCTGTGTTTACAGTGAAGATGAGACGTTAGACGTAGTTAAAAAGCAGCTTCACGGCTCATTGAATTAAAGGATGTCTACTTGAATGTGCTGCACATGGAGGCATGTTTTTATATTGAAACTGAGGTTCATGTTGACGTCCGAAGCAGAAATACAACATGCAGACGTCCTTTTCATGTTGCTTTATGAATACGGGGATATTTAGAGCAGAGGCGGGACCACAGGGGTGGCTGGGGGTGGCAAAGGGCTACCCCTAAAATCTGACTGGCCACCCTGCTGGTCCCCCCACTGAGGGACTGGGCATGCACTAAAATAAAGTAATATTATTTTATTTTTATCTACCCAAAGATGAAACACTGCTATTGTAAAGCGTTTTGAGTTTCTGACGCCAGAGTTGCCAGGTCCGCGTACTCGAACCACGGAGGCGTTCTACAGCCTCAGCAGCGCTCGGCAACGCTTGGCAGCACTCGGCAACGCTTGGCAGTGGCGCTCACGACTATTCAATTATCAAAATTATTATCTGAATACCACCACAACAAGAAAATATTCTGATATTCCTATATTCGGGACCAGCCCTAAGATTGCGTTTGTACAGCAGCTAAGCTACCATAATATTGGATAGCTAGCTTAGCCACGCTAGGCTACTTGGAGCTACACTTGGCCTTAAGGTCAGCCTTATTTCATCTTGCTGAAATCTCCTGCTGCTTATTTGTTGTCTCAAAGCTGTAAATTGGGACATCTTGGTAAAACTAAGTAGTTGTTTTCAACATAGAGTTGTTTGTCCTATTTAGCAAAATCAAACCAAATTCTCCAGAGGAACATTTCTTGTCTCCTTGTAAATGTGTGCAAGAACGACAAAATGACTCATATTAAATGTAACCAGCTCCTCTTGAATCAGCTACGTGAAGTAAAGTAGAGGTTAGTGGATGAACAGAGTGAGATAAACAGCATTAATATCGTTTTTCATCCAGTCAGTTTTGCTCCTTTTGCTGTAGTCGGGGGCCTTGATGACATTAAGGCCCCCGCCCAGGCCTAAACGCACCAAGCCGGCCTTTTGGGGGTCTGAAAACGATCCTTTCTGAACCTAGGTCCCAGAGTGCAAAGACCTGGAAACGCCGTTTACGTGACACCGTTGTTACGCCCTGTCCGCTTGCCTCATAGCTCCACCTCTCGATAGATGCTCCAAACTCAGAAAAAGACGACAACAATGTCTCCGTATAGTGCTGCGTATGTCGTGCTGATAGTTCCACCTCATCATCCGTCCAGACTAGAGTCCTACCAGCTCGTCTACTCCTATTTGCCGCCGCCATGTTCTGTGTTTACATCGTATACAGATTTCTTCATGCCTAAAGTCCCACCGCTTGTTTCTGTTACGGCGCCACCAACAGGCCTGGCATGTGTTTTACATCGTTTTCAGGCGTATCAAGTGAATTCATGTGGACGGACACGTTTAGTGAAACAGCTCCGTCTTTATGAAGAATGTTTTAATTAATGAACCATATTTTCAGGACCAGCTCCTGGTTTAAACACTATGCAGCTGTTTACAGCCACAACCACGTCATCAAAACCTCCTAATACTCGTCATTTCATCTCAAGAGGTCGGTGATTGACGTCCTGTCTTTATTATCTTGTACTATGATCGTCCAGTTGTCAGCAGTCATGTGTTGTTTGGTAGCGTCTTACCAAATGTTGTTTCGTGCCACCAAAAGCCAAGAGCCTGTGTCTGTTTAGGCGGATGTTTCACTTGTTGATAGATCAATGTTTTGGTAAAATCATCGACCGTAGTACAATTTAATGTTCTTGTTAATTTATCATGCCCCCCCTAAATAAAATCCTCGACCCGCCCCTGATTTAGAGTCGATTTCACCTTAATAACGTGAAATATATCGACCACGTCCGCAGCAGGGAGGCTGATTTGTGGTTTCCTTCTTGGACTGTGTCGTCGTTTCGTTCCTGTAAGAGTCTCCAGGTCACGGTCGTCCTCGCTTGGGTTCCTCGAAGACGCTTCACCTCTTCGGAGCTTCGAAGCCTCGTGAAACGTCTTCGAGGAAGCTGCGGTTGACTGCGAGTATAGATTGGATTTGTTCAGACAGCAGACTTTAAGTGCGGCGTCAGGACAGTTTTCCCTTTTCCTTGACAGAATGAGGCAAAAGAACTAAAATAAAACGTTGAATTTAAGCTGTTTTTGTAGATAAGATGTGTAGATAAGTTATATACACAGAGGTTTAAAGCAGAGCTGCACATCTGGATGTATTTAGGTGTATTTCTAACTTTCAACGACAGTCACTGGAAGCAATGAGAGTTTTTCTTAAATATTTTATTCAAAAAAAGCAAAAAGCTCATCTCCAGGATTTCAAACCATCTGTATCAACGTTCCTCCAGTGGTGAACAGTCGCCTCAGTACTGATGCACAGAGGTCGGGTTGAGGAAATCCAATTGACACGATGCTTCAAAGGACATCTTTTACATGTTTGATTATTGCACGCACCTCTTTTTTTAGAATTACTGGCGTGTAATTTTGCTTTTGGGGCTCTCGCCTTCACAACAACCCGTCCCAGAGGTGCGACTCAATCACTGATACGGTCGTTTCAAACATCAAACATCAAACATCGCCCCCTATCTGCCAGGCTGACTTCTAAATGTAAACGGGGCTGCTGCTGACCTCAACCTCCTCGAGGAACCTCATACAGTACACAGATTAAGAGTTTCATTCCAAAAAAAAACAAAACAAGAGCCGACACCACGGCGTACTCCGATCCCACTGCTGGAGGACAGGCTTAAAAAAAACGCCGTGAGCAAAGTGTTTCCAAAGACGGGGTTTGAAATATCGTTACAGAATGAAACCCTCAAATATAAATAAAAGACGACACTGGAGAGATACATGGCAGATCATCCAAACACACTCTAATACTGAGTACAACATATACAAGTAAAGCACGGTTACTATTATTTAAAAGATGCTTCAGGTGTTTCGCCGTCAGAAGTCTACATCTCATGAGGGCGCAGCTCTTCGTCCTCGGCACACGGAGGCAGCGAATGCAGACGATTCAAATCCACGGACGTCGACGACACGCCGCCGCCGCCGCCGCTCTCCCGACCCAGCCGTTTCCCACGCCGTCCGCTGGAACGCCCTGAACGTGGCGGCTCCGCTCCGACGTCGAACAGGAGAAGCTTGTTTTTTAGGGAATATAATGACGATGACGGCGGCAGCTCATCCCTTCACTGGACACAGATCGGAGCTTCTTCCTGTCGTTTTCAGTCATTTTATAATCGAACATGTCTGCTGTGTTTGAGTTAATCAAATCCCAATTAATAAAACAACTCAGTTCTTATCATTCTGTCGCTCTACGCAGGAGAAATCCCTCCGACCTGCTCGGGCTTGGACCGGGATCGGACAGTTTGTGCAGGACGAAAAAAACATCAGAAAAGACAGAACAGCAGCTTCACTGCTTCTGACCAGCCGGCTGTGTTGTAAATGCAGAGAGCCACAGGTCAGACATCAGCAGCCAGATGCTGATGAGCTTTGTTCCAGCTTCCTCACACTCAGAGGCTGTAAAGAATCCACACGAGTCTAAGAAGGGGCTTCAATCATCTCAAATCCAGGTGGCCCTTTAACGGAGCTGGAACACTCTCCTCTTCCAGGACACCATCGTTTACCGACAGATTCAGCTGCTTAAACTCGACTCCAGCTGGAAGATTACCGACTACCGGACCTGGGGTGTAAAACTTTCGTGTTTCTAGAAAGCACAGCCACTTTGAGGAAGCTGAAACAAAGCTGCACATTTCCTATTTGAATGATTTCCCTCTGCTGACACGAGCACACGGGCGTGAGGACGAACGGGAGAAGAACCTCGGGGTCCAACCCTCCCGTCGAATCCGCTCAACGCCGTGAGCATCAGCCTCCCCTCAGTCTGTTCACCTCCCTGCCCTCGCAACATGGAAGCCCTAGTTGAGTCCGTTTTGATCCAGATGGTTTGAAACTGAACGAAAAAAGAGAAAAACAAAACGTACATACATACAAAATAAAATACAAAATAAGAAAAAGAAAAAGGTTTAAAAACGCAGGAGGCTTAATCGTTCCAAAGTCCGCCGGTCTGTTCTTGATACACCTCGATGACATCCTCGTCCTCCATCCCCAGCTGGAGACAGCAGAGAGACGAGTTTTAGTGACACAGTTCAACCAAACAAGTCCTCCTGAGTTCAGCTAATGTTTCACCTCACGGTCAGGAAATCAGAAAAAAGTGGATCCGCAAGCTGTTTTCATTTACCTGTCAGTCCTCAAGCATTTAAAGTGGGACGCTTCCTCGTTTAGCGTCTCTGGATTTGTCTCAGATCAGTCGGCAGAAACTAAAAAATCAGTCCCTCCAGGAATTCACGATGGCAACAATTAACGCTAATTCAACCAATCTCCATGAATTCTGCGGCGCCTTGCAATTTCATCCAATCACTGTGACTTTTCCCCTATTTTGTCCCGCCTCCCGTGAGTTCCACCAATCACAGCAGTCCCCAGTAATGCACGTACGTCACCGGATTCACTTCCTTGTTTATGGTTTGAAGATACAGATGCAACAAAAACTACTGCAGAACAATTCCCTGATGTTCTTCACCAAAGCGGAGCTAAACTGTTTTCACCCCGTGGAATATTGAGGTGGAACACAAACCAAAACCATCCACTGACAAACACTTTTCTACCGTAAACATATCAGGAGAATGGGTGAAACCAGCGGACCACAGACCAGACAAACCACCGTGATGAAGCTGCTGCATCCAGATCTGTGGCAGCACTGAAACAATGAAGGTCAGTTAGATTCATTAACTGACGTGACGAGCTGTGAGCGTGTGTGTGTGAACACGCGTGTGCCAGGATGAGAAATTAACTGTTTAAACTTGTAACATTTTTAATGAATTAAACAAAACAAAGAAAAAAAGCAACTTTTTAGCAATTTTTTACTGCCTCCTACAATTTAATCGCAACAAATACGCTTCAAACATCGCAATTTTTTAGAAAAGCTGCCGTGAATTCAGACATTTTAGGAGCAACAATCTTGAAAAACGCCCAAGAAATCCTGGAGGGACTGAAAAATCTCCCCAACCTGACGCTTCTCCTCGATGCTTTCACCGCTGCGCTACTTAACTCGGTTTCTTTTTCAGCGTTGGTGGTTTGTGTTCGAGACAAAGACGATCTAGCAGCTGTTTTGATAATCGATGAATTGCTTCAGTCTCTTTTCAAGAAGAACTCTGGCACCAATCTGACTCTACTGCTAAAAGAGCGATCTGTAAACTTCTCCTTAGGCTGTGGGAAACTTTCCACAGATATAAAAGATATCAGACGACTTCAAATGTTTAATTAAGGTGCCAAAAATACAGCATTGTTACATTTCTACTTAACTGTGAGACCTTTTAGCTGTAAAAGGCAGTGATCTGTTTGACCAGGACGTTTATTTAAAGAGCAGAATAGAAACAGACTCTCTGGATCAATGTGGACGTCGGCAAAGTGGATTAACAAGTCGTAAAAGACGAGTTTACCTCTTTTGGAGTTTGGTTGTCTGCAATTCTCTGTCCCTCAAAGAGAAACCTTAGCGTGCTCGCCGGGACGCCCTGGAAGACACATGAAGAGGAAGTAAGAAAGCAAGAAAACCGCGTCGTCCTGCTCCAGCGTTAATAAAAGGTGATTATTTATCAGCGCCTCGTTTATGGCCAGGAATCAAACTCCTGTCGTTCTGCAAGAGGGAGTGGCCGAGGGTGACTCCGTACCTGTCTCTGGCTGTACGACTCTTTCAGCTTCTTTAGATGCGTCGTCATTTTCACCTTGAAGTGGATTTCACTGCTGTCCTGTGGGCGGAAAGAGAAAGTGATGAGACGCAGCGGAAACTCATGATCAGACAGACAGAGCTCTTCAAAAGGACGACGGATGCATCACACGTCATTTTTTCACCTGTTAAATCAACTCCGACAACCGTCATGTCACTGCCACAGCTGGATCCTGGTACTGAGCTTCTAATTAACCCTTTAATGAGCTTCTTTTAAATGGAATTACATCAGATAAACACACTGCATGCTGTAATATGTAGCCCCTTCCTGTAGATACTGCGATAGCTCAGTTTCCACAGTGCAGGTGAACTGTACAGGTGTTCTAATTAATCAGAAGAAACTCCTGATTTAATCTGCTTCACTGCTGTATGTGTTAAAAACTTCTGTTTACATGAAAGCAGCGATGATTTATGAGAAGTCTAACTGATAATAGCCTTTGTGCATCTAATATAGTGAGTGCTTTTCCACAGTGCAGGTGGACGATATCATTTACAGCGTACATGTAACATTTAAGATGAATGTGCTCATATTTACTGGATCAGTCAGCTGTTTTGTAAACATCCACATCTGGATATAACAGATGAGTAACACACCAATAATCAATATTACATTCTAAATGTGGCTCTGCATGCTCACACACCTGACCGATCACTTTTAACTTGATGTACTCTCCATCCTTCTTGTCCCCCCCGTCTTGGCTGGATGGTTTTGTCTCCTAAAACAACAACAACAACAACAACAACAAACACACAAAACACTGTAGTAACAGCAGACACCTGAACGCAGCACACATTTCAAAACGGCCTGAAAGCTAAATCCCGCTGATTTTTAACAACAGCCGCACTAAACCCTGATAGAGTCGGTTTCAAAATGCTCGTTGTTCAACAGCAGAACTTCAGAAGTGCACCAGAAACCGAAGCTAGCTGCTAGCGGCTAAATAAGCTGGGAGCTGTGGGCCTGAAGCTACATAGGCTAACAGTTAGCATGTTAGATAACCAGATACGAGGCAGCGACCACAGCAGCGTCCAGCCGCTTTACCTCCGGTTCCTGTCGATAATAAATGACTCCGACTCTCCGCAGCTCCGGTCTTACCGTATCTGACATGTTGCCGTTTTCTGTGTGGGCTGAAAAACGTCCTGACAATAGATGCAGCGTTAGCGCTCAGCCGCAGCTCCTGCTGGATGTTATGAGGATTCGACAGCAACCGGAAGTGACGCAGCGGGAACTGGGTTTTTTTCCCCACATCCTGACGTGAGAGTTTCCGGCTGTAAACAACGTTAGAGCTGGAAAACGGCAAACTAGCAGAAACATTTAAGCCTAAAATTACCATCTAGAAACCGGAAATGAAGTTATTATAATTAACTTATTAATAATACACACATAAACACACGTTTGTTGAAGTAATACTTGTAAAATGATCTCCGATAGTATTTTTAATTGATCATCTTGAGTTTAAAAATCCCAAAGTTCCACGCCACAAACTGTTGTCTGGATAACACTGATTCCCAAAGCAATTATAATCCAAATCAAATCCAGAATAGAATCAGTTAATTTAAATTTGCTGTTGTTGATACAGCACATTTAAGTTATATAAATTTTCAGGGGATCTACTGCACTATTACTAAATAAACCCAACAAAGACTTGTATAAAACACAGCTTCACCTGACTATGTTACATAGGAAGGACAAAATATCTACATAATAACAGTATTATTAATTATTCAGATAACTAATTCCTAAAAACTAAAGTTTAGACCCTCCACAAATATACAGAGAAACCCAACCAATCCAAGGCTCTAGGTCCTCTAGCTTGTTTTCATTTTAATTATTCACATATTGCTTTGTTTGTTTGTTGTCTTTTTCACTCAGGCTCTTATTAAGCGTGTTGCATCGCATATATACCTAACTATTGTTTTTTATTTTGTTAATGTAAGGTGTAGCTTCCATGAAAATGAACCAGGTTGCGTTTTACATAATAATTTTCAATGATTTAATTACACATATCAAATACAACTTTATCTGACTATGAGAGTATTATTAATTATGAATATTACCCCAAATAATTTTAATACTATTGTTTTAAAGCTATGACAGATGTACCCAATAATTAAATCCAATGTAACGTTAATATAATGGTGCCTTTTCCACAAATTTCTTAGAACTAGCTGATAAATATTTTCAGTAAATGAGATTAAAGATAGAAACTGCACATGACACAATAATACACATTTATTTGATCATGTATTAGAACATTTTTAACCAGCCAGCTCCTCTGTCTTTCACATTATGTTATTATTCACACTGAATACATTTAATCTGTGCGTTTTAATAGTAACAACATAGTGCAGGCCTTTTAAATGATGGTGCATAAAGTTTATTATGAATACAAGTGCACATTAAAACACAGCCATGACAACCGAATGGTGCCTTCTGACATGACAGGTTGGGGAGCAAAGTTTTCAGTGTAGATGCTGGGTTGTGAAATAAAAGAATATAAAATCTGTCCAGAGTATTTATTTGACAGTCGTAATCCAGGAAACCGACCCATCTCTGTGACATCACAGCCTGTGTTTTTGTTGGACTCTTCCAACGCGGCTGGGGGTTCAGACCTGCCGCTATCACCAAAATAAAAAAGAGCATTTCCGGTCAGCGCATGTCGACATAAAATACTCAAAGTGATTTTCTTAGTGCGGTGCTTTTATTTTGTCAGCAAAAACGCAACACCTCCGGTAAGGATTTATCCGACATCCGTTAGCTTGACGCAGCTGGGGGGGTCAACAGCGAGCGGAGCTACCGTTAACCTGCCCGTAAAGTGCAACAAAATGAAGGCTGCCGATTAGATGCGCTCTTCTGTCACCGCTCGAACACGGACATACTTCGGCGGACGAGTCGCTACCGTGTGGTTTTCCTCACTGGAAGCATCTAGCGGGCGAACCTGACACACGTCGGGCCTCGTCGTCGTGGCCCAGCAGGACTCGAGTGAAGTTGGGAGCGGACTGCCAAACTTCTGCTTCCTCCAGCGGCTCTCCGCGGGGCCCGGGGCTCCTGTCACCGGCCCTGTGGATGAGGAAGTGAACACGAATCTAATCAGCCCCCAGGTAGGAGCACAAAGACGGAACGCTGGGTTTCAAACGCGGCATTTGTCCGTTTGATGGCGGTTTTTTGACGGTCGTGCTCAGCAGGCGAGCTTTGAATAGCTATGCCGCTAGCAGTTAACTTTAGCATTAGCTTAGCTTGTCAACTTCCCTGCTCTGACAGCTAGCTGGAAACGCAACTCTCGGCTAACGTTAGCCAGTTAGCTCCCCACATCAGCTCTGTATGTATTGAAATGTGTGTTTTGATTCACATTTCAAGACGACAGCTCGTTCATTAAGCACATTTCGGCACAGTCTCAAACGTCAAATTTGCTAGCAACAGTTGTTAGCTTGCAGGGGCTAATTCGCTAACGCTAGCAAGTTAATTTAAAGCTAGCTAATTATCGACCAAAGGAGGCCATAATACTGCCAGTGTTGTTGGTATCAACTTTGCTGTGACCAGTGTCATTGGATCTGTAGCCAGCCAGCACAGAGGGACGCTATCTGTATGAAAATATAAAATCCTATCACAGCTCTCATCGGCTTAATGGAATTCACTCCCAGACAGCCAGATCAGTGGTTATCAATAACTCCCATCATCGATATCCAATAGACTCTAAATCAGCAGAAGCCATCTTGATTTAAATTTCAAGACTGACTGTGTTCAGTTGGTTCACATTGATGGTGTCATACACACAGCTGCAATACAAGGACAGCTGCTCATGACTGTTATGAGGAGAGGATGGTGATGTTTGTAATAATAATAATAATAATAATACATTGCATTTATTGAGCGCTTTCCAAAAACTCAAAGACGCTTTATAGGTTAAAAACCGACACAAATACAGATATACAAATCAAACAATCAAAACAGAGTTGATTTTAACAGAGAGACAACTAATGAACTGAGTCAATGACACGTCCAGCTTTATGGAGTTGTTTACTTGTGTTGTTGAGCTGCAGCTGTAGATTAACTCTGCAGGTCAAGAGTTTACATGTAGAACAGTGTTATGCTGGTTGCACTTGACTGCTTAAAGGGTAATAATCCAGTAATTTGACACAGAACTACTCTGATTGACTCCATTTGACGTCTTCCACTTCTGACGCTGCATTTTTCTGATTGTGTTAACGCAGGTGTTGTTCGCCACCTTTCCATTAAAGAATGTGATTAATATTTGAGTCGCTGGTGTGGAGTGAATCTCACCACAGGAGGCGTAATTTAGTGTCGCGCTGTAGGTGTGAGGCTCACAAATGTAGTAGTGAAACCTAATTTGTATTATACATTAACAGGTCGGACGAAATATCAGATAACGTGTGAGAAAACGCCCTGCAGTATAACTCACCCAGGCAGCACCGGGCTCCGTGGGCCGACTAAGTTTTATGATGCGTGGACGTTTCTGGAAAGTCAACTGAGGAGCTGTTTTCTGCTGTTAAATACCCGACAGGTCGTTGCACAATTAATAAAACCCCTTAAATGACAGACCTCTTCTAAACCAGCCTGTGTTGTCATCAGATGCGTTCACTGTAAACTAATCAGCTCAGCAATTAAGCAACAAATTCACGTGTTCAGTTGACGTTGTGACGTGCGTTCAGCGGTTTGGTCTGCCATGACAAAGCAGTTACCATGTCAGTGTCTGGTAAACTAGTGTTTGAGATGTTTTTTATCTGCCTCACATGCATATTTATCTGTTTCCCACTAGTAAACTCTGGTATGTGTTGATTTTATTGATTGTATTTCACCTGTCTTTCTTTATTGTTCTTATTTTTCTATATTTATTATTATTTTTGGACTTATAACCGTGACCTGAGTGCCAGTTTTGTGCCATCTCTTGTGAACTCGTCTGCTGGTATGACGATAAAGAACCTTGAAGTCTTGAATGTACTTTATTCATCCCCTTGAGCAGGGGTGTCCAATCATGGTCCTGGAGGGCCGCCATCCTGCATGTTTTAGATGTTTCCCTCTTCCAACACACCTGATTCAAATGATCAGGATGGTTATCACATAGACATATATACGTAGACGCCGCATTGACTGTGGAGGGACGTGCCTAAAGCTCCTCCATCTTGGTACAGGGCTAGCAGAGGCGGGAGTGAATGTAAGTCTATGGAGGTAAGAGGTACTCCACAATCTTAAAGTAGAATTATTCACTGAATTTTCCACCGATTTCCAAACGGTTTGGTTTGTTAAAAACGTCACACATGTAGCTTTGACACAGGATGCTTGGATGCTTTTGTTCTATTTATGTCTGCCTGTCCGTCCTCCATGTCTGACGTTTGTAACAAACAATATATGTTGACAACTGATGGATTTATGATCACTTTTATAGTGCAGACATGTCATTCCTCTATAGACGTAATGCACTGTAGGGGCGAGTGGCACTGTACCAAGATGGCCGCCGCGTAGGCACGTCAACACGGCGTCTACTATATATGTCTATGAGTTATCAGGCTTGAGCTTGAAGATGAGCTGATCTCATTTGAATCAGGTGTGTTGGAAGAGGGAAACATCTAAAACATGCAGGATAGTGGACCTCGAGGACCAGGACTGGACACCCCTGCCCTTGAGGAAATTCAGGATACTACAGAAAACGGTTCACCCGTCTGCTGTCCTGCAGGTCTCTGTAATGACACCTCCCTGACAGCTCGACACGCTTTCTGTCACAGTTGTAGTGATTAAAAAGGATATTGAAGTAAGATCTGTATTTACCGTATCGTAGCCAGTTCAGGAGACCTTCCAGTCAGCAGCTCCAGGCTTTGTGAACTTGTGTCCCAATCAGCTGCATGTCAGGATTGATGTTGTCTTTCTGCTGCTGCAGGAGAAAGGAATCCCTTTGATGGGAGAATCCTCTTTCCTGGCCTCCTGGGTCAATCGCCGTGCCATGATGATGGGTACGTATGTGTGTGCTTTGACCTGGTGCCTTATCTCTGTCGACCCGACAACTCAGGGAGCGTTTTCTTTCTCCTCAGACAAAGCTTCTTTGACACCTCGGCCTCACAGTAATGCTTTGTGTTGTGGGTTTAAGTGTAAGTGGCCTGTAATGTGTCGCTGCTGCAGATAATGAAAGCATTTCTTTCATTTAGCTCTTCAAGTTTATTAATAAAGGCAGCGTCACTTGTTTTTGTCAGGACTCTCGAGCTTCTCCCAGTGTGAGTTGCATCAAATGAAACCAGACTAAGCTGTCATATTGACATCCAGGTCCGGGGTTCTCAGGTGATTGATTGTCTTTCCCTCCGTTGCTCTGATCAGTTCTAACATTAAACTCTGTCCATGAACCAAACAGATGAGCAGGAGGCGCTGAACTCGATCATGCAGGACTTGGCCGAACTGCACCGCTCCAGCCGTCCTGCCATGTTCCTGTCGGACCTGGGCAAACCCAAAGCCTCCTCGCCCAAGAATCAGGTAGCCGCCGTAGATCCTGAGGGACAGACGTGAACAAACTCAGAGTGTTGTAGAAGCTGAACTTGGTTCTCTTTCCTACAGAACGACGTGAGGGTGAAGTTCGAGTTCAAAGGGGAGAAGAGGTGAGGTTTTGTTCAGCCTTAACGCTGTCAGTGCAGACCAGCAGCCGGGCCTCCTGACCTCTGACTCTTCTTCTCTGCAGGATCTTGCAGTTCCCTCGACCTGTCAAGCTGGAAGACCTGAGGGCCAAAGCTAAAGTGGCTTTCGGCCAGACGATGGACCTTCACTACACGAACAACGAGGTACAGAGCTTACCGGTCCTGAACGGCAGCTCGTTTAATGCTGAGTGGACTCTTAAAAAGACTCGTTTTGTTTTCCTCCTACAGCTGGTGATCCCGTTGACCACTCAGGACGACCTGGACAAGGCCGTGGAGCTGCTGGACCGCAGCGTTCACATGAAGAGCCTGAAGATCCTCCTGGTGCTCCAGATGTCCTCTCAGGTCAGACAGACGCAGACCAAAGTCCTCAATGTTGATTTTAATCCTGATTTACTTTTTCCTGCTGCCATCATTTGACAGATTTTGGTTCTGTGCATTAAGACTGTGTTCTGTTTCATCGCTTCTCCAGAACTCCTCCTCCAACATGGACCTCCTGCCGTCCCACGAGGAGCTGGACAACACGGGGTTCAGGGTCGCAGACAAGAAGAGCATGCTGGCCTTGATAGGTGAGTAATGAAGCAGCCTCAGAGTCTAGGGTCTTGGATTGGGACAGATTCTCTTCACTGCTGTTCTCCAACCGCCCTCAGGTTCCCATTCGACGGACCGCAGCTCTCCTCCTCCAGGATACATTCCCGACGCTCTCCAGGAGGTGGCGAGGAACGGCTCCTTCACCAGCATCAACAGCGAGGGGGAGTTCATCCCTGAGAGCATGGACCAGGTAGCAGGAGATATGAGCTCGTGGTCGTTTTTACATCAGAGCTGCTTATTCTGAAATAAATGAAAGCTGTTCTCGGCTGTTGGTTTGACTTTCTGCAGCTGTTCAGTCAGGAAATCCATCGATAGGAGGTAGAGATTTGTATTCGGCTGAGTTTTGTGGCCGCTGAGGAGGAAATGTTACGTCTGATAAACAGTGAAAAGGCAGTGACGGAGAATAGATTTGATCCTCTGGCTGCCAACAACCGACTTTGTCCCTTCTTCTCTTCAGATGCTGGACCCGTTGTCGATGAGCAGTCCGGAGAACTCTGCGTCTGGAAGCTGTCCCTCTTTGGACAGCCCCCTGGACAGGTCAGAACCCGACACGGATCAGCATCACAAGAAAACAGAAAGCATCCATTTAACGTGCAGCGGTAATGTAGAGGGTCTAAATCCGGTCCGATGCTCACTGCTGGTTTTGTGTTGATGTTGTGCAGCGACTACCCCAAGTCCAGGATGCCCAGAGCCCAGAGTTACCCAGACAACCACCAGGACTTCACAGGTAACATTTACACAGCTGTGAACTCGTCCTCGTACGTTTCCAAACAAACGACCTCACTAGCTCAAATACTTGACTGTGAATTCTCCTTTTAATGGTCCTCCTGTCTGCAGAGTACGACATCCCAGTGTTCGAGAAGTCGGGGAAAGGGGGGACGTATCCTCGCCGCTACGGGATTCCCTTTGGCCTTCAGGACTACAGTGATGGTGAGTGGTTTAGTAAGACTCAGACGTGAGCCTGAGCAGAGAGCTGCTGGGCTTCTCTTTAAGCTTCTGAAGATGTTTGAGGCTCTTCAGTCCAGTCCAGGTGTTTCCTCCTGAAGCTCCTGTTGCTACGGTGACCTGGACTGAGAATCCACACAGAGTTGTTTCTGGTTGCCCCGGCAGGAAGGAAGACTTTCCCTCGCGCTCGGCGAACGCAGGTTCACGGCTTCCGCTCACCGGTCAGCTTCAGCCCGACCGAGCAGTCGCCCAGCACCAGCAGCGGCAGCAGCGTCTTCACCCCCGACCTGGAGGAGGCCCCGGGGCCCGCCAGGAGGCCGCGGAGGGGCAGCGACATCGAGCCAAACCCCAATCCGACCACCGCTCCCACCCTCTCCGTCATGGACATCAGTCCTCCCAGCCGCTGTGAGTCCTCGTGTTTGTCTGCTGGTGCAGCGGCGGAGAAGACGCCTCCTCTGATATCTGATGTGTTTGTGTTTAGCTCCTCGCGCTCCGACCAACTGGCGGCTGGGGAAGCTTCTGGGTCAGGGGGCATTTGGACGGGTCTTCCTGTGTTACGACGCCGACACTGGACGGGAACTGGCCGTTAAACAGGTCCAGTTTGACCCAGAGAGTCCAGAGACCAGCAAGGTGTGTGTTGGCTCCTCAGTGTTTACATGAGATCACTGGTGTTAGAATTTAACGGGAGGAGATTGAAGAGGTGCTGCTTTGTTTGCTCCTGCAGGAGGTGAGCGCGTTGGAGTGTGAAATCCAGCTGCTGAAGAACTTGTGCCACGAGCGGATCGTCCAGTACTACGGCTGCCTGCGAGACACGATGGAGCGAACGCTGTCCATCTTCATGGAGTACATGCCCGGGGTGAGTCGGCTCAGTCGGCCGCACGGCTACGACCAAACCACCACCTGTTGATCAGCGCAGAGCTGCTGTCTCCTCAGTGTTGGGCTTCTTTCCTGCTAAAGGCCGGCACACTACAGGATGTTTCAAAACTTCTCAGATTTAGAGAGCACAGACTTGAGGATAACAAAAGACGAATCACACAAGATCTCTCTCTCCTGATCTTATAGTGTGTTGTTAGCTAACTACGCTAACCAATTCTTCCTCAGACCATCAGGTTCTTCACGCTCAGTATTACAAATCTCACGTAGTCAAACGTGACTTCAGTGGAAACAAACATGATGGAATAACAGCACTATAAATAACGGCGTTTCTTTCTTCAGTAACCAGTAATCTAACTGATTAATCTTCCCATCATTATAACTTCGTTACTGTTGCTGCCAAAAATGCGGCGCGTTACTAGAATTGAAGCTGTTTTTCCATCAGACCATCCAGATCTCTGAGCCGAGGGACAGAGATTCTTTTAGGGCTGTCAAAATTGACGCGTTAGTGCGGATTAATCCATCATCATGATTAATCTGATTGATTTTTAGCGACGGTAACTCTACTTGTTTGTTTTTACTTCCTCTTCCGTCAGTCAGCTGAGTCAGCTCGCATTCTGATTGGCTTAAATCTGGTGACATCACACACTACAGGGTTTATAGTCGCAAACATTAAACATGTTCATTATTTACGATCCCTCCTTCCGAGCGGATCGGAACGGACAAAATGACTCTTAACTCACCACAGGAAAATCAGACACCATGTGGTTTCCAAACATCCGACAGTCGGGCCTTTGCTGGCTTTGATCGTAAGGAGATCTGGACAAAAATCAGCCCGATTATCCTGTAGTGTGAACCGGCCTTAATGTTCAAATGTTTGCATCAGAATAAGACCGAAAACACATCCTTCTTTTCCTGCAACCAAACATAAATTCAGCTGCACACAGAACACTGACTTGCTGATCGACAGAATGTAACTTACTGATGCTCCAGAGGCCTCACATGACGACTACAGTCGACGTTAGCGAGGCGGCTGAGCTCAGAGGAGCCTCTAGTCTCCACTCAGGTCCTGCAGCAGCTCAGACACTGAAGTGATTTCATTGGTGCTGCCAGTGTTGAGATGTTCCTGATGATGTCGTTGCTCAGGGCTCCATTAAGGACCAGCTGAAGTCTTACGGAGCGCTGACGGAAAACGTGACGCGGCGCTACACCCGGCAGATCCTGGAGGGGGTGTCCTACCTGCACAGCAACATGATCGTCCACAGGGACATCAAAGGTGACTTCTGCCTTAAAACTCCTACACCCAGCTTGTCTTTTAGAAAACAGAAACACAAATCACCTTCTGAAAGTCTAAAGAGCGAGTTTGTCTCCTCCGTCCAGGGGCCAACATCCTCCGCGACTCTGTGGGCAACGTGAAGCTGGGAGACTTTGGGGCGAGCAGGCGGCTGCAGACCATCTGTCTGTCAGGAACAGGCATCAAGTCGGTGACCGGTACCCCTTACTGGATGAGCCCGGAGGTGATCAGCGGAGAAGGCTACGGCAGGAAGGCTGACATCTGGTGAGAGCGCTCAGTCGACTCCTAGCTTGATCTGTGTGGAAGATAAGCTAGAATTAATTGAAATGTGGTTTAAAGGCAGCATTAACTCAGATTGGACTGCTTCTTTCACTCTGCCAAAGACCGACTCCAAGACGAGTTCTAGTCAGACTTTTTCAGATCCTACCGATGGTGAAGCTGCACAGGTTCATTGTTGTGGTTTTTGCCAGAAGACCAGAGCTTTGTACTGAATCGACAACCTTCTGATCTTAAATCTGTTTAACGGCTTAAAAGTTGAGTTAAAACTCAAGGAGGGACGATCAGACACCCTCAGACTCTCAGTGAGGCTACCTTCGCATTTAGATTGGGACTTTTTGTAAATGATACCAAAATGGAAAGAAAACTGTCACTGGAACATCCAAATTTAAATTTTAGATTTAAATTTGGCTGCCATCCCTGGACAGATGGCCTCCTCGTGCAGTGATTCTCTGCTCCCAGTGCTCCTGTTACGCTACGTGGGTCCGTGTACGTCGCGGCCATTCGTGTTCTTATCGTGAGATTTCAAAATAAAAGCGAAAAATAAACCGTTTCCCGTTTTTTTCAGTGATAATACAAAATGAAAAACGGAAAACGGGCCCTAATTCATTATCCATTATCCGTTATCTGATTTAATTAGATGTGTTTGTAAATGGAAATTAAAATTAAAATACACCCGTGGAAAACTTATTTCTCTACTTCCTGTTGGTTTTGGCTCCGTGACCCGTCTGACTTCTGATGAGGAAGGATCTGGTATCTAAAGCTCCAGTGTTAGCTCACTGTTAGCAGACCTTGCTGTGTGCCGTGGCCTGATGAAGACCCACTGTGGGGTCCAAACGTTGCTTGGCTCACATTGTTCACTATTTCACAGTGGACTTTTCACCAGCGTGGGGTTTATTTGTCCCTTTGGAGGGACCTTGTGGTGCCGCTAGCTCTGCCGCTAGCGCTAAATCGCTAGCGTTCGGCTGCTTTTCGGGACGTTTTTGGGGAAGTTTGGAGGTTTTCTGTTACTTTAGCTTTGCCAGAAAGCAAAGTAGCGATTTAGCACTAGACGTCATAAGGAACCACATTTATGTCTGTATGTTTGTGTCGTTGTGGCCGGAGCATCAGTGTTTAGGCTCAGTGGGAGCGTCTGCGTGTTTTCGTAGCACAGTTTAGGTTGTCCTCCTTCGGGATCCAATGGTAGATCTCTGAACCGTGTACAGCTACATCCGTGTTGAAGAGAACGGTGCTGCTGCCGCTCCTGACCGTGAAAAAGGTTGTTGCTTCTCCTGATGGTCGCTGCAGGAGGAGGTTTAAGGAGGAACCCGTCGCTGTCACGGGAACATGTTGTAACCGGTCACGCTGTCGAGTTGCACACATGTGACCTCAGAACGCTGCGGTCACACCTCGTCATGTGAATCTTCCTCCTTTGCTTCTGCTGGTTTTAATCCTGTGTTTTCCCCCCGCAGGAGTGTCGGCTGCACCGTAGTGGAGATGCTGACGCAGCGACCCCCGTGGGCGGAGTTTGAGGCCATGGCGGCCATTTTTAAAATCGCCACCCAGCCAACGAACCCGGTCCTGCCCGCCCACGTGTCGGACCACTGCCGAGAGTTTCTCAAGCGGATCTTTGTGGAGACGAAGCAGCGGCCGTCTGCAGATGAGCTACTGAGGCACATCTTTGTACATTAAGTTTAGCCGCCGCCCGCCTGCCCAACCGCCAATCACGGCCTTACCTGATGTGGTGGTCCCGCCTCTGGCCCCGCCCCCTCCACCTTCACGCTGAGGCCACATTGGACCAGGACGAACTGGCTGGAAGAGGAAGGTGGGGTGCTCAGGCGGTTGAACCTGCTCCTCCTGTCTCTGTTTGTATGAGGCGGCCACGAGGACGTGAACTTTTATTTTATTTCTCTCCGCAAGTTGCACCTTAATTTCTCGGACAGGGAGGAGGTCGAGCACTTCCTCCTGGAAAAAAAACGACTCTTTGGAAACGTCTCCTTTTTTTATGTTTGTACGGTTTCTCTCTCGGAGTGTGTCGGTGTTGTGGACCTACAGGAAGTGATGCCTGACTCTGGAGTGGCCCCGCCCCCCCATCTCGCTGACCCGACCCCAGAATGTAGTCTCCTGCCAAAACCCAGAGCGACGGCGACGACCTGGGCCCGCTGCTATAGACGAACCGAAACCCCAGATGCAGAGAACACTCCCCGAAACGTTCCCACTCGCCTCGCCTCGGTCCGCTTGGTTCTCCTGATCCAGCTCTGCTTTCGCGCCCCCCCTTCCCTCCCCTCCTCCTCGGCCCCCGTCTTCGTTCTTTGCCGTGTGCCTTTTCTGTTTTTAAACGCAGTGTAGGGACGAGCCTCGAGTCGTTTCGCCTCCCGGACAAACTGCCTTCGCACCGTTTAGCCCAGAAGCAGCTGATCTCAGCTCAGCCGTCGCGTCCGATTCTGCCTTTTTCTGGAACAGGGACTTGAGCCGGGATCGTCCTGGTCCCCCCTCAGCTCAGCTCAGCTCAGCTCATTGGGTTTGTTTGCCTGCTGTACCGGCTCCTCTGCCTGGTAACCAAATACCCCGAAGGAGGAGGACCGGCTCTCCTCCTGCAGCTCCTCAGAGTGTTTCGGGTCGGTTCGGCTCTCGTCTCGGCGTTTCCTGGTCCTCGTAGCTCCGATTCCGGCAGGGCGTGAGGGAAAGAACCCCATCCTGAAGCATGAGTTGAACATGGGGTGGTGAGGTTGAGGACGTGAATGTCTGAAAGCATGAGACGTACCTTCAGACTAAACACCTGAGGACGAACCCACAGCCAACACGGTCGCTCAGACATCTGCTCAAGAACTACTTGAATCTTTCCGTCTCCGTACACGGCGAACCGCTTCTTCTCAGCCGCTCTGTCGTCCGTTTAATTTCAAACTAGAGTCTGCGACGTGAGGAGCTGCTCGTCGTCCAGCCACCCCCCGCCCTGCTCTCCATGTTTACAGCCTCATCAGCAGCAGCATCCATTTCAACTCGTCACTTTAGCCAAAAACCACGGCGTCGACTCCGCGTCAAGGTTTCAGAGGGATGATTTGAAGCAGCTCCGTCAGACAACAACAAATTATTTATAATGTTAGCAAGCTGCAGAAGAGACTAAATCATCCAGGTGTTGCTTCGCGGTTATAAACAGTCAGAAACAGGCGACGTCTAAGGTGAGCGGATGGAGGTGTTTCTGCTTTTTAAAGGTGCAATCTGCAAATTTTCTCCACTCCAGGCAGAAGAACCCGACTCCAGTCTTCTGCTCTGGCTCCTGCTCGATCCGTTGCCGGGATGAAATTAGACAGTTTGCGGCGCTCGCTGCTTGAATCAGCCTTAAAACGAGCAGACGTCGGTGCGACTCCAGCGTCCTGTTGTTGTAGTTTCCCCTGGCGGCCACTGGGCGCTGCTAAAGAGTCGACTGATGGGTTCCTCTGAAGCTGGTTGAGGAGGTCCTGCTGCTCTGAGAAGCCGGTACGACCCCCGCCGCCCCCCGTCACGAGGAGTAATGATTCGGATTTGTCACAAAAGCGTCCGCGGCTGTGTTGAGTTTGAGGCGGCCGACGTGAAGCGGAGCCCCGGACGCCGCCAGCACTGGTAAACCTTGAAACGCACTACCATTATGCACTATCGATTATTCACTGATGCTTCTCCACGGCTCCTCGTCGCTCGTGCAGCTCGGTTCAGCGACCTTTTCTTTGCACATTTTAAAGACTGTTTTTTTTTTTTTATTTTAGTTTATATAATGTGTGTGTGAGAGTGTGTGTGTGTGTTTGGTTCGGTTGACCTCCACATGAATGTATCGTGTCATTTTTGCCGTCAGGTGGCCTCGTTCACCACAGTGGATTAAACTCTTCGGTACCAGTATTTGTCACCTGCAAACGCCAAGATACACCCGTAGTTCTTCTCTTTAGCGTCTGAAGCCACTGCTGCCACTCCCGTGTGTGTGTTGTGTGTGTGTTGTGTGTGTGTGTGTGTGTGTGATTGCGTGACGTTTGTACGTGACCGTGTGCATTTACTGCAGATTGTGCTCATTGGACGCTGCGCCCGAAATGCCTTGAGCATTCTGACTGTAGGGGATGAGAACGTTGAAATGAAACGAACCTAACAAAATAAAATTAAAAAAATCATGTACAAATGTATAAAATGAAATTGTACCCTTTTGTTTTTTTAAAGAAAAGTACACTTATATCCCACGTTTGTTCTGTGTCTTGTAAAAGAAGCCATGTTTATAATTCTAATTGGTTTGTGACCAATACGCCTGTTTATATCAGATCTGTATATCAGTGGTACGCATAATTTTTTAATATATATTTTTTATTTTACTTTTTTTTAAAATGGGAGATTTTATGCATGGTTGGGTCCTGAGAGACGCAGCGGTGCCGTCGAATGGTTGCTGTTTTCTGGCAAAATTCTGGAGTATTGCGACAGCTCTGTGTTCATAATTACGACAATTATGACGACAACAATAAAAGATATTTATTTCACACCGGCTGAGCGTGTGCTGTTTTGTGAAACTAAATGAGATCCTGTTAGAGGAGCTCCTCAGGGCTCCGTTATGGGTCCTCTTGTTTACTTTACCGAAGAATAGAATAGCGGAAATCCTGTTGTTACAGTAGAAAGCAAAATAAATAAGAAAAATGTACTAAATGCACAATAAAGTGTGATTTGATTTCTAAAGCTGATAGAGAATTAAAGAAAAACAGCTGCATCAGAGACATCATTAAGCTAATATTGACGAAAAACAAACATTAGTATCTAAACATTATTATTAATATCATTATTAATAATTATTGTTACTAAAACATTACGATTAAAGCACTTTTAATGATTTATTTGTTGATTCTGCTGCTTTAAGTTGCTCCCAGGGGACAAATAAAGTTTTCTGAATTGAATTAAATTATTATGGCTGATTAGAAGAAGTCAATGTTTACGTTTTGTCTTAAAGCTCCTTGTAGCAAAGTCTTGTTGAACTAAATGAGATCCTGTTGGAGGAGTTCCTCAGGGATCCATTATGGGTCCTCTTGTTTACTTTACCGAAGAATAGAACAGAACAGAAAGACTTTATCAGCCCTTCATTGACCACAAATACAGATAAATAAGTTGTTTGCTGTTTTATCTTTACGCTTGTATGAATTCCCAGTAACAGATTCCTGTGATCCACATAGTGAAGTAAACCGTAATGTTTTAATTACTTTCAGGAGAACTCCAGAAAGAGAGTTTGGATCCAGTTCAAATGAAGTAAGTACAATTTTCTCAATTAAAACTTTTTTTTTTTTACATTAAAAGAAATTTCTACAATGTTCTTTCCTGATATTCCTGTTTATTCTTTGTGTTTTTACATAAATATATATATGTGCTAAAATTGACCGGAAGCTACACACTGCTTGTCTTTTGAAGCTTTTATTTTCAGCCCTCACCGGAAGTACGGGTGCGATACATTGCGTCTGACTTTACGTTGCAGTGGGCTCCCTCTGGTGGCCAGAAGCTGCAGCCGCACCGCCAAGTTTCCACTCAAACTCCTCCACAGCTGCACAGAGAGCGATGTAAACCTGTAACACATAAAATAATCAACCCAGCTGCCTTTATTTGGTCGCAAAATGAAAAGAACATCACATCAGTCAACCTTCTGCTGAAGACTGTGGCAGGAAGCTTTCCTCCTTTTTTTCCACTCTGGTTCTCTGGATGTGGGACGTTCATTGTCTGGCTGCATAGTTTCGTCAGCGCTCAGAGCCGCCTGCAGGGGGAGCAACACACCACCAAACGGCAGCAGTCCAACCGGTGCTTCAGCTCATCAGGGACAAACAGCTCACACCTTCCACCATGTCCTCCCCGGCGGCTGCTGCTCGGCCTCTCCGGCTCCCTGCGCTCTGCCCCCGGACACTGAGGCCGCCTCGGGCCGCTCCGCTCTGCAGGAGGCTGAACGTCCAGGCGGCGGCGGCGGCGAAGCTGAAGAGCATCGAGGACCTTCCGGGGCCCAGTCAGGCCACCAGTCTGTACTGGCTGCTGGGGAAGGGGTACGCGGAGAGGACGCACCTCCTGCAGGTACTGAAGCCCGAAAGTCTGGTTCCAACTTGTTGTAAGTCTCCAGGTGCAGGAGGGGAAAAATCCAGACCTAAGAGAACCAAGTGTCTATGGCTCTGAGCTGCTGCAGAGGAGATCATCCAGGGGTTTGTATGTTTAGGAGCTTCTTCTAAAGGAGTTTATTATGGTCTCTGTGGACTTGAAGGGTCGTGTTTGTACCTCTGGTGGTCCTCTGGGTCTGCTTCTTCTGTTCAGAGTTATCCAATCATCTAAAAGTACAGATGAGTCCATTTTCTGAAACATCTGGATGAAGCTTCTGTCCACTAGAGCTGTAAATGAGCTGTTGGTGGTTTGAGCTGCTCAGAAACGCTGCTGTGGGATTAAAGGAGCAGACATGAGGGATTTAAAGCGGCCCTCCTCCGGCTCCAGTCGTCTCTCCTGGGTCCATCTTTGTTTCTTTGAGCTGCTCTGGTCCAGATCAACTCATCTGTTAAAGTGGACGTAGTTTAATGCAGAACCTCAGCATCTGGAGCTGGTTTGGGTTTGATCGGCCAACGTTGTTATGGTTTTATGTTATGGCTTTATTAAGTGTTGTGATCCACTGTTTTAATAACATGTTTATAAAGATACCAGGTGACCTTTAGCTTCCTGTATCAGATACTGTGGGTGATACGTACCTTAATAGACGGTCTGTCAGACGCTGATCCTGAATCGATGACATGATGAGAAAACTTCAGGTTTTTATGTGTAAATCTTTTTTTTATTCTCCAGACATGTTCACACACTTATATATCAAACAGCGTCGCACCTCAACAACATAAACATGTCGACGTGCACATACAAGTAGAAAACACACCAACACAGACCGAGGAATCCAACTGAACCTCGTACTTAATGTTCAGGTTGGGAATTGTGCTCAAAATAAGACAGAAAAGGCTTCCAGACCTTAAAAAACACCTGTACAGACCCCTGATGGAGATGAGCCGCAGCACTTTCCACCCACTTCCTGTGAGATGGGGGTTTCGTAGACGTCCAGTAAGGATAGAAAGGCTGAAGCTTACCTGGATGTGTTTCCTGACCACAAGTAGCAGAGAATGTTTCAAAGAAGGGCAGCTCCAAAACAAACCAACAGGGGCTTCATCCTGGTTGCAGCGAGTCTTATCCAATCCCTGAACATCTTCGCTGGTCTGCTTCTACTAAAATGTAACCTAAACTGTAATAAACCACGTCTAATTTACATGGATGTAGAATGGATCCCCAAAGTCTTTAGCCCACTGCTCCCTCAGGTGAGTCAAAGGAGGGGTTGTATGGTTTGGATATCATGCCTGACCGTAGAGGGTCCCAGTCCAGAGCCTCATCCATCTGGCCCTGTGGAGGTGGTTGTTACGCACCTGGAGGTATCTATAAAAATGGGAATGTGGAATACCATCCTGTTGTGTCGTCTTTTCAGAGGGGATGAAATCGCTGCCTTGGTAGAGATACACCAGGACCCACTATGTCTCTATTAGTAACGGTCACAACCCAAATTGTTGAAGTTTGCTGTTCCTGTTAACAAATTAAGGTTTATTTGGATGTAGTCTCAACACATTTTGATACAACTTGGGGAAAAATTGCTTATTATTTGCTCGTTTTATTATATTTGGACACTTTTGCCAAGTTTGGGGCAT
Source organism: Dascyllus trimaculatus (assembly GCA_024666655.1). NCBI lineage: Eukaryota > Metazoa > Chordata > Actinopteri > Pomacentridae > Dascyllus > Dascyllus trimaculatus. Next base: position 3,265,910 of record CM045468.1, on the reverse strand, counting down.
ATTTTGGCCCATTTTTGACAGATTCTGAGCACATTTTGGTTCATTTTTGGCTCGTTTTAGCATAAATTTCTCCTATAAGCTGGCAGAGACAGATCTACAGGTTAATAGTGGGCAACTACTGGTGTCACCACCACTAAATATCCTGCTACTGAAAGCAAACTGTATCATAAGAGACGCGTCCTTTAAAATGAAAGACTTTTTTGGGGGGGTCATGCTTCTGCGACCCTCTAAAATGGCTTCAAGACCCACTTTTGAGTCCCGACCCACCAGTTGAGAACCACTGACGTACACACTTAAAGCCCTTCTCAAACCACAGCTGGGAGGCGGAGTCTAGGAGAGACAGTGGGAACAAGGCATCACCTGTGTTTACTTGAAATGAGATCTAAACTGAGACCGTATTTTCAGTGTGTTAATCACAGTGGGGCTTACTCAGGTAGTGGAGCACAGATGTTAAAGATACTGGATGACATGAAGCCTGCTCCATCTCAGCCTACACTGGTCCATTACCGTGGTGGAAGTGCGACACCCAGTAAACCATGCTGTGAATACTGGAGGCCCAATAATAGTGTAAAAACTCTGGCGATCCCAAGCCGCCTTCTGCCTTCTTTGGCTCCAGATTTGATTTCCTAATTCTTGGGATCCATTTGTTCCAGATAAAATTTGTCCAATTCTTTGAAAAACGACTTATTGATAACAATAATAATAATAATAGTAGTAGTACTTCCTGAGATGTTGTCGTTCAAACTGCCTCCAACTTCAACCTGCTGAAGGCGGGTCAACGGGCCGTTTTCAAGGAGGATCTAAGGAAAGTGTTTGATGTACAGATCAGAAAGGTTCAAGCAGATCCGAGGGGGTCCAGTGGTTCGACTCTGTTCACCTTGAAGTTAAATCACTACCTTAACCTCCACCTGTGCCTCGGCTTCCAGGGCGTCCAGAAGAGTCTCTACGGACCCATCTGGCGCTCCCGGTTCGGCCCGTTCGACATCGTCAACGTGGCGACTCCGGACCTCATCGCCCAGGTGATCCTCCAGGAGGGTCGGTACCCGGTCCGGGCCGAGCTGCCCCACTGGAAGGAGTACCGGGACCTGAGGGGGCAGGCGTACGGACTGCATGTGGAGTGAGTGGGTGGAGTGACCAACGCTTCTACCAACACTCTTTAACTACATCATGAGGTTGCAGGCGTATTTTTCACTTTCAGACTCGTTTCAATGTCTGGAAAAAAAAAAAACACTGAAAGTTTTTAAAAACATCTCTTAAAGTATTTAATACATGAAGCTCACATTTCACAGATGATGTTAACATTTAATGCACATCAGAGACTGTCGAGCAGAAATTTGATGATTTGAGATGAAAAAACTGCTAATAATACCGATAATAAACATCATTAATAGTTGTTATTACTGAAACACTATGATTAAAGCACCTTATTTGTTGATCCAGCTGCTCTACGTTCTTTAAAATCCCCCCAGGAGACGAATAAAGTTTTTTAAATTGATTTACTATGGAGGAGTTCCTCAGGGCTCCATTATGGGTCCCCTTGTTTACTTTACTATAGAATCAAAGACGTCATTAAGCTAATATTGACACAAATCAAACATTAGTATCTAAATATTATTATTATTACTGAAACCTTCTGATTAAAGCTTCTCAGCCTTAAATGATTTATCTGTTGATCCAGCTGCTCTACGTGCTTTAAGTTGGCCCCATAGGACAAATAAAGTTTTTTGAATTGAATTAAATTATTATGGAAGTAATTTTTTTTTACGTTTTGTAGCAAACTTCTGTTTACCTGCTCAGTCTTGTTGAACTACATGAGATCCTGTTAGAGGAGTTCCTCAGGGCTCCGTTATGGGTCCTCTTGTTTACTTTATCAGCGGAAATCCTGTTGTTACAGTAGAAAGCAAAATAAATAAGAAAAAATGTACTAAATGCACAATAAAGTGTGATTTGATTTCTATAGCTGATAAAGAATTAAAGAAAAACAGCTGCATCAAAGACGTCATTAAGTAAATATTGACGAAAAACAAACATTACTATCTAAACATTATTATTAATATCATTATTAGTAATTATTGTTACTAAAACATTACGATTAAAGCACTTTTAATGATTTATTTGTTGATTCTGCTGCTTTAAGTTGCTCCCAGGGGACGAATAAAGTTTTCTGAATTGAATTAAATTATTATGGCTGATTAGAAGAAGTCATTGTTTACGTTTTGTCTTAAAGCTCCTTGTAGCAAAGTCTTGTTGAACTAAATGAGATCCTGTTAGAGGAGTTCCTCAGGGCTCCGTTATGGGTCCTCTTGTTTAGACTTTATCTGTCCTTCTTTGACCACAAATACAGATAAATCAAACAAACACACTGAATGCTGAGTTAAACATGCTGCAGTGAAATGAGGGAATTAAAATGTCCGAGTCCAGAATCATTCCAGGTTACTTTGAACCTCACAGCACGGGACCAGAGTGGTACCGGATCCGCAGCGTCCTGAACCCGAAGATGCTGAAGCCTCGGGAGGTGATGAGCTACGCCCCCGTCATCCACCAGGTGGTCGGAGATCTGCTGCAGCGCATCGAGCTCCTGCGACGGCGCAGCCAGGACCAGGCCACCGTGTCCGACGTGGCGTCGGAGTTCTACAAGTTCGGCTTCGAAGGTGGGAGCTCCTTTCAGATGGATCAGGTTGAGCTGGAAAAGCCCTGGTAGACGTAGGAGGTCAGCTGGAGATGTTTCCTGAACCGCACAGAGCTGCACGCTGTAAAAAATGCCCCTCCCAAAACAAGATAAATAAACTTATTTCAAGACACTTTTACTTTGAAATAAGTATAAAAATCTGCCAATAGAACAAGTGAACATTTGCTTGGTCAGATTTCTTGAAATAAGACATGATATTTAGAATATTGAGGTCTTAAAATTAGCAGGGAAAACTTATTTTAAGCTATATTTTAGCAGCATTGTCAAGCTGAGGTGTCTTAGAATAAACCAGACATGATAAAGAATTAAATAGATTTAATAAGTTTAATGTCAACTTCTTAATCTGAGATGTGTTCAACTTATTTTAGTTGTATTATCGTGGCTCTTCTCTAGATTTAAGACCATCTTGTACTTGAAATCAGATCACACAGATTAATTGAAGCATTCTGAGATATAATGTCTTCTCACAGTTGGCTAGAAATCCTAATATTTAGTGGTGTTTGACAGCATTTGAAGGTGTTGTGTTTTAGGTGAAGCCAGCTACGCCCAAAAGGAGGTGTTTTAACTCAAAAGCAGACATTTGCTTTTTTTTTTAACACATTTTCCACATGCAGCTGTTTTCTGATATGAATTGGTGATTTTCCAAGTTTATTTCTTAAATCCAGATTATTTATATGATACAAACAACAGCTCAGCTTGAAACATGTATGAAATGAAATGAACCTTGTTTCTGGTAAAATACAACTAAAACAAGATCATTTCAAGATTGTTTGACTTAACAAGATATTTAAGATGCGTTGTCTTAAAACACGTCCCTCCATCTGCTGAAATGTTACCTGTAAAGTGAATTTATCTTAAATCAAGTGGACATTTGGACTAAAAATAAGACGAATAAACTTGGAAAGATGTGGAGTTTTTGCAGTGCAGGTCACAGTAACACAACAGTAACCAGACTGACGGCTGTTTGATGAGACAAGCTGATTACTGTTGACTTTTCACAGCTACTGAACAGGTTCGACTAGTTGAGCCACAAAACCAAACACTGGTCGAGGGTCTGGTCCAAGTGGAGCGCTGTAGTTTCCAAATGGTTCTCAGGCTGTAACGTAAATGTTCTTTCCTTTCATTTTCACACTGCAAAAACTCCACATCTTACCAAGTTTATTTGTCTTATTTTTAGTCCAAATGTCCACTTGATTTAAGATAAATTCACTTTCCAGGTAACATTTCAGCAGATGGAGGGACGTGTTTTAAGACAACGCATCTTAAATATCTTGTTAAGTCAAACAATCTTGAAATGATCTTGTTTTAGTTGTATTTTACCAGAAACAAGGTTCATTTCATTTCATCCATGTTTCAAGCTGAGCTGTTGTTTATATGAGATAAATAATCTGGATTTAAGAAATAAAGTAGCAAGAAAGTTTATTTCTACAGCACATTTCAACAACAATGTGATTCAAAGTGCTTCACAGAACATTAAGACAACATGATTAAAAAATAAGTAAAGATATAAAATTTAAACATAAAAGTTTCAATGCAGATAAGAGAAAGGTTAAAAAACACACCGTTACAATTAAAACATAAAAAAAAGAGAAGTTAAAATATGAAAAAAAATCACAGTTGCAATTAAAACATAATCAATAAAACATGAATAATAATCAGAATAAAGTAAAACAGAAGAGAGCAAATAGGACACTTTCAGTTGTTCTTTCTATGCACAGCTAAACTAAACCGACTTAAACCCTGTCAGAGTCGAGGCCTGTCTCACGTCTTCCAGAGTTTAGCTGCATGGAACTGAAATGCAGCTTCACCATGTTTAGTTCTGACTCTGGGCTCCAGCAGAAGACCTGGTCCCTGAGGTTCTCAAGGTCCGAGATGGTTCATACGGGACCAACATGTCAGAGATGTACCTTGGTGCTGGACCATAGAAGGACTTATACACAAGCAGAGCTGCTTTAAAGTCTGTTCTCTGAGCGACAGGAAGCTGTGCAGAGACCTGGACCAGGACTAATGTGGTCAAACTTCCTGGTTCTAGTCAGGACCCAGCAGCAGCGTTCTGAATGTACTGCAGCTGTCTAGAGAGTCCAGTGAGAAGACCGTTACAGTAGTCTAACCTGCTGGAGATAAATGCTTGGATCAGTCTCTCCAGGTCTGGTTTAGACAGTAAACCTTTGATTCTAGCGATGTTTTTAAGATGGTAAAAGGCTGATGATGTCACTGATTTAATGTGACTGTTAAAGTTTAGGTCTCCCCCAGATTTCTAACCTGATTTTTAGGTTTCAAAGTCAGAGATTCAAGATGACTTCTGACACTTTCTCTTGGTTTTTGTGGGCCAAAGACGACGACCTCAGTCTGGTCTGGATTTAGTTGGAGGAAGTTGTTTTGCATCCACACAGTGACCTGTTGGAGGCAGTGACAGAGTGAGTCTACAGGCCCATATTCACCTGCTGTCAGCCAGATGTAAATCTGAGTGTCGTCTGCATAATTGTGATAGGACACATTATTACTGCATATTAACTGTCCGAGGGGCAGCATGTAAAGATTAAACAAGAGGGGTCCCAGGATGGACCCTTGGGGGACCCCACAGGTCACTGCCATTTGGTCTGACACACAGTGTCCAATTTGAACAAAGTACTTCCTGTCCTCCATATAGGACTTGAACCATGACCGGAGATGCCCACCCAGTCCTGTAACCTCTGCAACAGGATCACATGATCGACTGTGTCAAACGCAGCACTCAGATCCAGCAGGACTCAGACTGAGACTTTACCTACATCATTGTTCAGACGGATGTCATTTGTCACCTTGATGAGAGCAGTGTCAGTGCTGTGATGGGGCCTGAAACCTGACTGGAAATCATCAAAGCAGTTGTTCAGTAGAAGAAACTCAGAGAGCTGCTTGACTTCACCTAAAAACAGCAGGTTTGATATGAGCCGATAGTTGTTCAGTACTGTGGCATCAAGACGACTCTTCTTTAGGAGAGGCCTAATGACAGCAGTTTTTAAGGCCCTGGGAAATGATCCAGATTGTAATGAAAGGTTAACTAAATGAGTAACCTGGGGTAGCACACTGCTCAGCACAGATTTTAGAAATCTAGTGGGTAACTCATCGAGGCAGCATGTGGCTGAGCTCAGACTGGAGATGGTCTCTTGCACTGTTTTGTCAGTGACAGGTGTGAGGTCTGTCAGTTCTAGGTGTCTGGAAGGCTGCAGTGGTAACTGTGTTGTGGGGTTAATTGAATGTTTAATGCCCTGAACCTTGTCACTGAAGAATTTTGCAAACTCATTGCACTTCGATGTGGAAACTAGTTCTAAAGGCAGTGGAGCAGGAGGATTTGTTAACCTGTTAACTGTGGCAAACAGGACACGAGAGTTGTTACTGCACTTTGCAATCATTTCAGAAAAATACCTCTCCCTTGTTCTACGCAAAATCTGATTAAACACACACAGCTGTTCTTTGTAAATGTCGTAATGAACCTGAAGCTTGGACCTGCGCCATTTCCGTTCGGCCCTCCGACACTCCCTTTTTTGTGCCCTGACCAGGTCATCATTTCTCCATGGTGCTTTCAGCCTATTTCTAACCATTTTAACCTTAACATGAGCAATGGTGTCCAGAACATTTCGAATACAAGAAGTATATGAGTTCAACAGATCATCGACATTTGGACATGAGGCGTTTTCAAACCTAATCATCTGCATAGACAGTTTGCCTGTGCTGTCATTAATGTGTCTCCTCTGGACAATTGCAGGTCCAGCCGTTGGTTTGGGAATAGCTGACAAGTCAAAGAAGACACAGAAATGATCAGATAAAGCAACATCCACCACTTTGACATTTGAAATATTAACCCCCCTAGTAATGAGCAGGTCCAGGGTGTCCCCCCTGCTGTGGGTGGGCTGCTGGATTAGACCAAAGGTTTCAATGACAGCAGAGAGTTCTCTAGCATTTCTGTCACACACATTATCCACATGTACATTCAGATCACCTGGAATGATGATACAGTCAAACTCTGTGCACACAACTGAAAGCATCTCAGTAAAATCATCAATAAAACTTTGACACTGTTGGGGAGGCCTGTATATGATTACATAGAGTACGGAAGGAGATCATTTTAGCTCCATTTTGAAAGATACATACTCAAAAGTTGAAAATCCCCCAAATGACAGCCTATGGGAAACTATATCATTTCTAAATAAGGCTCAGACACCTCCACCTTTTTTGTTTACTTGTATTTCTGATATAGATGTAAAGTTAGATGGGGTGGATTCAATCACAACAGCTTTACCCGTATTGCTGTCAAGCCTTGTCTCAGTTAAAAACATAAAATCAAGATTATAAGAGGAAATAAAATTGTTAATTAAAAATGACTTGTTGCATAGAGATCTGACATTGAGCGCAGCAAGCTTCAGATTTGTCTTAGTGGGACCAGTTCTTGTCTGATTGCAAGGAATTTGGATTAAATTTGTCTTGTTAATGTTTCTAGGAAGGTGGATCCTTCTTTTTCCTTTACCGCTCACGACATGAATCGCTGAAGCTTCCGCATCGGGCCCTGGCTTGAAAAAGTCAGGAGTAATATTAGCCTTGAAGGGGGTGTTGGGGTGGTGGTGGTGGCCGAGAGGGGCGAGGAGGGCGGGGTGGGATATGGGGAGAGAAAATGGGAGATGGCCGGGGAGTTAGCTGGAGTCTGTTCATTTGGTCAGTCAACTCCAGCAGGGGGGAGGAGGAGGAGGGCGATAGGATGCCCAGAGAAGATGGTGAAGTGGGCGGGGTTTGGGGGGTCAGGGGGAGAGAATCAGTGGCAGCTGGTGGAGGGGGTGTGGCTTCAGGCAGGTTTGGAGGGAGTGAATCCTCACAAGCAGTGGCGGTTGGTGGCATCCTTGTCTCTGCTCTGACGTCCCTCTTGGGTAGAGCACTCAGCTGGGGGGGGGAGTGTTGGCTCTCGATGTTTTGGTTTTCCTTCATGATGTTTGGGTTCTCCTCGTATCTTGTCCTTGACAGAGGGAACATTGTGATACAGGAAAAAGAAAAGGTTGGATGTAAAAAGCTTTACTCCTGATTTGTTTAGGAAAAGTCCGTCTCTCTTAAAAAGATGCCCAGAAAAAGTTAAAATTGTCAATAAAATGCACTGAATAGACTTTTCTTATTTCTCAATTCCTCCTCTGACTGGTGGTAGATAAAACCTTCAGCTTTCAGAGAGCTAACCATGTTTAGCAGATTACAGAAGTCCTGTTTGAGGATTTCCGACTGCCGCTTCACAATATCACTTGCCCCTGTGTGCAGTACAATGTTTCTCAAAGTTGGATTTGCTGCAACAATACTCAGGATTCTGTCAGCCATGTCAGAGACCACATCATTTGAAAGCACAGCACTTTGGTGTTTTTACTGCACATACCTCTAACATCTTTAATGGCAGAGTCGCCCACAATCAGAGTCTGAGGCCCAGTTGTTAGCTTTCCCTGCAGCCTTTTAGCCTCTGATTTATTTTCAGACATGACTCCTCTCTGCAAGTGTGAGAGGGTGTCCAAGTCATCAGATGGAGATCCAAATGCAAAGTAAATGTATTTTATTGGAAAACCACCAATTCATATCAGAAAACAGCTGCATGTGTAAAATGTGTAAAAAAAAAACAAAGCAAATGTCTGCTTTTGAGTTAAAACACCTCCTTTTGGGCGTAGCTGGCTTCACCTAAAACACAACACCTTCAAATGCTGTCAAACACCACTAAATATTAGGATTTCTAGCCAACTGTGAGAAGACATTATATCTCAGAATGCTTCAATTAATCTGTGTGATCTGATTTCAAGTACAAGATGGTCTTAAATCTAGAGAAGAGCCACGATAATACAACTAAAATAAGTTGAACACATCTCAGATTAAGAAGCTGACATTAAACTTATTAAATCTATTTAATTCTTTAGCATGTCTGGTTTATTCTAAGACACCTCAGCTTGACAATGCTGCTAAAATACAGCTTAAAATAAGTTTTCCCTGCTAATTTTAAGACCTCAATATTCTAAATATCATGTCTTATTTCAAGAAATCTGACCAAGCAAATGTTCACTTGTTCTATTGGCAGATTTTTACACTTATTTCAAAGTAAAAGTGCCTTGAAAGAAGTTTGTTTTTCTTGTTTTGGGAGGGGGCATTTTTTACAGTGCAGACCCTTCCTCTTCAGTTTCTGTGGCGTTCAGCTCCATTTCTGCCTCTGGTCTTTTCGTCCCTCCAGGTATCTCCGCCGTCCTGTTCGAGACCAGGCTGGGCTGCCTGCAGGAGGACATCCCTCGCGACACTTTGCGCTTCATCTCCGCCCTCAACGACATGATGAGTGTGTCCGACACGGTGCTGCTGCTGCCCCGCTGGAGCCGAGGCGTCCTCCCCTTCTGGAAGCGCTTCGTCCGGGCCTGGGACGACCTCTGCGGTGTAGGTACGTAGCCGAGGAGGCCACCACAACGGGGGCGTCCAAGCAGCTCTGCCTTCACGCTAGTAAACTGTTGCGCTTTTGCACGGCAGCTCAGAAGCTCATCGACAGGAGGGTGGCCGAGATAGAAGCTCAGGTGCTCGGCGGGGAAGCTGCAGAGGGGATGTACCTGACCTACCTGCTGTCCTCCGACAAGCTGAGCAGAGCTGAAGTCTACGTCAGCGTCACCGAGCTGATGCTGGGGGGAGTCGACACGGTGAGAGGCCTTCAGCTGCTTCATCCTAAACCTCACAGCGCTGCAGTTTAGTGTTTCTAACCCGTGATTTTAACTTCATCACCCCACAAAGCAGATTTAAAGGTGCCGTCTGCGATTCCAGAGACAGATTGTTGATGTGTAGCGGGTTAGCAACTTTAGCCGTCCTTGAAACGGGTCAGAAAATGCCCCAAAATACGCTCACATTTTAAAAAAGAAGCTCTACTTGGTTCAATCCTGAGACCCACTTGAAATCTGCGGCGCTCTACTTGGATCAAACCTCTATCAGTGTTTGTTTTTTGTGGAACATCTTGTCACGTTACCTCGATTACGTGTGAAAGTCCAACTATAATGACTTTATATTGTTGTGACCTGAAACAACGCCTGATAAAAGGAGCCGTGAGCAGATCAACAGGCAGCTTCTCAAAACGTTTTCATATCAGAAAGTGTCACATTTGATCATGTTACAATAAATATCTTCATCTATCTTGACATGACGGCATCACACAGTAGCTGCAGGTTTGTCGGCTGAACATCCATGATGCCGACCTCCCGTTCCACAACATCCCAAAGGAGCTCTACTGGACTGAGATCTGGTGACTATGGAGGCCGTTGGAGTCCAGAGAACTCATCGTCATGTTCTAGAAACCAGTTGGAGACGATCTGAGCTTTGAGACATGGAGCATTATCCTGCTGGAAGTAGCATCAGAAGATGGTCCACTGTGGTCATAAAGGGATGGACATGGTCAGCAGCAACACTCAGGTAGGCTGTGGAGTTTAAACCAGTTGGTACTAAGAAAACACCCCCCACACCATTACACCACCAGCAGCAGCCTGAACCGTTGATCCAAGGCAGGATGGATCCATGCTTTCATGTTGTTCTGACCCTGAAATCGAGACTCATCAGACCAGGCAGCGTTTTTCCATCTTCTACTGTCCAGTTTTGGTGAGCCTGAACAGTTTCCTGGTCTTAGCTGACAGGAGTGTCATCCGTTGTGGTCTTCTGCTGCTGGAGCCCATCTTCTCCAAGGTTGTTGTGGTTCAGAGATGGTGTTCTGCATTCCTTGGTTGAGTTCCTGCTGCCTTTCTATCATCTCCAACCAGTCTGCCCATCCTCCTCTGACCTCCACCATCAACAAACTGGGTGTTTCCTTTAATTCGGACCGTCCTCTGTAAACCCTGGAGACGGCTCGGGGACCTGACTGATTGGGGACTTGCTTGTCTTGACTTCCAGCTTGGCTTCTTCACCGGTGACGAACAAAACCACAGCAAACAGTCACTTAAGGGTTCGTCAGCGTCGCCAGGTGAAAATGGTGAAAACAGAGCCAAGCAGGAGACAAAACCGCCACGAAATCAAGCTCCAGGAACTCCTTTTTTTGTCCGGCAGCTTGCTCTCGTCAGTAGGAAACAGATGCACGTTTAATTTAGAGCTAAACTCTGCTTTGGCCGGAGGGAATCAAAACCTCCGGCAGCAGAAACAGCCTCCAAATGCAGGAGCGACAAGCCGCCACAGAACCCGTCTGGCTGCATTCCCAGGTGAGTCTGGGCTTGTCTGTCGCTGCTTTAGCCTCGAGCTGGAGGTTTGTGAAATCTACAGATCTGGAGATGAAGAGTCGACACGCTTCCACCAGAGAGCACATACCGTTCACATGATGAGGGAAGACGCCGAGGTCTGGCCCTCTGTGGTGAAAGGGATGACAGGCAAAACAAGCTCCTGATAAGGTCCAGAGGAACGTTGAACCACGCCTGGGGGATTGATTTGAAACCTGGTTTTGCTTTTCAAGCACAGATCTCATTTGCAGAACTGACGCTCCGTCCAGTGAGATGTCGGAAACGGAGGAAACTGACTGAAATATGGTGAAAAATGACATGAATCTGGATTCCTTTACTGCAATGTGGGAAAAAAAATCAACAAATTCCTCTTCCTCCTCTTTTATAGGCCATAAAATTCCTAAGGTGACGGTGACGGTGTCCCACAAGGCTCAATCCTGGGGCCTCTGCTTTTTATTCTAAATGCAACTGGTTGTTTTAAGCAGATAAACAATAAAAATGTAGATTCTTGGCTTTTGATGCACGATTTTCTGCGTTCGCTACCAAAATTACATCCTGATGTAGCTTTGTCTGTTCAAAATTAGCATAAAATAGGCGTAAAAAAAGCAGGAAGATGTGGTTGTGTCGCAAAAATCATGTGCTTCTTACAAAAAGTAAGTAGTAAATAACCAATCTCAGTCTTACTTCTTTTGTTTTAAATGATTTTTTTTCAGATTTAGTTGGAAGGAAACTTTGTGCAAGTAGTTTTACTGATCTTTCTAAGGTATTTAATCGCTAACGGTGTCCCACAAGGCTCAATCCTGGGGCCTCTGCTTTTTATTCTCAGTGCAACTGGTTGTTTTAAGCAGATAAACAATAAAAATTTAGATTCTTGGCTTTTGATGCACGATTTCCTGCATTCGCTACCAAAATGACATCCTGATGTAGCTTTGTCTGTTCAAAATTAACATAAAATAGGCGTAAAAAAAGCCAGTTGATAAGATTGACGTTACAGAATTAGCTAACTTGGGATACTGAAGCAAAAAAATCTCGTTGTGTAGAACAATTTGTGTTTCTTACATAAATCCTCCAGTCTCTAGCAATCAATCTCAGTCATTACTTCTTTTGTTTTAAATGATTTTAAATGATATTTTTGCAGACTTAGTTGGAAGGAAACATTGTGCAACTCGTTTTACTGATCTTTCTAAGGTGTTTAATTGCTAACGGTGTCCCACAAGGCTCAATCCTGGGGCCTCTGCTTTTTATTCTCAGTGTAACTGGTTGTTTTAAGCAGATAAACCACGAAAATTTTAGATTATTGGCTTTTGATGCACGATTTTCTGCATTCACTACCAAAATGACATCCTGATGTAGCTTCGTCTGTTCAAAATTAGCATAAAATAGGTGTAAAAAAGGCAGGAAGATGTCGTTGTGTCGCAAAAATCATGTGCTTCTTACAAAAAGTAAGTAGTAAATAACCAGTCTCAGTCTTACTTCTTTTGTTTTAAATGATTTTTTTTCAGATTTAGTTGGAAGGAAACATTGTGCAACTAGTTTTACTGATCTTTCTAAGGTATTTAATCGCTAACGGTGTCCCACAAGGCTCAATCCTAGGGCCTCTGCTGTTTATTCTCAGTGCAACTGGTTGTTTTAAGCAGATAAACCACAAAAATTTTAGATTCTTGGCTTTTGATGCACGATTTTCTGCATTCACTACCAAAATGACATCCTGATGTAGCTTTGTCTGTTCAAAATTAGCATAAAATAGGCGTAAAAAAAGCAGGAAGATGTCGTTGTGTCGCAAAAATCGTGTGCTTCTTACAAAAATCCTACAATCTCTGGTAAATAATCAACGTAAGATATTACTTCTTTTGTTTTAAATGATATTATTGCAGATTCAGTTGGAAGGAAACATTGTGCAACTTGTTCTATTGATCTTTCTAAGGTATTTAATTGCTAATGGTGTCCCACAAGGCTCAATCCTGGTGCCTCTGCTGTTTACTCTTTATATTGGTAGCCATCTTGTCTAGTCCAGCTTTCTTTGTTCAAAATTAGCATAAAATGGGTATAAAAAAAAGCCAGTTGATAAGATTGACGATACAGAATTACCTAGCTTGAGATACTGAAGCAGGAAGATCTTGTTGGGGAGCAAAAATCGTGCTTTTCTTACAAAAATCCTACAATCTCTGGTAAATAATCAACCTAAGTCATTACTTCTTTTGTTATAAATGATTTTTTTTCAGATTTAGTTGGAAGGAAACATCGTGCAACTCGTTTTACTGATCTTTCTAAGGTGTTTAATTGCTAACGGTGTCCCACAAGGCTCAATCCTGGGGCCTCTGCTGTTTCTTCTCAATGCAACAGGTTGTTTTAAACAGATAAGCCACAAAAATTCAGATTCTCGGCTGCTAAAATGCACCCAACCTTCTTTTTAGTGCACCTGGAGGCCCGACAGCGCTTCTGGCTTGGATTTTGCTTCCAGTATCACATCCTGATGCAACACTCTGTCTTTTGATAATGGGTCAGAACTTTCTTCTACTCATTATTAAGCCTTTCGCACATATTCAATAGGGACAATAACTTCATAATATAGCAGAGTAAACATGCTACACTGCAAAAAGAATTAAAATAAACTACAAAATATGATTTAAAAAAACTAAATAAAGAAGAGTCAGCCAGTAAAAATGAAATAAAAGGAGTAGAAACTTGAAATGTGAGGCAGGAAGTTTCAAATCACATTGTGTAACATAGAGTTTATGTTTCTCGCTTTATATAAATCCTACAATTTCTAGTAAATAGTAACTTTAAACCATTACTTCTTTTGTTTTAAATAATATTATTGCAGATTTAGTTGGAAGGAAACATTGTGCAACTCGTTTTATTGATCTTTAAAGGCATTTGATTGCTAACGGTGTCCCGCAAGGCTCAATCCTGGGGCCTCTGCTGTTCACTCTTTATATTATATCGAGCACATCGTCGATGTTTTTTAGTGTTTTTTGTCACTTTTGATGAACTTTTCCTCCTTCCTCTCCTGTCTAACAGACGTCCAACACCCTGTCGTGGGCGTTGTACCATTTATCGAGGGACAAAAGGGCTCAGGACCTCCTGTACAGCGAAGTGAACTCGGTCTGTCCCGATAAAAAGCAGCCGACCACAGGTGACCTGAGCAGGATGCCGTACCTGAAGGCCGTCATCAAGGAGACGCTGCGGTGAGTTTTAGACTCTGAAAGCAGCAGGTTTGATCTTTTCTTTTGGTTTGTGGTGTCTTAAAACAAATCAACCTCTGCTTGTGACTCCCACATCACTGGTTGGTGCTTGTGCAATTTTAATTTCTGTCAAAATTAACCAGAAAGTCGATCACCGAAGGAGGCAGAGGAAGCTCTCTCTGCACAGTTTCCTGCCTTTGTAGGGGAAAATATGGCCGTTTTCCAACGTCAACACCTGTAGTATCTGCAAATATTCAAGCAGCTGCAACTTCTCATCGAGCAAAACCGACCAAACCCAAATCTGTCAGCGCAGAAACGACAATCCTGGCTGCACAGAAGCTTCCACTGGAGCGTGGACGAGCAAACGAAGCGTCTCCAACGAGGTTCTCAGCTGGTTTTGCTGGTTTTGTAATCAAACTTCCACCTTCTCCATCAGCTTCGTTTGCTGAGACTGATCCTCGGTCTGAACTGGAGGGACTGTTGAATGATTTATAGCTGGTACAGGAATAAATCCGTCATCTCCAGCAGCCTCGGGTGTATTCATTAGCAGAGCTGTCGTCATCACAATCCTCCAGTGTAAAAGAAAACACAGCTCTGAGCAACGTTTCCACCTCGACTTAAAGCCCCTCTTGGAGCTCGTACAACGCCAGATTCATAACCTGCTATTTGTTCAGTCATGCAACCGACTTGATCAACTTTCTCTGCACAGTTCAGGAGCAGCTTGTGTCGGAGGTTTGCTGCTCATCACGTTGACGGCATTTTATGTGCTCAACATGTGAATCCTCCTTATCTCGCTGCCCTGTGTTTGTTCAGGCTTTATCAGCCAAGAACGGCGTGTCAGTCCTGGTTGATTTATTCCTGTTAGGTTTAAAACCTGAAAATACACACAGCACAGGAAGGAAGACAGCACTCACGAGCTCAGGTCTTTAACTTGCACACAAGGAGAGAACGGACACTGCAGCTCTGCAGTTTGCATCGCTACAGCATTCCAGATCTCTGGTTAGTCCTTCTGTGCTTGGTTGTTTTATTTAGTAAACAATCAGTACAAGAGTCAGCTTAAGATAAGTGTCACTTACACAATCTTATTGGGTCAGTTCTCTGTGTTCTTGTACATACAGCTTGGAATGTTTTATGGTGATTCATGGTTGCTGACATGTAGACTTTAAAGTCCTGACAGTCACTCAATGATTACCTCATAAGAATAATTCTTAACATAAGAACAATTCTTCTAACAATTCCCTTCGTGTTTCCCTCCTCCAGACTTTATCCTGTTGTACCTGGAAATGGGCGCTTTATTTCGGAGAACGAGGTGATCGTGGACAACTACTGGTTCCCGAAGAAGGTAGGAGAGCAGACTTAGAGCAGTTAGAAAAGAGCTTCAGATGAAGGTTACTGTTTATAAAGCTCTGGCTTATTACAGCTTTGAGAAAACCCACAAATTACATATAAAACATGCAGCTCAGTCTGGAATGGTGTGATATGACTTTTTGTAGCGATTAATTGTCTAGTTTTATGAAATTCCCCAAAAACTGCGTTAAAAATCCCCATAGAAATGAATGGGATGTCGACCGGACAACCACCGAAGCCAGCCGTCTTTGGACCCCCGTAGCTCTGGTATATTTTACAGCAGAAACTTCAAACAGGGTTCAAACAAGTCTCAAGGCTCTGAATGTTGCTGATGTGAAGCCGTGTTTTGATATCTTTTACGGTTTTTGCGCAGCCGTAGTTGAAGTTTTGTGAATTTTTGTGAAGCCCAGAATTTTTCCTTCAGCTGGAGTGGGCGACATGACGTGACGAGAAAAACTATTTTAAAAAAGGCCAGTTAACCTCGTCTCATTCTCACTATTTCTACTCCAGATGAACAGTTTATACATGATAATGTAGGTATTTTTGTCCTCTTCCACACAGTGTGAGTCTCATTACTGTAGGGTTTATAGTTTTTTCTTAAACCACCTCAGAGCTCAGAGCGTGTCGACCAAAACTCCCATTGACTCCCATTATATCTGAGCTCTAAAATCAGAATCGGTGGGTCTCTTTAACCTGCTGCCAAACCTGTATAAAACACAGAACGGACATGAAAATACAGCAAAATGTTCAGAAAAAGATTCTGCTTCGGACGCTGAAAGAATTTTTTCGATGCGACTTGTAGTTTTTGAGCTGTGAGCGTTTGTTCGACGGTCTAATCCTGAGTCTGCCTGCTCTGCTCACTGCAGCCCCCCAGAGACTCACAGCTGATTGGCTGATTGATACGCTTTCAAAGTAAAAGCTGGCTTTTCAAAATAAACTATAAATCATAATTATTCAGGATTATAATTTATAATAAGTAATACGTTTTGTGGTTTCTTTGATGTCAGACCCAGTTCCATCTGTGCCACTACTCCGCCTGTCACGACGAGTCGGAGTTCGCGGACGCCGAGCTCTTCGTCCCGGAGCGCTGGCTTCGTGCCGCTGCGCCCGCCAGCCGCTTCGGCAGGACGTGGCCCGGCTTCTACCAGCACCACCCGTACAGCTTCATCCCGTTCGGCGTCGGCGTCCGGGCCTGTGTGGGGAAGAGGCTGGCCGAGATGGAGATGTACTTCGCTCTGTCCAGGGTAGAAGAATAAGCTGCTTTTTATTCATGCGACAGAAAACGACTCATTTATTCAGCTTTAAATTCATCTGCACATTAATGAAAATGAAATGTCTTTATTGCAATAGTTAAAGTAGAACAAGGACATCTGGTGGTACAGGATTTACCTTTATTATTAAGGCTGTGAAGGAAATATAAGCTCTAAGTGCATCTTATGTGGAGATTTATAGAAAATACAGCTAAATTAGTCAATAAAATGCTGTTTTTAATTAGTATTTTTGTATTTAGGCTCTAAAATGTTTTAAAAAACTCTTATTTTTTATTTTGAAAAGTTCTTATCTTCTGTGACGATGTTGACGGATCAAACCTTTAAATATGAAATGAGTTGTTCTTCCAAAATAAAAGACTTTTCTCCATAATGACGTCAGACTGTGTGTTTTCCTGCAGCTCGTCCAGAACTACCGGGTCCAGCCCGAGGACGGGGCTCCGACCGTGGAGGCCAAAACTCGGACGCTGCTCATCCCAGCGAAGCCCATCAACCTGCGCTTCTCCCCGAGAGCCTGAAGGTGGCGCCGCTGGTGCTCGGTGTGTGACAGTTAAATGCTCAGTTCCTCTGCCTGAAAACAAATCCGAGCCCCGTTGTTGTTTCAGATGTTTTAAGCATTTTGTGTCACGTTTTAAACTTCTTCAGTTCAATTTAATTTAGTTTATACGGCGCATTTTTACAGCATCTCGTAGCGCTAAACATAGAAGGAAGAACAGAAAACCCAACAGTCCACAGTTGCTTTAGATTCCCTCTGAGCAGCAGTCAGCGACGGTGGGAAGGAACCAAAAACACCTCCGACAGAACCAGGCTCAGGGAGGGCGGACATCTGCCTCGACCGGCTGGGTTGAGGTGGGGATGAGGAGGACAGCAGGTGGGGAGGCCAACGTCTGCCAGAGGAGAGGAGCCCAGTGCATCATGGGAGTCCTCCAGCAGTCTAAACCTACAGCAGTATTAAGGTCCGTGCACGTCGTGGCCATTCGTTTTCTTATTTTGAGATTTCAAAATAAAAACGAAAAATAAACAGTTTCCCGTTTTTTTCAGTGATGATACAAAATGAAAAACTGAAAACGGGCCCTAATTCATTATCCATTATCTGTTATCCGATTTAATTAGATGTGTTTGTAAATGGAAATTAAAATTAAAATACACCCGTGGAAAACTTATTTCTCTACTTCCTGTTGGTTTTGGCTCCGTGACCCGTCTGACTTCTGATGAGGAAGGATCTGGTATCTAAAGCTCCAGTGTTAGCTCACTGTTAGCAGACCTTGCTGTGTGCCGTGGCCTGATGAAGACCCACTGTGGGGTCCAAACGTTGCTTGGCTCACATTGTTCACTATTTCACAGTGGACTTTTCACCAGCGTGGGGTTTATTTGTCCCTTTGGAGGGACCTTGTGGTGCCGCTAGCTCTGCCGCTAGCGCTAAATCGCTAGCGTTCGGCTGCTTTTCGGGACGTTTTTGGGGAGGTTTGGAGGTTTTCTGTTACTTTAGCTTTGCCAGAAAGCAAAGTAGCGATTTAGTGCTAGCTCCTCTTCAGAAGTCAGACGGGTCACGGAGCCAAAACCAACAGGAAATAGACAAATAAGTTTTCCACGGGTGTATTTTAATTTTAATTTCCATTTACAAACACATCTAATTAAATCGGATAACGGATAATGGATAATGAATTAGGGCCCGTTTTCCGTTTTTCATTTTGTTTTATCACTGAAAAAAAGGGAAACAGTTTATTTTTCGTTTTTATTTTGAAATCTCAAAATAAAAAAAAGAATGGCCGCGACGTACACCGACCTGAACGCTCCAGTGTTAGCTCACTATTAGCAGACCTTGCTGTGTGCCGTGGCCTGATGATTAGCATGTCTGGTTTAGTCTAAGACACCTCAGCTTGACAACGCTGGTAAAATATAGCTTAAGATAAGTTTTCCCTGCTAATTTTAAGACCTCAAAATTCTAAATATCATGTCTGATTTCAAGGAATCTTACCAAGAAAATTTTCACTTGATTTTTTTTACTTATTTCAAAGTAAAAGTGCCTTGAAGTAAGTTTGTTTTTCTTGTTTTGGGAGGGGCATTTTTTACAGTGTACCTTCCCAGTCTCTCCCTCTTTTCAAAGCAGCTCTCCACAGACGTTTGTTTTTGATAGTTTTGGCGGGAAACGAGCGCAGACGAAGCGGCGGGAAGACGAGCTGGTTGCTTTTCAAAATAAAACACCCGGAAGTAAAAGAGAACGTTCTTCCTGTGCGTCCCGATCATTAACTTCACCGCTACAGTGACCTCATCAGTTTGTCGTCGTCGTGTCTCGGTGTTTGTTTGGAGGAAGCTAACTCCTCGTCTGTCCTCGTCTTTCAGAGCCTCCAGGACGTCCTTCAGACCCGGTGAACCTCCACGGACCACCAGCTTCAAAGCCAGCGTCAGACTTTGCATCGTATCGAACAGAACGCTGCATTTATTTGCACAGTGATCAGTAAATAGCGCCGCAGTGATCTCTTGATGCCCTTTGCACAGCGTTTTATTAATCACTGGAGCCGAAGCAGCGCCGGGGTTCACTCTAGAAGGGTTGAATACCGCCCCCTTCTGGCGCTGAGGAGGACTTACCCTCTGATGGAAACACCCCAGTTTGATTCTCAACGTCTCCACAGACCAGTTTGACCTCCAACACCAAGCTGCTGCTGATCCCAGACGAGCTCTTGTCGTCGTTTTAACTGTATAAAAAGCTTCTGCACTGATTTAAATGAACATGTTGAGTGTTTTCATGCTTTCCAAAATAAAAGCTTCTGTAATTTTATTTGCAATAAAAAGTGAAATGGCTTCCTCTGATGTTCGTCTGCTACGTCTGTGTGTGAAGTGGGTTCACTGAAGTAGGACAGACAGTAGGACAGACAGTAGGACAGACAGCTGACCTGGATCAACAGATCAATACGACTGCATGTGGGTCCAAATCAATACATGTGCATTGAGTGTCGTCAGCCGTCGGTCCTGCAGAGGGTTGGGTTCACCTCTCACTCTGCATCTGTGGAGGTTGTTTACATTTACTTAGCTTAATTTTGTGCCTCATTTTTGTAGTTTTTTTGTCTGTTGTTTTTTCATTTCTGTAGTTTTATGTCTGTTTTGTTTCATTTTTGGAGTTTTTTGTCAGTTTTGTTATATTTTTGTAGTTTTTTGTCTCATTTTTGTAGTTTTTTGTCTGTTTTTTCATTTCTGTAGTTTTTTGTCTGTTTTGTTCCATTTTTTTTAGTTTTTTGTCTCTTATCTCATTTTTGTAGTTTTTTTGTCCCTGTTTTGTCCCATTTTTGTAGTTTTTGTCTCATTTTTGTAGTTTTTTTTGTCTCTTATCTAATTTTTGTAGTTTTTTGTCTTTTATCTCATTTTTGTAGCTTTTTGTCTGTTGTTTTATTTTTGTAGTTTTTTTGTCCCTGTTGTGTCTCATTTTTGTAGTTTTTGTCTCATTTTTGTAGTTTTTTGTCTTTTGTGTCTCATTTTTGTAGTTTTTGTCTCATTTTTGTAGTTTTTTGTCTTTTGTGTATTATTTTTGTAGTTTTGTGTCTCATTTTTGTAGTTTTTTGTCTTTTGTGTATTATTTTTGTAGTTTTGTGTCTCTTATGTGCCTCATTTTTGTAGTTTCTTTGTCTGTTTTGTCTTATTTTTGTAGTTTTTTGTCTCTTGTGCCTCCTTTGGGACGTTTGTGTGCTACATTTAACTGTGTGTCTATTTTCTCTTTTTTACGTCTCTGTTTTGTCTAATTTGGTTGTTTTTTGCCTCCTTCGGCTCTAATTTTCACCATTTGGTGTCTCATTTTGAATTGTTTGTCTCATTGTGGTCGTTTTATTTCTCTTTTTGTCTTATTTCGGTGGCTTGTGTCTCTTTTGTGTCATATTTCAGACATTTTGTTCCTCCACATTCTATGTTTTTGGGAAATGCCTGAGTCCTTGAGCCTCTCCAGGACCAGACCAGACCAGACCAGCAGCCTGTCCGTCCAGACTCGGCTGACAGATGATGATCCGGGTCTGATGGACCTCCTTCCTCCGGTCTTTCCTCCTCTCCGCCTCTAGGGGCCGCTGCTGGTTTTCCTTCCCCCCATCAGGACGAGGCTCTGCAGGCCTGGCAGGTCCGGACTCGTCACTCGTTCATGCGAGCGGCTCCTCCATCACCCGTCGGACCGGGACGCTCCAGCGGCTCGGTCCAGCTTTAGGCACGAACCCAAGCCGCCTGTCCGGCATGTGACCCGGGTCGGCTCCGTGTCCGCTCCCCTCCCGTGGATCACTGCTCTGCTCGGGGATCCACGGAGCTCACGCAGGTCGGGGAGGACAGGGGGGACATGGTCGCTGCTGCGGGCTCGGGAGGCTCCTCTCACCGCCACGTGAACGCGGACGAGGCGCGTCCAGCTGCCGGGGATGAAGGTGAGTGAAGTCCCGGTGCGGGTCTTTGTCTCCGCACCTGCCGACGGGCGGACCGGAGCCGACCGGGATTAGACGGAGCCGCAGGCCGGAGGCTTGGACCCGGATGGAGGTCTGAGGGACGGATGCTGAGGTTCTGACCCGGCTGGCCTTCAGAGCCGGACCCCCTTTATGTCAGGACGGTGTTGATCTGTTCGGTCGACATCCGAGGGGGAGGCTGGACTCTCCCAGGGTCCCTGAACGCCTCATTAGGAGTCCTAATAATCGATGATGATCAATGAGAACTTTATTTATAAGGCACCGTTGACAAACAAACACCAGAGGGTTCAGATAACGGGGGTCTCCAGGTGGTCTCCAGGTGGTCGGCCTCGTCCTGGTCTCATGAAACCAGGACCTGCGTGGTCTGGAGGTTTAGGTTGTTTTGGAGCAGAGATCAGCCTCATCAGGGTCTTTCTGTCTCATCTTTATTCTCCTTCTGGTGGTTTTTCATCTCAGGTGTGTCTCTTTTTAACCTGTTTACCTTCATTTTTCTCCTTTTGAAGTCATTTTTTATCGGTTTTTTGTCTATTTTTTGGTGGTTTTGCCTCTTTAGTGTCACATTTCAGACGTCTTGTGTCTCTTTTTTGACTCTTTCATTACATTTTGTTTGTTTCTGGTCCTTTTAGTGTCTCTTTTTGACCTCTTTGGCTCCATTTTCATCCCTTTGTGGTCATTTTACATCCATTTTGAGTCTAATTTGGCTGTTTTGCTTCCTGTTTTGGGACATTTTCTCCCTTTTATTGGTCGTTTTTCATCTCTTCTCGGTGTCTTTGTGTCTCTTTTGTGTCTCGTTTTGACCTCTTTGCTTCCATCGTCGTCTCTTTCTGGTCGTTTCACGTTGATTTTGTGTCTCATTTTGTCGTCTTTGCCTTCATTTTTGTCCCATTAATGGCATTTTGCTTCTGTTATGTGCTTCAGTTTGGTGGTTTTGTCGATTTATTGTCGCGTTTTCAACTCGTTTTTTTCCCATTTTCCATGTTCGGGGTCATTTTACATCTTTTTTGTGTCTCATTTTGACGTCTTTGGCTCCATTTTCATCCTTTTGTGGTCAGTTTGAATCGATTTTGTGTCTCATTTTAAACCCTTTCATTCCGTTTAGTCTTTCTTGTTTTATTTCAGTTGTTTTGTGTCTCATTTTGACATCTTTGCCTTCATTTTTGTCCTGTTGAAGCCATTTTACGTCTATTTTGTCCTTCAGTTTGGTGGATTTTGTCTTTTTTGTGTTGCATTTCAGATATTTAGTCTCTTTCTGGTCATTTCACACCTTTTTTGTGCTTCATTTTGGTGGTTTTGTCTCTTTTTGACCTCTTTGGCTCCATTTTCGTCCATTTTGCATCTACTTTGCGTCTAATTTGGCTGTTTTGCATCTGTTTTGGGACATTTTCTCTCATTTTTTAGTGGATTTATTCTCGTTTAGTCTCTTTCTGGTCATTTTTCATCTCAGTTGTGCCTCATCTGGGTTGTTTTGTGTCTCATTTTGACATCTTTGCCTTCATTTTTGTCCTGTTGAAGCCATTTTACGTCTATTTTATCCTTCAATTTGGTGGATTTGTGTCTTTTTTGTGCTTCATTTTGGTGGTTTTGTGTCTCTTTTTGACTTCTTTGGCTCCATTTTCGTCCATTTTGCATCTAATTTGGCTGTTTTGCATCTGTTTTGGGACATTTTCTCTCATTTTTTAGCGGATTTATCCCGGTTTAGTCTCGTTCTGGTCATTTTATGTCTCCTTTTTGTCTTATTTTGGTTGGAATGGAAGCCGTTTTTTTCTGCTTTGTCCTTCGGTTTGGTGGTTTCGTGTCTCTTTCGTGTCACATTCGAGGCGTTTTGTGTCTCATTTTGACCTCTTTGCTTCTGTTTTGCGCCTCGTTGTTTGTGAGCGTCGTCTGATCTGTGATGTTTCTGACGTGGACGTATCCCAGGATGCATTGCAGCTGCAGGCCCAGTCGAGTGTTGAGCGCCGTCTTCATATTTATGAGCTTACACTGTAAAAAAGAGTGAAGATGGCAAAAATCATGTGTAGAAGTGATTTTAACTGGATGTGAAGTCGCTGAAATGTGTTTAATGAAAGAACAAGGATTTTTAAACTATTTGAACAGTTTTCTCCGTTAATCAGGTCAGTTGATGCTGTTTTCTGTGACTTTTACTGGATTTTAAGGCCGTTTTATCAGAACATGTTGCTGTCAGTGAAGCTGGGAACGATGTGGTCGGTGTCAGCTGACGGCCGACGGCGTTATTGATCCTGATCGGTGTGATCGGTGTGATCGATCGGCCTGTGAGGGCGGACGAGGCTGAATGATGAGGACAAGTGATGAGTCCTTCTGGGGTTTACAAGCTGCTGTTATGACGATATAAAAGGGAGAAATGAGACTTTATTGTGTAGAGTTGTGCAGGAAGTGAAGCATCTGAAAAGACCTGCTTCCTCCTTAAAGCACGTCTCAAATCTGACATCTGAAGCTTCGTTCTCCTTATTTTACTTTTTTCTTTCAAATAGCAGCAAATATCTGTAGAATAATGATTTTATTGTCTGATTTTAACGACGTAAAATTAATTAAATCATAAATAAATCGTGTGATTTCTACAGGTTTTCTTATGTGGACGTTTTTGCCACAATTCCAGACTCTTTTTAGTTTTTTTTACATGAAAATTAACACTTTTTTTCTGCGATTTAACAAAAACAAACCTGCAAAAAAGCGATTTATAAAAGGATCTGCCTTTTTTTAAATCCTTAATACACGTTTTTCTTTTCAGTAACATCAAATATCTGTAAAATAATGATATTTTAATATAATTTAAAGATTTAAATACAGTAAATAAAGTGTAATTTTACAGCCGCTCACTGTAAAAACTCATTCTAATGTGTGAAATTTTGATTAATGTTTTAAATGTGGACATTATTTACAGCCAACGTGTAAATAAACACTAATCTGTGGTTTTACTGGATCTTATCTGTAACTTAACAAAACTAAACCTGTGAAACAACAGTTTACATGTTAGATCTACCGTTTGTTTTCTGATTTAAAAATAGTGTCATATTATAATCACACTTTGTAAAAGAGTTAATTTTCATATGTAAAAACCAAACCTGTAAAATAACAAATTGAAAGACGTATTTAACATTTCTCTCAGATGTCTGTAAACCAACCAGGTTGTTCTCTGATTTAAATAAAAAATGTAATTTTACATTTTAATGTGTAAAAACACAAACTTATAATAAAATAAAAAATATAAAAATATTTTCAGTTTTAACCTGTTTTTTTTTTTTAATTAGGACACGAATGCCAGAAAAATATGTTAACAAATATATTTAAGACATCAACAAATATCTGTAAAATAATAATAATTTTATTGGAAGTAAAACCAGTAAAAGTGTATTTTATGGTTCCACATTATAAAAGAACAAATATGTAAAATTACAGATTTAATTTTATTTAATTTTTTCTATGAGTTTACTGGAGATTATCTGCAGTTTAACAAAATCTGTAAAATAAGACTTTAAATAATAGTAACGATAACAATAATAGTGATAATAATAATAAAAAAAATAATATTAATAATAAAAATAATAATAAAAATAATGATAATATTAATAGCAATAATAATATTAGTGATAATAACAACAACAATAATAATATCAATAATAATAGTTATTATAATAATAACAATACTACTACTACTACTACTAATAATAATAATAACAACAATAATAATAATGATAGCAATGATAATAATAATAATAATAGTAAAGTAATGATAATATTAATAGCAATAATATTAATAGCAATAGTAATATTAGTGATAATAACAACAACAACAATAATAATAATTAAAAATAATTATTTATTTATTAATAATTATTGGATGTAAAAACCAGTAAAACTGTATTTTATCATCACACATTGTAAAAAAAATAAATTAATTTTATTATCTGCAATTTAACAAAATGTGTAAAATAACAGTTTAAATAAATAATTTAAAATAATAATAATAATAACGGTAAAAATCTGTAAAATAATAATTTTTTTTTGCTCGTTTAAATACAGTAAAAATAGTATTTATTGATATTTGTAAAAGTACTGATTGATGTTGGTGTTATTTTCAGTTCTGACCTGTTCTTATAGAGTTCTAGATTCAGACGTTCTCTCTGTAATTTAACGTGTCTCTCTGTCAGACCTCGGTTCTGATCTGAGCACCTTGATGCGATGGAAGCTTCAGATTCACATGTTAAACGTCTTCAGACCTCAGCCAGGAAACGAACCCTGAGCCGTTAGTTGTCTGTTAGTTTGTTGCTGCTCTGAGGCCTGCTGACGTCCCTGCAGCGCCTCCACCTCTGGGTTTAGTCTCCGCTGGTGGTCCTGGGCGGCTGCGGGTGGAGGTTATGTAAGGGAGGAGGATGGAGGTATGTGAAGCCTCCAGACAAGCCGCTGCAGGTCCGACGGCACCTGAGCTGAACCTGGACGGGGATTATGGAGCGTCTTCCTGCTGCCGTTCAGGTTTCCACGGCGACAGGTGTGGATCCAGAGCTCTGTTTGCCTCATTTCACCTCCAGACTCGTTAAAAAAGATAATTCCAGACGAGTTTCCAGAGAACGAGCCCGGTAGCTGAACCTACCTGGAGCTGAAGGAGGCTGTTTGTCTTTAAAGGGCTCATCGGTCTGAATTCAGCTTCGTTTGTATCGCAGCAAACATCCCCTTCTGGAGTCTGTTTCTTTTACCACGGTGGGATTGTTGTTCTCTCTCTGCTGGGTTTGATCCGTTGAATGAGGAAGACAAGATGCATGCTGGGAAACGGGCGGTAAATACTTGTTTATGTGCATCTTACAGTGTTTTAGGTGCGCAAGGAAGCTACGTTACCAAACTTAGCCCACATAAACCCTGTAGTGAACTATATTTACACTTTTAATGACTGAAAATCAAGTTTGTGCTTGTTTATCCTGCATTTATACCCATGAAACCTGTTCCCGTCCCATCATGTGTGTGGTCTTTATGCTAAGCTAAGCTAACTAGCTGCTGGCTCAGGATAAATGTTGCTAAACAGGCTGTAAATCATCATTTATGAGCCCTTTAAACTGTTTTTTGTCAATATTTAGGTGCACAAAAAATGCTGCGTTACTGAATTTAGCCCACATAAATCCTGCAGTGTGCTAAAATTGGATTTCTATTCTATTTCCTGCATTAATTACCATCAAATCTAATCCCGTCCTGTTACAGGTCTTCATGCTAAGCTAAGCTAACTAGCTGCCATCTCAAGATAAATGTTGGGAAACAGGTTGTTTTTGTGAATTTTAGAACGTTTGTGTTGACAGTGAGGAGCAGCCTAGTCCACGTAATCACTGTATCGTGCTGTATTTACATTTTTTATTATTGAAAATCCAGTTTATGCTTCATTTTCCTGCATTTATATCCATCAAACCTAATCCTGGCCTAATACCCGTCCTATTGGGTATCCGGTTTTTATGCTAAGCTATGCTAACTAGCTGCCGGCTCACGATAAATATTGGTAAACAGGTTGTAAATTGTTGTTTTTGTGCATTTTAGAGTGTTTTTTGGTCCATATTTAGATGCACAATAAAGCTATGTTACTAAACTTAGCCCACATGAACAATGTAGTGTAGTATAATTTGGATTTCTATTATTAAAATCCAGTTCCTGCTTCATTTTCCTGCATTTATAACCGTCAGACCTAATCCTGGCTTTAATCCCATCCTGTCGTATTGCAGGTCTTTATGCTAAGCTAAGCTAACTAGCTGCTGGCTCACGATAATGCTGGGAAACAGGTTGTAGTTGTGTGTTTTGGAATATTTGAGTCAATATTTAGGTGCCCAGAAAATCTACATTACTAAATTTTCTTGTTTATCCTGCATTTATTACCATGAAACCTAATCCTGGCCTATCGTGTATCTGGTCTTTCTGCTAAGCTAAGCTAAGCTAACTAGCTGCCTGCCCATAATAAATGTTGGTAAACAGGCTGTACATTATTTTTTCTGTGCATTTTGAACGTTTGTGTCCATACGAGGTGCACAAATACGCTACGTTGCTAACCCTCGCCCACATAAACCCTGTAGCGTAATTCCGTCCTGTTGTATTGCAGGTCTTTATGCTAAGCTAAGCTAATTAGCTGCCGGCTCATGATAGGTGTTGGTAGACAGGCTGTAAATACTTGGTTTTGTTCCTTTTAGAGTGTTTTTGGCCTTCTTTCGTTTCTGTTCTATTTCCTGTATTTATTACCATCAAATCTAATCCCATCCTATTGTGTATCCGATCTTTATGCTAAGCTACGCTAACTAGCTGCCGGCTTAAGATAAATGTTGGGAAACAGGCTGGAAATTATAGTTTATGTCCATTTTAGAGCGTTTGTTTGTGCACAAGAAAGCTATGTTGCTAAACTTGGCGCACATAAACCCAATAGCATAATTCCGTCCTGCTGTATTTCCAGTCTTTATGCTAAGCTAAGCTAACTAGCTGCCGGCCCTTGATAAATGTTGGGAAACAGGCTGTAAATTGTTGTTTCATTTTGGAATGTTCTTGTCCATATTGAGGTATTGCTTTACTGATTTAGCCCACATGAACACCGTAGTGTACTATATTTACATTTTTAATTACTGAAAATCAAGTTTGTGTTTTGTTTATCCTGCATTTATAGCTATTAAACCTAATCCTCGACTATCGTGTATCTGGTCTTTATGTTAAGCTAAGCTAACTAGCTGCTAGCTTACCATAAATACTGGTAAACAGGCTGTAAATATTTGTTTTTGTGCATTTTAGAGTGTTTTTTGGTCAATATTTAGGTGCACAAAAAAGCTACGTGACTAAACTTAAACACTGTAGTCTGCTATATTTGGATTTCTTTAATTGTAAATCCAGTTTGTGCTTCATTTTCCTGCATTTATTAATATCAAACCACCTAATCCTGGCTTTTATCCCATCCTGTCGTATTTCCAGTCTTTATGCTAAGCTAAGCTAACTAGCCCACGATAAATGCTGGTAAACAGGCTGTAAATCATTGTTTTTGTGCATTTTAGAGTGTTTTTTTGTCAATATTTAGGTGCACAAAAAAGCTACTTTACTGAATTTAGCCCACATAAGCCCTGGAGTGTGCTAAAATTGAGTTTCCGTTATTAAAAATCCAATTTGTGCTTCATTTTCCTGCATTTATAACCATCCAACCTAATCCTGGCTTCAATCCCGTCCTGTTGTATTGCAGGTCTTTATGCTAAGCTAAGCTAACTAGCTGCTGGCTTAAGATAGATGTTGGGAAACAGGCTGCAAATGTACATTTTGGAACGTTTGTGTTCACATTGAGGTGCATCTCAGCTCACATAAGCCCTGTATTGTACTATATCTGGATTTCTATGTATAAAAATCCAGTTTACGCTTCGTTTCCCTGCGTTTATAATCTGAAACCTAATCCCAGCCTCCTGTTTGGGAACGTCCAGTGTTCCCAGTTCGTCCTCTGACCTGAGTAGCATCAGAAAACGTTGAAGAATTTGTGTCTTTTTCTAGTTTGTTATCCGTTTTGGACTAAATTGGTCCGTCAGACAAAGACCTCAGTGTCCTCCTTCCCCCCATCAGCAGATTCCCCTCGTTCCTCCCAGTCAGAGCGAACAGCAGCGTCCACACATGCTTTCATAAGCCGAGCAGCTCGTCGAGTCGCCGCCTTACGTAACCTGCTGCCGTCTGAGGAGGTGTGAGGACGCCGCCGGTCGTCGTGCCCGATCCTCGGAGTCGTGCCGGCGTTTGTGGGTGACGGACCAGAATAGTTCTCCTCTCAGCGAGTCACGTAACGCTCTGGTAAAAAAATAGAAAGATCATGTAGGATGAGTCGGTTTCTGTCGAATGAGACACCAGACTGGATGATATCAGTCCTCCACATGGTGTAAATGCCACCTTTAAAGCTGCGTTTTTAAAGATTTGGAAGAAAATGTAAAATAACTGCATTGAAAAGTGAAGCAGAAACACAAATATGCATTATTATCCATCATACAGGACACATGGTGGAGGCTCTGAGGTCGCATTTCTAACGTTCTTTGTCGTCTTACGCAGAAAAACTATTCAGAAATCTAATTTTTAAAGCTCAGGGCTCTCAAGTTTCACATATTAAAGGAATAAAGAAATGAAATAACAGCATTACGTCAAGGGTTTTAACTAATTTAGCATTTTGTGCACAGTAGCTATCTTGGTTAGCTTAGCAGTTTGCACCTGAAGATGTGTGACATGCTAATATTTGATCATTATTATTTATTATTCATATAGCAGCATTTCACACCAAACATCATCTCATGGTTCAGGAGACACTAAGAGGAAGAACTTTAAACAGAGACACAAAACAAATCCACAGATAACGGCTAACTTGCCATCTCCGGTCTTGATGCTAAAGCTAAGCTAACTAGCTTCGGGCTCACTGTTCAGAACTACCTGAGAGAGCAGCAAATTAGTGTATTTCCAAAAATGAGAACCTTTTTCCTGTATTTAAATTCTCCTGTCTCTGCTGGGTTTGATTTTCTTGAATGAGGAAGTTGGGAAACGGGCTGTAAATTGTTGTTTTTGTACATTTTAGAGTGTTTTTTTTGTCAATATTTAGGTGCACAAAAAAGCTGCGTTACTAAACTTAGCCGACATAAACCCTTTAGTGTACTATAATTTGAATTTCTTTTATTAAAAATCCAGTTTGTGCTTAATTTTCCTGCATTTATTACCATCAAACCTAATCCTGGCCTTTATCCCATCCTGTCGTATTCCGGTCATTATGCTAAGCTAACTAGCTACTGGTAAATGTTGGTAAACCGGTTGTTTTTGTGCATTTTGGAATGTGTTTGTCCGTACTGAGGTGGACAAGAAGGCTGCTTTACTAGACTTAGCCAACATAAACACTGTAGCATGCTATAATTTGGAATTGTATAATTAAAAATCTAGTTTATACTTTATTTTCCTGCATTTATAACCACCAAGCCTAATCCTGGCCTTAATTCCATACTGCCGTATTTTGGTCTTTATGCTAAGCTAAGCTAACTACCTGCCGGCCCATGGTAAAGGTGGGGAAACAGGATGTAAATCGTTGTTTTTGTGCATTTTGGAATGTTTTTGTTCTTTGTAAGGTGCAACTTAGCCCCCATAAACCCTGTAGTGTTCTATAAACTGGATTTCTGTTATAGTAAATCCAGTTTGTGCTTCATTTATCATGCATTTATTACCATCAAACCTAATCCTGGCCAGAATAACGTCCTGTTGTATTGCAGGTCTTCATGCTAAGCTAAGCTAACTAGCTGCCGGCCCATGGTAAATGTTGGTAAACAGGTTTTAGTCGTGCATTTTGGAATGTTTGTGTTCATGCTGAGGTGCATCTTAGCCCACATGAACCTTCTATGCTACAATATTTGGATTTTTATTTGTTAAAATCCAGGTTATTCTTCATTTTCCCGCCTTTATAACCTAAAACTTCCGTGTGGGAACGTCCAGCATTCCCGGTTTTCCGCCTGGCCTGCCTCGTGTCCCGCCTGACTAACACGTGTGACGCCGTGGAGCTGCAGCCGACATCCTCCGCTGCACTCGGTCACGTTTCAGCTCGTATCGATCAGCTGCCGGGTTATCGGCAGGCCGACGGGCGACAGCAGCCGCCGGAAGCTGCCATGTGAGGCGGTGACAGAGCAGCTGGGCTCTGGGCAGGTCTGGTGCTGGCAGCTCAGGATCCGTCCTCAGAGGAAGAGGTTCTGGATGGGGACGTGGTGAGACCTGGTCAGAGCAGCAGATTCCTCAGGTCAGTGATGGACAGGTGTTTGATTTACCCATGATGCTTTGAGGCTGAGCTGTAATCCATCGATGATTTACCAGCTGTTAATGGAAACGTAGTGCTGCTGTCCCTTCACGTCATTTAGATGCTTTTATTTTAGGTATTAATGCTATTTTGGGCCTTTTTGGCTGAAGAAAACCAAAATATAAACTTAAATTGTGGTAATTAATTTAAACACCATTTACATTAATAAAAGGTGCTTTTATTTTGACAGATTTGCCAAATGCTCGTATTTACATCCAAACTTTCATGTTCATAAAGTGGAATTGTTTATAATTATAATTTTATGTGTATTTTTTTTTGTCATTTTGCGTAAAATAAAATAAAAATTAATTAAATTTTAAAAAATTATAATGAAGATTAAACAGGACGCAGACTGTTATTATTGTTATTATTATTAATATGATTATCATTATTATTAATGTTATAATAATTTTTTGCTATCAGTATTAATATGAATAATTTTCTAATAATCAAATTAATGTTAAGAAAAAGAAGAATTATTACATAATAATTACTCTTATAATTATTATTAATAATAAATATAATAAATGTCTATTTATTATTATTATTATTATTAATAATAATATAGTATTTTCATTAATAATGTTGTTATTGTTATTATTATTAATTTTATTATAAAATAATTGTTATTCATAATTATTATTTAAAATTAGGAATATTAATTGTATTATTAAAAACAATTATTTTAATAATGTTTTTATTATTATTATAGTTATGATTTTGAAAAATAATAATTGTGCTATTATAAAATAAATATTTATCATAATGATTGATAATAATAATTATTGTTATTAATAATATTATTATTCATAATAATTTCATTATTAGAAAATAATGTCTATTTATAATAATATTTACATTTATCATTAATAGTAATATATATTTTTAATTATTTTTATTATTATTGATATTTCTATATGTTATACGTTTTATTTTATTACTATATTTATTGTTTTATTTTTTATGTTTTATGTATTTATTAATAATATTTATAATAATTAATAATAATAATAATAATAATAAATATTTTTATGTGTTAGTGGGGTCTTTTTTCCTTTTGCATGACGACAAACTGACTTTGTGAATGTATAATAAATGAGATAAAGACGAAACAAAAGACAGGCATTCAGTTTTTGAGAGTAATAATTAAATATGTAGTAATTCATTTTAGACACCGCTCATCCAAACTCTCACACCCATAATGTCTATTTATTTATTATTATTATTATTTACATGTCGGCTCAGGAATCAAAAACACTGAACAGATAAAAGTCGACCGTCTTCTGAAACCCAAACTTCAGCTTTCATACAGGAAGTGACGTCGTAATGATGTCACCTGCTGGCCTCCATGTTGTGTTTATGTGTGTTTTTTCCCATGGTGCACCTGTCCTCAGCGTGCTGTTCCTGCTTTGAGTCACTGCAGACTCATTTCAGAGGCTGACTAACGCTGACGAGGCTGTTGTGTAACGGCGACGTGGGAAGCTGCTGCTGTTTGTGGCTCGTTTTAACTGAGACCTACAGACTAAACCTCGTTATACGTCAAAAGCAGCCACTGGTTTGGGTTGTTTTGCATTTAGTGGTCAGAATTCTGCTGCAGTCGTCAGGTTTTGGTGGTTTTAGGTTGATTTTCAACATCGCTGCTGATCTTTTAGATGTTTCCTACGTGCTCGTCGTGTTTTCTCTGCCAGGTCTTAGGTTGAGTTGGTGTTTTATGAGGAAAGTGTCCTCACAATGTGGGATAGTTGGACGTTTCTGCCTGTCTGAGGTTTCTTTTTCAGGTTTCTCCACTGGTTCCTGTCTTTTCCTTCACGTTTGTCTTGATTCTCCTGTTTTTCGAGACACTTTCTGACTTTTCGTCTCCGGTTTCTTTGCCGTCCTGGTTGCTTTGAGGAAACGTCTCCGTCCACACCGACCCTCCTGCTGTTGAATCATCCTCGGCTGTCCGTCGCCTCGTTTCTCACCGAGGCTCCAGTCACGACCGTAACACATGTCGCCGTTCGTCATCCTCGGCGTCGGTGGGATCTGCTGCAAGCTGACGCATGGAGACGCCCTCCTCCCTCGGCCGGTCGTCTGTTAGCGGCTGTCAGGTCTGCTTCTGGGAAACGTTTGATCGAGCAAATGTTCAAGACAAATGGACCAAACGAGCCCAACTTCACTTTAAAACCTTTAAAACTCAGCCTAAAGACTCATTTATGAGCAGAAAGTCTCGATTCTCTGATTCCAGCTCCTTAAATTTGAATAACTTTATATATTTCTTCCATTTTTCATGATAATAAAGTGAATATCTGACATTTTCTCACCATTTCTGGACATTTTATGGACCAAACTCATCAACTAGTCCCTTAAACAATCAGCTGATTGAGTGACGATGAAGATGATGATTAATATATGATTAAATAAAAGCCCTGCTGGTGGAGTCTGGAGGGTCTTTAGGAGCCACCGCCTTCAGAAATAGAAGTTTAAAGCAGAGGAACCAGCAGCTGAGCAGCACTTTGACTCTTAAACATGAGGAAGCTGAATGAAGCAGACGTGTGGCCGAGCAGACGCCGACTGATGAGGTCATCGAGGTTCCTGTCGTCTGATTGGCTGAAGCTGAACAACGAGTTCATTTAAAGAAACGAGGCTTAACGAGGCCCCGTCCATCCAATAATACTCATTATTAACACATAAATACAAGGACTGACCTTCTGCTTCAGTCGCTTCCAGCTAAATAAAGAGTCTCTGTTGTTAGTAGAATAGAACTGATCTTTATGTCATCATATAAAAAATAAATAAAAATGAAAAATAACAAAAAAAAATAATAAAGTAATTACAAAAAATTAATTAAATTAAAAAAATGTTATTAAATAAAATTAAATAAAGTCATTACAAAAGCTTTTAATTAGAATAAAAAAAAAGTTAAAGTCATTAGAGGAAAAATAAAAATAAAGTCATTACAAGAAATTTAGTTAAATTAAAAATTAAATTAAAATTAAATCAATTAAAAAATAAAGTCATTACAAAAATAAAGTAGTAACAAAAAATTGAATTCCATGAAAAATTAAATTAAATTAAAAACAAAGTAATGACAAAAAATGTAATTAAATTAAAAATTTTATTACATAAAAATAAACAAATGAAGTCATTGCAAAAATAAAATAAAGTCATTACAGAAAATTAAATTAAATTAAATTAAATCTGATTAAATAAATCAAATAAAATCCTTGCAAGAAATAAAATGAAATTTTAAAAATAAATATAATTAAAATAAGAAAAGAAAAAAAAATAAATAAATAAAATGAAATCTAAAAAAATAAAAAATAAAAAGAAAGGAAGAAAGCAGAATTCAGATCAAATACAATAAAAAGTGAGAGTTCATGCATTATGTTGTGGATGTTAAAAACAAAAAAATCAATTTATGGAGGCAAAATGTTCATTTATTGACAAAGAATCAGAAGAAGAGAAAAAATACTAAAATTTCCCTTTTTTATTTATTTCTATTTGGGGCAGGAGATTCCTAAAAAGCCTGTAGACTCCA
The DNA here is from genome assembly GCA_024666655.1 of Dascyllus trimaculatus. Lineage (NCBI taxonomy): Eukaryota > Metazoa > Chordata > Actinopteri > Pomacentridae > Dascyllus > Dascyllus trimaculatus. The sequence goes on along the minus strand of CM045468.1, from coordinate 3,231,456 downwards.
TGATTCGTGTGTGTTTGTGTGTTTTTTATCACATATTAGACTTAAAAGTGTCTCTTATTGTGAAGCTGCCTCTTTCCTTCCCTGTCAGTCAGTCGGCTGTTTAGCTCCATACATGCTTCTCTGTGTGCTCCAGGTGAGCTTCAGCCTTTAAACCTGAGTTAACGTCACTTTAAAAGCTGTTGCCTGCAGGATTTCCTCGCTGAGCTTCCAGTAAACGTCTCTTCCACGGTGCTCCGACATCTAAACGACTGAAGCCCTGCTCTGCTGCAGAGGTTCCCCCTGTGTGGCTGAAGCTGCGTATTAATAGACGCCGTTCTTTATTCATGAGGACGCTTCGTTTCCAGACGTCTGGAGCAGCTCGAACCCGTTAAACTCTGTCGCTCCGTCCGGTTAAAGCTGTAAAAATCCTCCCGTGGCCTTCACTGACCGGATCGGCTCTGCAGAAATGTTATTTATGAGCCGATATACGCGACACATAGCTGTTCATTTACACACTGATAACAGCCCCTCCATCACCATTTTTACTGTTGGTGCTCGCTTTGATTTGCATTTTACAGCTTAATTAGTTAAAAATTTGGATTCTCAAGGAGGAAAAGTGTTAAATTTGTGCAGTAAAGCGACTAAAATTGTCCAAAAACTCCCCTTTAAAGCGTCGTCCAGGCAGTAAAAGTGCATAACGAGGCTGTTGAGTGCAGAGATAGTCGCTGAATGGTTGATTCTGATGACGTTAATGTGAAAACTCTGGTTGTAAATGTGACAGAAAGGACCTCCCATGGACTCATCGTGGCCTTAAACCTCCAGTCTCGTCCTCAGAACAGTCGTTAATGTGCACACTTCACGCCTGATGACAGTTTAAGTCGCCGTTACTGCTCCAATAGTTGTTAAATGATGGTTTATAATTAGCAGGCTTTAGATTCTGTGGGTTAGAAGTGGTGCTGATGCGACGTCTGGATGGTGGAACCGTGTTAAACCCGAAGTCTCGTCCTTAAAACCTCATTAAACTTGGATTCTGTCCTCAAAACAAGGTCGTTTTTCTATTAGTGGACGCTTTGATTTGGATTTTACAGGTTAATAATCAAATAATTTGGATTCTCAAGGAGGAAAAGAGTTAAATTTGTGGAGTAGAGCGACTAAAATCGTCCAAAAACTCACCTCTACAGCGTCGTCCGAGCATCTAACCTTTAAAAAACGCAGTAAAGGAGAATAATGAGGCAATTAAGGGCTCAAATAGTCGCTGAATGGTTGATTCTGTGGGGTAGAAATGAAGTTTAAGTGAAAACTCTGGTTGTAAATGTGACAGAAAGGACCTAACATGACCTTAAAGCTCCAGTCTCGTCCTTAAAACCTCATTAAACTTGGGTTTTGTCCTCAAAACAAGGTCGTTTTTCTATTAGTGGACGCTTTGATTTGGATTTTACAGGTTAATAATCAAATAATTTGGATTCTCAATGAGGAAAAGTGTTAAATTTGTGCATTAAAGCGACTAAAATTGTCCAAAAACTCCCCTTTAAAGTGTCGTCTGAGCATTTTAACCTCAAAATAAAGCAGTAAAGGAGAATAATGAGGCAATTAAGGGCTCAAATAGTCGCTGAATGGTTGATTCTGTGGGGTAGAAATGAAGCTTAAGTGAAAACTCTGGTTGTAAATGTGACAGAAATGACCTAACATGACCTTAAAGCTCCAGTCTCGTCCTTAAAACCTCAGAAAACTTGGATTTTGTCTCAAAACAAGGTCGTTTTTCTATTAGTGGACGCTTTGATTTGGATTTTACAGGTTAATAATCGAAGAATTTGGATTCTCAAGGAGGAAAAGTGTTAAATTTGTGCACTAAAGCCATTAAAATTGTCCAAAAACTCACCTCTACAGTGTCGTCCGAGCATCTAACCTTAAAAAAAACGCAGTAAAGGAGAATAATGAGGCAATTAAGGGCTCAAATAGTCGCTGAATGGTTGATTCTGTGGGGTAGAAATGAAGCTAATGTGAAAACTCTGGTTGTAAATGTGACAGAAAGGACCTAACATGGCCTTAAAGCTCCAGTCTCGTCCTTAAAACCTCATTAAACCTGGGTTTCAGATCTTATCAGTTATTTTGGGTCATTTTTTCTGTTAGTTTACGCTTTGATTTGCATGTTGCAGCTTGTTTTATTGTCGGTTTGGATTCTCATGGAGAAGTGTTGAGTTTGTGCAGTAATAAAGGAGGCAGGAGAAGCTGCTTCATGAGGCTGTTCAGGGCGTGATGAGCGGCTGTGTGGGGAGGAGTCGGGCCGACGTGACGTCTGGACGGTGGGAGCCGAGCTGAACCTCCAGGAAGCCTCAGAGAACCCGGGTTTTGTCCTCAGACTGGAGTCAGAGCAGGAAGCAGGAGCGAGTCCTCACAGAGACAGAAACTCATTCAGGGGAACAGACGGCTCTGCTGATTGGCCGTCGCGCTGTTGCTATGGCGCTTTAAGCTGCTCCGCCATTGGTCAGGCTTCGGACCGGGATCGACCTGCCGGCTGTCTGTCAGCATCTCACCGTCGTCACGGCAACAGACAGGAAGCAGGGCGGGAGGAGGAGGAGGAGGAGGAAGAACGGTGCTGTTGTTGTTGTTGATCCTGCAGCAGAAGAAGAAGAAACTGCTCTGTCTTTTATTTAGTTTTAGGATGATCCATCGACAAACTGCACTTTGTTTTTCTGCAGCACAAAAAATAAAATAAATAAAAATAAAATAAATAAAACCATTACAAAAAGTTAGATTCAATAAAAAAATTAAATAAAAAATAAAGTCATTACAAAAATTTAGATTAAAAATAAAATTAAAAAATGAAATTAAAATAGAATAAAAATAAAAAATAAAAATATAGTCATGACAAATTTTTTTAATTAAATTAAAAATAAATTAAGAAAATAAAAAAAGCCATTGCAAAACAATTGCATTAAAAAATAATGAACAAAAATCGAAACCTTTACAAAAATATAATTTAATTAAAACTTCAGTTCAATTTAAAAAATAAAAAATCAAGTCATTACAAAAAATACAGAAATAAATAAATGTATTAAGAAAATAAAATGTAATTAAAACAAAATTCAATTTAAAAAAATAAAGTCATTACAAAAAATGCAAAAATTGCATATAGTAATTACAAAAATAACAATTAAATTAAAAATTGAATTAAGAAAATAATAAAGTCATTACAAAAAAATTTGAATTAAAAAATAATCAATAAAAAATAAAGTCAGTATAAATGATACAAATAGAATTAAGACCAAATACAATAAAAAGTTTGAATGCATGATGATGTGCATTAAAAACAAAATATCTGTTTATGGAGAAGTTAATTTATTTAAAAAGAAATAGAAGAAGAGAAAACACTAAATACACTATAGATACTGTTATAGTAGTGTTCATACTGAACTCCTCTGTCTTTTATTTATTTTAATTCCAGACGATGATCCGTCTGCAGGCTGCTCTTCTTTTATCTGCAGCACAAAATGGCTTAAAGCAGGGTCAGTTGGTCGCGACCTGCTAATCCCCCCGAGCAGAAAGATGATTATTAATACGACATGTTCGGATGAAAAAGGGATAAAAGCGTCGTGTTCGTTCGTTTTCCAGCGTTGATTCGTGGTGCATCACGGCTCCAGTCAAGTCTTTGTCTCAAACACAGAAGCAGCCGTTCGCTGTTCAACCATCCAGGAAGGTTCCTGCTCCCAAACCAGACTCATCTTGTTGCTGGCTGAAGTTCTGCCTCTGTAACAGGAGACGTCCAGCTCCTCGTTGGGTCGACTCCGGCTCACAGCTGCTCCGTCCAGCTGTTTGTTTGAACCACCTTCCCTGCAGGAAAGAGTTGAACAGGCTCACCTGCTGTTCATCTGCTGGCTGTGGACGAGTTTAATGCAGCGCCGAGCCTCTGGTCTGGCAGGAACCTGAGACGAAGCACCAGAAAAACATGAGCAAACAGCATCTTTCTGATGCTGCTGTGTGTCGCCCTGCTTCCTCTGGGAACTTGTCCAATACTAAATGTCCTACCTCTGTTAGCGAGGTACGATAAAGGAACGTTTTCTGGAAAAACGACCTCGATAGCGTCTTAAAACGTTGCTGGAATGTTGGTCCGAGAACGTTTTCCCTTCGTCGTCGTAGAACAGAATCTGACAGCGTCCTTCGAACATCTCCTGAATGTTAAAGCGGTGCATCTTAGTTTTTTATGTCATATGTTGTCATAAACATCATAAAAACATCAAAAATGTAAGAAAAATGTAAGAAAAGGTTACAAAAAGTCACAAAAACATCACAACAATGTTGCAAAAATATCAAAAATGTTACAAAACATTGCAAACATGTAAAAAAAATACTAAACGTCAAAAATGTCACAAAACATCAGAAATGTTCCAAAAGGTTTACAAAAATGTAACAAAAATTTTACATAAACATCAAAAATGTCACAAAAATGTTACAAAGATATAAAAATGTTACAAATCATTTTAAAAATGTCACAAAAACATCACAACAATGTTGCAAAAATATCAAAAATGTTGCAAAAACGACACGAAAATGTTACAAACCGTCACAGACATATTACAGACATGTAAAAAAATATTTACAAAACGTCAAGAATGTCACAAAACATCAGAAATGATCCAAAAAGTTTACAAAAATGTAAAAAAATGTTACAAATCATTTCAAAAACGTTACAAAAACTTCAGAATGTTACATAAACTTTAAAAACATCACAAAAACGTTTAAAAAATGTTAAAAAAAGTTACAGAACGTCAAAAATGTCCCAAAAACATCACAACAATGTTACAAAAATAGAAAAATTTTTACAAAACGTCCCAAAAAATTTTACAAAACGTTCCAAATTTTTTTGTAAAAAGTCACAAATGGTTCAAAAACATTACAAAAATTTCAAAATGTTACAAAAATGTAAAAAAAAAAACTGTTCCAAAACACCACAATAACACAAAAAGGTCGTGGAACCACATGTTGTCAAAAAGGTGACGGTGGAGTATGTCATGGGAATTAAAAGGTTTTCTTGAAAACATCGCTAGAACTTGCAGGTGGTGTTGGTCAGTGTCGTGGGAACGTTTTCTGCTCGCTGGGCGGGAGAAAAGTAGAGAACAAGGAGGAGGAAGGAGGAGAGGCAGTGGGGGAGGCTGTAATGAAGAAGGAAACAAAGGAAAGTGGAGGAGGCAGCGCATGAATATTAGAGTAAAGTTCCCGAGACAGGAGTTGCATAAGCACCTCTGACCCAGAAACCTCCTGCAGTCGGACTGAACTCACCCCGAGAAGGAGAGAAGGAAAACAGCCGGAGGGGGAGGAGAGGGGAGGCGTGGGAAGGAGGTGAGGGAGGCGAGGTGCTGCTTTTCTCTTTGGTTCTGTCCTCGTTTGAACCCTTCAAGGCGGCACTCGCACGGCTTCCACTTTAAAACATGGTTCATCGTGTTTGTGGAGCAACTCTGGTGAGTGTCGGTCGGTACAGCAGACCAGACCTCACCCTCTGTGGGAATGAAGGAACAGAGCGAGGAGGGAGATGGCGAGGACAAAGAGACGCTTGAATAATGAAGGCGGCGAGGTGAAAGACGAGGTGAGATGTAGCAGGAAGGCAGGAGTCGGCTGGCAGGTGTTTGCCGACAGACGCCGAGCAGCAGCGAAGAGGACAGTTAAGGGCGAGTGAAAGGAAGAAAGTCAAGGCGGATTTATTCATCGAGGGCTTGAAACAAAGGCCTCCACTGGCATACTGATGAGGCTGAGGGAAGGGAGGGACGCTAGTGAGCAACCACAGAGACATGCAAGGTTAGGACTTCATTAACCACAGAGACAGAATGGTTCCAAAAGACAACGTGACCTAAAACGCCTGAGAATCAACAGAGAGGTCAACCCTACGACATCAAACTACTACTAGGTGGTCCTCAGGCGAGCCCTCCTTCGTCACTTCCAGTCATCCCGGTTCTCCATACATCCGGCCAGCTCATCGGTTCTTTGTGCTCCTGCGTCCTTCTTGACGGCCTCGTGACCGGCGCCCGTCTGTCGGTTCCCACGGCACCAGTTTGCCGGCTCGCTGTTCTTAATACCTTCCTCCTAGCTTGTACTTCCTCGATCAGGCTTGGTGTTCCCTCATGCGGAGTCTTCTTTGTAACGTGTACTCTTGCTGATGTTAAGCCCTGCTCGCAACATCCTGGTGTAGCCTTCGTCTAGAGCAGGGGTGCCTAATCCTGGTCCTTGAGGGCCACTATCCAGTAGGGCTGGTCCTGGATATTCAAATATCCGAATATTCGTTTGTGGCGGTGGTATTCGAATAATAATTTTGATATCCGAATATTTGTGCACGATGCCGAGCATTGCCGAACACTGCCGAGCGTCACTGAACGTTGCCGGGCGTCGTCGAATGCTGCTGATCGTCGTCGAATGCTGCCGAGCGTCGCCGAGTGTCGCCGAACGCTCCCGAGTGTCGCCGAACGCTGCCGAGTGTCGCCGAACGCTGCCGAGTGTCGCCGAACGCTGCCGAGCGTCGCCGAACGCTGCCGAGCGTTGCCAAGCGTTGCTGAGGCTGTAGTACGCTGCCAGGTGCTGCCAGATGCCGCCAAGCGTCCCCGAGCGCTGCCGAGACTCAAGAACGCCACAGTGGTTCTAGTATGCGGACTTGGCGACTCCGGTGTCCCCCACCCCCTGGCCGACATCGCAGCACAAATCGAATATTCGCCAGATACTGGATTCGAATATCCAGACCAGCCCCACTATCCAGCATGTTCTAGATGCTTCCCTCTTCCAACACACCTGATTGAATGATCAGGATCGTTATCAGGCTTCTGCAGAGCTTAATGATGAGCTGATCATTTGAATTTGAAGAGGGAAGTATCTAAAACATGCTGGACAGGGGCCTCGAGGACCAGGATTGGGCACCCCTGGTCTAGAGACTTCTGGAGGGTTGTTTCAGGGTCGAACGGACTCTACCGTTGCACAGAAGAAGCCGAGTTTGGTTTGTGTGGGGAGGTTGGAGTTCCATACACTGGTCATGCCATCAGGCCTCTCCACGCTAGAGCCTTCCTCACTTTTAGATGTTGCCCAGTCGAGTTGACCCATGAGCCCAGCTGATGTCCCTGATCATCAACACCTTTTATTCCAACAAAGAGATCTTCCTCAGTGCCTCTGATGCTCTGGACAAAATCCGCTACGAAAAATATGTTTATGAATTTTTTTTTCTGTTGCAAAGTATAAACTATTTTCATGATCAAAGATGTACAAAGGTGCCGGCTTGGTACAGTTGGTGCTGCTCTGAAGGAGATAGTAAGGTTGAACCGTGAAGCACCACAGAAGGGGGATGTCAGGACAAGGAAGCAGCCTCGCAGCATCTATCTGGATCCATCCTCTGACCTCACATGAGCCTGGATGACTGACGGGGGAAGGCGGCGCTGGTAAATCGTGTTTGTGCCGGTCCGACCCCGACGACGGAGCTTCTCGTGATGAAACGCTGGCGAGAGGCTGCGATCGCTCCAGCGCCCGCTGTGATTGGATCTATTCTTATCCTCCACTTCCGCCGTCGGGGGGACGCCAAACTGTGTGTGTGTGTGTGTGTTTCACGGCTGCTGCAGATCTGAAAGCTGCTTCCTGAACTGGGGGCTGAGGCCGATGCTTCAGATCATGCAGGTGGTTTGAGCCCATTAGATTTAAATCAGTTCAGCGTCTTTACAATCTCACGGTCCAGATCTGTCGACGTCTGTTAATCCCTTTGAAAACCAACATGCAGAGACGTCGTGTCGTCATTTTAAAACATCGACTTCTTACTAATCAAACTGAAATCCTGTTTTATATTTGATTGTTGATGATTATTCGCCCTTCGTGTCTAGAAAACCTACTTCAGTATCTTCCCTCTTTCTTTCCTATCCACAGGTAAAACCGTTCACCTGTGCTCCATAACCTTCCTTGCCCCTCGCCTCCCACCTGATCTTCCTCCTCCATCGCTCCTCACCTAACTCCTCCTCCTCCTCCTCCGCTCGCCATGACGACCACCCTGGAGACGCTGCTGGCTCATCCGGACCAGGAGCTGAGCCCCGAGCGGCTCGACGGCTGCCAGGACTCCGGCGGTCGCTACAAGGTGGTTCCCTCCGTCGTCTGCTCCATGTGCTGCCTCTTCGGCATCATTTACTGCTTCTTTGGTGAGTCGGAAATCTCATCTTATCTCATCTCGTCTCGTCTCATCTCATCTTATCTTGTCTCTTTTTATCTTATCTGATATCATACCTTATCTTGACTTATCTATTTCATCTCATCTTGTCTTATCCAATATCTTATTTTATCTTATCTCATATCTCGTCTCATCTCATCTTATCCCATATCATCTCGTCTCATCTCATCTCATTTTATCTCATCTCGTCTCATCTTATCTTATCTCATATCTTATCTCGTCTTGCCTCATCTCATCTTCTCATCTTATGTCATTTCATCTTACTTCATCTTATTTCATCTCATCTCATCTTATCTTATCTCATATCTTATCTTGTCTTATCTCATCTTATCTTGTTTCATCTTATCTCGTCTCATCTCATTTTATCTCATCTCATTTTATGTCATCTCATCTTATCTCGTGTCATCGTATCTAGTCTCATTTCATGTTGTCTTATCTCATTTTATCTTGTTTCATCTTATCTCTTCTCATCTCATTTTATCTCATCTCATCGTATCTAGTCTCATTTCATGTTGTCTTATCTCATATCATCTCGTCTCATCTTATCTCATCTCATCTCATCTCGTGTGATTGATTTACTACTTCAGTCCTGTTAACGTAAGTCTTTCCTCCTCTTCTTTCAGGCTATCGCTGCTTCAAAGCGGTGATGTTCCTGACGGGCCTCATGTTCGGCTCCGTCGTCATCTTCATGCTGTGCTACAAGGAGCGCGTGCTGGACACCCAGCTGAGCGTGGAGGCCTCGGTGGGCATCGGCCTGGGCATCGGGACGCTCTGCGGCCTGGTCACCATGCTGGTTCGCAGCGTGGGCCTCTTCATGGTGGGCCTGCTGCTGGGCCTGCTGGTGGCCGTGGCCACCCTGGTGGGCATGGAGGAGCTGTCCGACAGCCCGCCGCGCTCCGTCTGGGTGCCCCTGGGCGTGCTGCTTGGCCTGGGCATGCTGTTCGCCGTGCTCACCCTGCAGTGGCAGCGTCTCTTTACCACGCTGTCCACGGCGGTGTTCGGCGCGGCGGTCATCACGGTGGCGCTGGACTACTTCGTAGAGCTCTTCGCCCTGGTGCTGTACATGTACGAGCGGATAAAAGCCGAATCTGGAAAGCCCGTGTGCTGGCTGACGTGGGTGGTGCTCGGGGTGTGGCCTGCCCTCACCCTGCTGGGCGTCATGGTCCAGTGGAAGGTGACCGCTGAGGGATACTCCCACACCAAGGGTGAGGAAGACCGGTTGGGATGCTTTTTTACTTTGCTGTGGTGGAATGATTCAAACTGCAACAACATCTCACTGTTAGCAGTCAACACATCAAACTGATAAGAAAAACTGCTCAATTTCCTGAAGATTATTAGTTTTCCCAATTATTTTTAGACATATAAGGAAGTGATCCACGTGTCATAAAAAGGGTTTATAGTTATATAAATGTTATGGAGTTATAACCTCAGTATCCAGACTTCTGTTGACCTGCAGTTCACTAAATTAATGCTTAATGTGAATCTTCCGCTTTAGATACTGGATGAATGTCTCCTGAAGAATCAAATGTTTGTCTAGTTACATAGACTTAAGTTAAGGGAGTTCCTCAAGGCACCTTCATGGATCCCCTTGAGTTTGTGTAAAAATGACCCTCTCTTCGTCATCACTAGAAGTTGTTTTCAGTAAGGAAGGAATACTTTGAAAGCCACTAGGTCCACCCACAGCTTTAGTAATGCTTCCGTATGTCAGATGGCCTCTCTTGACCGACCTCCCTCGTCCTCCACAGTGATCATCAGCCGGCAGCAGAGGAGGATGCAGGTGATGCGGATTCGTCAGCGGGACGACCGCTACCGCAACAAGAAGAAGAAGAAGCAGCAGCACGGCTCCACCTCCCACCATCACCACCAGGCCAAGCAGCTCCACGCCGAGCCCGCCTACCGCCGCAAACCCAACCCCATCCGCCGCTACGACACCGACGTCCTCTCACCGGTAAGAAGCATCGGCCAAGACGTTTGACCACAGTGACCATAAATGAGGAGTATTTGGAGTCGGTGCTGATACTAGCATGCTAGGATAATTAGCTGCTGATTTCTGATTGAAAGCTAGGTAGGAATTGGAGTTACTGAGCAGGATTTTTGGTACTTGACAATGTTAATGCTAATGCTAACAGCTAAAGCCCTCATTTTTTTAAGTGGGATTGAGTTTGGAGGTGTTTGACAACAGTTAAACATAAATGAGGAGTATTTAAGTTGGATACCGATGCTAACATGCTAAGATAATTAGCTGCTGGGTTCCGATTGAAAGCTAGCTAGCTAGAAATTGGAAATATCAAACAGGATTTTCAGGATTTTTGGTGCTTGACAATGCTAATGCCAAAGCTAAAGTCCTCACTTTTTAATGTGGGGACTGAGTTTGCAGGCGTTTGACCACAGTGACCATAAATGAGGAGTATTTGGAGTCGATGCTGATACTAGCATGCTAGGCTAATTAGCTGCTGGGTTCCGATTGAAAGCTAGCTAGGTAGAAATTGTAGTGACTGAACAGGATTTTCAGTCCTGCACAATGCTAATGCTAACAGCTAAAGCCCTCATTTTTTTAAGTGAGTTTGGAGGCATGTGACAACAGTTAACCATAAATGAGGAGTATTTAAATTTGATAGCAAGCTAACAGGCTAAGCTAATTAGCTGCTGCTTTCCAGTTAAAGCTAGCTAGCTAGAAATTGGAGTTACCGAACAGGATTTTTGGAACTTGACAAGACAGAAATAACAGGATTGCATGGATTTTTTTTTTTGCAGGACAGCTTGTGCGCCTGCAGGTTTAAACATGCATTCAGCTGAAAAAAAAGACCAGAAAGCAGAGATAAATAAACCCTGATGACACTGAACGCACCGCCAACCTGAATTTGCCAGCAACAGTGACCATGAATGAGGAATATTTGGAGTTGATGCTAGCATGCCAGGCCAATTAGCTGCTTCTTTCCGATTCCAAAAGCTAGCTAGCTAGAAATAGGAGTTACTGAACAGGATTTTCGGTCCTTGACAATGCAAATGCTAATCGTCAACTCTCTCATCTTTTAACGTGGGACTGAGTTTGCAGGCAATAAGGACCACAAATGAGGAGTATTTGGAGTCGATGCTGACGCCAGGATGCTAGGCTAATTAGCTGCTGGGTTCCGATTGAAAGCTAGCTAGGTAGAAAGTGGAGTTACTGAACAGGATTTTTGGTGTTTGACAATGCTAATGCTAAAAATGCTAATGCTAATAGCTTGTTTCGTCATTTCTTTGATGTAGGGTAGACATAACACTGAGTTTGCATTAGTTTGAAAGATCTTTGTTCCTTTTTCTGTTGGTTCAGAGGTCTGTTAAATCAAATTTTATGATGTAAAACCCACAAATGGTAAACAATTGACTCCGACCTTGCAGTCAAGCCAAGTGGAAACCAATCTTTTCAAGTTTTACTCTATTTGAATTCATGTTTAATTTCTTACTTTCTCTTGAACCCAACTCTTGTTTTTCCAGAGCTACATCCAGAGTTTCCGGGACCGGCAGGTGCAGGCTCAGCCCTTCCCGGGTCGGCTGGTCGGAGGCTCCCACGCCGTGGTGGAGATGGGCTACGACTGCGGCTCCACGACGCCCCTCACCGGAGCTGCAGGACCTTCACTACGGGTCTGACGCCTCCACGACCCCCCGGAGGCCTGAACACACCACTGAACCAGGGAGATACGTGACTCTACAATCACTTCCCCACCTGGGTGTAACCACGCCTGTGCTAGAACAAACCACCACTGGGTTTAAATGCAAAGATTCTGGGTTTAGCCACACACCAAGAGGATAAAAAAATAGCCCTTTACTAATTAAATGTTGGATCATAAACATCCTGGAGCCATCAGTGTGGTGCAGAGGTTTGATCGACCTCTATTTCACTGTCTGTCAGTAGATTCAAATGCACTAAATGCATGCATGCACTTAACACAAACACACACTGCAGCTACAATCTTAAGGGTTCCACGTGGAAACTGGAAGCAGCCTGCTGGACCCGACCTGTACGTTGAAACGGATCAGGGATCGGACTGCAAACCCGCCTCAGGTTCTGTCACAGGCTTCAAAATACACCCCTGTTGCTGTTTCTACCACCGTTTCCTCAACCGATGCTGCAGAAGCAACCAGTTCCTCAGCCTGTAGGCCTCGTTAGAAGTCATCTACAAAGGGAGGTGAGGGCCCTTCAATGCAAACCGGGATCCTTTATTTGCTTTCTGTGCCATCTGGACTACAAACTTAAAGAGGGGGAAACCCTTTGTCACCCTTGGTGCTGGACGATACACTACTTCAAGCGTCAAACTGCTCTCCGAAGGCCCGGGGATCTGTTTCAACGGGTGCCTTGCCCCTCCTCGGACTGTGCAGTCAGCAACAGGAGGGGGGTTGCTGGCAGATTTCCCATCAGCGGATTGTTTTTGCATTAAATGTGAGGATTCGTCAGGGGAGAGGAGGGATGTAGCCGTGGAGCTACAGCGAGCAGGGTATAAAGTTTCTGGAGTCGGGTTGTCGTCTTCACAGATGCCTGGATACATGAGAAAGCCTTGTTTACGCTGGCACCTCGTGAAATCTCACCCCAGACATACGTAGGAAGAGAAAACACGATTCACTGATAGTTTCAAACAATCTCCAGAAGATGATTTGCACTGCTAATAAAAGTAGCTGAAAGATTTGTCCAGCATCTGCAAAGGTGTTAAACTTGCAGAAGATTAGCAAATAAAATTAAACATTTAAGGTGAAACTCTAATTTAGGAATGAAATCCATACATATAAATGTGTGAGGTTAGTTATGACTTAAAATGGGTGGAATCATAATTACCAAACAGGGTTTTTCATGCTTGATAATGTGAATGCTAATAACGCTAATGCTAATAGCTAGCTCCCTTGTGTTTTTTTGATGTGAAACAAATATAAGACAAAGTCTGCAAAGGTTTGACAACAGCAACACAAATGATGAGTGTTTGGAGTCTGTTAGCTGGCTCCTGCTTTCCGAGTAAAGGCTAGCTAGCTCGTTAGCCTAGCTGGTTAGCTTTCGAGCTTTGCTGAACGATGGCTCTTTCTAAAAACTAAATGTTGTAAAAAAAAAAAAAAAAAATACCAAGAATAGATAGACTTTATCTACAAATATGACCGAAAACCATGTGCAGTTGTTGGAAGTCAGTTTGTTTAACAGAAATTGACATTTTTGTTTAAAAAAAACTAGCTAGCTAGTTAGCCTAGCCATCCAGGTCAAGCGTATCTGTGTAATAGCTTATTCTTACAACGACATGAGAAATGAAGAGAATAAATAAAGACTTTAGAGGCTTGAAACTTACAAGCATTTTCTGAAGTGACTAGTTAGCCTAGTTGGCTAGCTAACTTAGCTGCTGGATGGCTCCTTCTAAAAGCTGAATGTTGTAAAAAATCAGAATAGATAAAGACTTTATCTGCAAATATGACCAAAAACATTTCAATCCTATTTTGAAAACCACATGCACTGTTGTTGGAAGTCAGTTTGTTTAACAGAAATGGACATTTTTGTTTAAAAGCTAGCTAGCTCGTTAGCCTAGCCTTCCAAGTCAAGCTTATCTGCAAAAAGCAACATGAGAAATTAAAAGAATAAATAAAGATTAAAGAAGCTTGAAACTTTGGCGTTTTTTCTACAAATATGATCAAAAACGTTTCATCCTGTCTTAAAAACCACGTGCGCCGTCGTTGGAACTCATATTTTTGAGTAGAAATGGTAAATTTAGGCCGATGGAAGCTGGTAATCCTCCCTGTGGTGGTTGGATTGGTGTTCCAGGCTGCTTATTTCCTCCCAATTCAAAATCTGAGGATGTGTTTCAGTCTTTAGCTGTAAAGAAACCCCATTTTTTAAAAAGCAACGAGGCTCAAAAGCTAAAAAAAAACGTCTCTGAAATGTGAGGAAGCCCCTTTACTGGACGGTGACGGGGTGCCAGTGTAAATACGACTGAACAGAGCGGACCAGTGGCCATAACAACTTGTACTTAGACCAACTCCTTCCATCATGTGCATTGATTTTTCTTTATTGGGGACGACGTTTTTGTCAACAGTGAAAATGTGAATACTTTGTTACCGTCTTTACCTTTTTAAAGGGAAAGCAAACCAGTGTGTGGGGCGGGCGGGGGGCGGGGGGGCGGGGGGGTTTACGGTACGTTTTTATCTGTCCGTGAGAAGCCGAAATGCATGAACCCACTCCTCGTCGACTCGCCCTGCGTGGCGCCAAACTCCCTCCGTGTGCATCGATGTGAAATCTGTACATAAAACCGCACTTACTAACTTAAGTTCTCTTCTTTTTTTAAACACTTCTTCATTTTCTTTTCTTAGATTCTGATTTAATTGAGACGTTCTTTTCCGGTGGGATGTATTTATTTGCTGATTTATTTATTTGTCGAGCCGTTCTGTAGAAGGAGACGTCACCGCTGTAGGCCGGAGGCTCCATGCTTTTTTTAAACTGAATTCTAATTATTAAAGCATGTGTTCCTATGGGCCTGTATGCTGCCTGTGTGTGCGAGTCGTTCTTTAAAGTATGAAGACATCAATCAGCCGAGATGCATGAAATCCACTTTCCTTTTATTGGCCAATAAGATTTGAAAGTCACAGCGGATTATCTTTCCTGCTTCTCCTCCTATTCTCATCCTCCCCCCCTCTTATCTCCAGCTTCATCTCCAGACACCTTTTAATCTCCTCCTGCATCTCCTTCAGCACAAACAACGTACACTTCACGTCATCCTCACAATATACAAGCGGCGACTCTGACCTTGAGAAACACGACAAAAGCTGCTGTGCACGTTAAGAAAACCAGAAGGACCCGTGATGCTGCAGTCCGAGCATGAAGCCTGATCAGAAAATGTGTGAATTGCAGAGCAGGAAGTGTTTTCAGCACCAGAGTATCTTATTTAGGAGGATGTTTGAAGCTCTATAATCCTTTTAAATGCAATAATATTCTGCTAATGGTGTTGTGAGTTGAGTATGTTGGTGACACACTGCAAAAAGCTTCATTATCAAGTCATTTCTTATCTGTAATTTAAAGGTTTAACGTGCTGTGGATGCTGCTGCAGTTGATTTCTGTTATTCCTGTCTTTAGATGCGCTTTAAAGACAGAAATACCAGGATTGCGTGGATGTTTTTTTGCAGCACAGCTCGTGCATCTGCAGGTTTAAACGTGCATTCAGCTGAAAAAAAGGCCAGACAGCAGAGATAAATAAACCCTGATGACATTAAACGCACCGCCAGCCTGAATTTGCAGGCAACAGTGGCCATGAATGAGGAATAATTGGAGTTGATGCTAGCATGCTAGGCTAACTAGCTGCTGCTTTCTGATTCTGAAAGCTAGCTAGCTAGAAATAGGAGTTAGATCAGGATTTTTGTTGCTTAATAATGCTAATGCTAATAGCTAAGTCCCTCCTTTTTAAGTGGGACTGAGTTTATAGGCGTTTAACAACAATGACTATAAATGAAGAGCATTTGGAGTATTGCTAATGCTAGCATGCCAGGCTAATTAGCTGCTGGGTTCCAATTGAAAGCTACTTAGCTAGCTAGAAATTGGAATTACTGTGCAGGATTTTTGGTGCTCGACAATGGTAATGCTAATGCTACTAGCTAACACATTTATTTTTTTAAAGTGTGACTGACTTTGCAGGTGTTTGACAACAATGACTATAAATGAGGAGCATTTGTAGTTGTTGCTGATGCTAGCATGCAAGGTTAACTAGCTGCTGCTTTCCAATTGAAAGCCAGCTAGCTAGAAATTGGAGTTACCAAACAGCATTTTTGTTGCTTGATGGTGTTAATGCTAATAGCGAACTGTCATTTTTTAAAAAGTGGGACTGGGTTTGCAGGCATTTGACAACAATGACTGTAATCATTTGGAGTCGTTGCTGATGCTAGCATGCTGCTGCTTTCCGATTAAAAGCTAGCAAGAAATTGGAGTGAGTGAACAGGATTTTTGTTGCTTGACAATGTTAATACTAATAGTTAACTCTCATCTTTTTAGGTGGGACTGAGTTTGCAGATATTTGACTATAAATAAGTATTTGCAGTCATTGCTGAAGCTAGCATGCTATGCTAATTAGCTGTTGCATTCCAATTGAAAGCTAGCTAGCTAGCTAGAAGCTGGAATTACCGAACAGGATTTTAATTGCTCAAAAATGGTAATGCTAATGCTAATAGCTAACTGTCATTTTTTAAAAAGTGGGACTGAGTTTGCAGGCGTTTGACAACAATGACTATAAATGAGGATCATTTGAAGTCAATGCTGATGCTAGCATGCCAGGCTATTTAGTTGCTGCTTTCTGATTGAAAGCTAGCTAGGTAGAAACTGGACTTTCTGAGCAGCATTTTAGTTGCTCGACTATGCTAATGCTAATAGCTAACTCCTTCATTTTTTTAAGTGGGGCTGAATTTGCAAGTGTTTGACAACAATGACTAGAAATGAGGAGCATCTATAGTCAATGCTGATGCTAGCATGCTAGGCTAATTGAAATGGAATTACTAGACAGGATTTTTGGTGTTTGACACTGCTAATGCTAAAAATGCTAATGCTAATAGCTTGGCCCCTCATTTCTCTAACGTAAGACTAAGTTTGACAGATTTTTTGTTCCATTTTCTGTTATTATTCCTGTCTTTAGGTGCGCATTAAAGACAGAAATACCAGGATTGCGTGGATTGGATGTTTTTTGCAGGACAGCTCGTGCATCTGCAGGTTTAGACATGCATTCAGCTGAAATAAAGACCAGGAAGCAGAGATAAATAAACCCTGATGACATCAAACGCACCGCCAGCCTGCTTTAAACCCACATATATTCAAACAAGAACAGTACAGGCCAAACAGGAAGTTCTTGAAGTCTCTCTGCTGAGTTTTATTTGCCCATTTTTCTCTGATTCAGCTTCTTCTTCTCGTCCTGCCGTCGGTTACATGATGTCCTGCTGATGCTGCGTCGACTCGCTGACGACCTGGAGACAGAAAACGGGCAGAAATCTGTGACTGGGTTTGAGATCTGAGATAAAGCTGGTCTCCACTCGTGCTCCGACACGCCGGTGACGCCTGCAGGCTGTTTGTTTGGCTCAAGTAGTCGCTGCATGCGTCTTTGAACGCTTCCTGATGGGAAAACATCCCGGTGTCGTGCGAGGGAGTCGTTTTAACCCCGACGGCCGAGGTCAGGGGGTTAAACCGGCTTTCTAGAGCAGCACGGACTCGAAGCTGACCCCCTTTTATCCATGTGGACCATTAGGGCTCAGAAGTGACGCAGGTTGAACTGGTCAATACGTGAAAAACAAAGTGGCTTCATTAGAAAACAGAACAGAAACAGCCTCAAGAGCTGCTAATAAGCTGTTTCTATGAAGCCATTAACAGGGAGAACGTCGGGTTTAAAGACGCCTGGGACTGATTATGTGTTAGATCTTAGAAAACAACCCAAAAGAGACTCAAGGGGACTTTCTTTGGACTCTCATTCAGTCTGTTTGTGATGGTTTTGTTCTTGTTTTATGTAGTTTTTCATGTCTTGGGGTCATTTTTCACCACTTTATCATTGTTTTTTGTGTCTCTTCAGTCATTTTGCATCGTCTTTGGGTTGTTTTGTGTCTTCCAGGGGTCATTTTTGGTTGTTTTGCGTCTGTTTGTGATGGTTTTGTTTCTATTTTATGCAGTTTTTCATGTCCCAGGTTCATATTTACCCTTTTTGTGGTTGTTTTTCACCTATTTATCATTGTTTTGTGTCTTCCAGGGGTCATTTTTGACCTCTTCATAGTTGTTTTGCATCTAGTTGTGATTGTTTTGTGTCTTTAATGTCATTTAGCATCTCCTCTGGGTTGTTTTGCGTCTGTTTAAGATCATTTTCTTTTTGTTTTATGTATATTTCATGTTTTGGGGTCATTTTTCTTCTCTCTTCAGTCAGTCTTCAGTCATTTTACATCATCTTTGGGTTGTTTTTTTCTTCTAGGGGTCACTTTTTGCCTCTTTATTGATGTTTTGCATCTAGTTGTGGTTGTTTTGTTTCTGTTTTACGTAGTTTTCATGTGCTGGGGTCATTTTTAACCTATTTATGGTTGTTTTTCACCTATTTATCATTGTTTTGTGTGTCTCTTGGGTCATTTTACATCATCTTTGGGTTGTTTTTTTGTCTTTTTGGGGTCACTTTTTGCCTCTTTATTGATGTTTTGCTTCTAGTTGTGGTTGTTTTGTGTCTTTTATGGCATTTTGTTCCTGTTTTATGTAGATTTCATGTCATTTTTCATCTCTTTATAGTTGTTTTTTGT
The DNA here is from genome assembly GCA_024666655.1 of Dascyllus trimaculatus. Classification (NCBI taxonomy): domain Eukaryota; kingdom Metazoa; phylum Chordata; class Actinopteri; family Pomacentridae; genus Dascyllus; species Dascyllus trimaculatus. The sequence continues at coordinate 3,213,050 of CM045468.1, read as the reverse complement.
GTCTCTTGACTCAATTTTCATCTCCTCTGGGTTGTTTTGTGTCTTCTTGGGGTCACTTTTGACCTCTTCATGGTCGTTTTGCATGTAGTTGTGATGGTTTTGTTTCTATTTTATGCAGTTTTTCATGTCCTGGGGTCGTATTTAACCTATTTATGGTTGTTTTTTACCTCTTTATCATTGTTTTATGTGTCTCTTGAGTCATTTTGCATCTCCTTAGGGTTGTCTTCTTGGGGTCACTTTTTGCTTCTTCATTGATGTTTTTAGCACTTCATGGTTGTTTTACATGTTGTTGTGATTGTTTTGTCTTTTACATCATTTCATAATCTTCTTTGGGGCTGTTTTGCGTCTGTTTATGGTCATTTTTTTCCTGTGTTATGTAGTTTTTCTTGTCTTATTTTCATATTTTACCTTTTTACGGTTGTTTTTTGCCTCTTTATGATTGTTTTGTGTGTCTTTTGAGTAATTTTGCGCCTCCTTGGGGTTGTTTTGTGTTTTCTTGGGGTCACGTTTTGCATCTTCATGGTTGTTTTGTGTCTTTTATGGCATTTTACATCTCCTTTGGGGCTGTTTTGCATCTGTTTGTGGTCATTTTGTTCCAGTTTTGTGTAGATTTTCATGCCGTGGAGTCATTTTTCACCTCTTTATGTCGGGTTTTGCCTCCTTATGATTGTTTCGTGTGTCTCTTGAGTCTTTTTGCATCTCCTTTGGGTTGTTTTGTGTGGAAAACAAAGTGGGTGAAATGTTTCACATCTTCCTAACACTTAGAAAACAGCATAAAAACAGTCTGCAAGTGGGGACAAGCAATAAAACTTCAATAGCTGCTATGAAATCTGTTTATATGAAGCCATCAACAGGGAGAAAATCGGGTTAAAAGATGCTTGAAACTGGATAAAGAAAAAGAGAAAGTCCTTAGAACATTGAATTGTGGTGCAGAGATGCTCTCATTACATAACGTCATACGAGTTACAGTTCAAACACAGCTAAATGTGTCATATCAGACGGTGTTTCGTGTCTTTTACCTCTCCATCGCGGGTCTCGATGGTCTTTATGAGGACGGTTTTCTTGGAATGCATCTCCGAGGAGCGCTGCTGGTGTTCAGGGCTCGTCTCTGATCCGACAAAGCATTCACATCATTAATACCGTTGGCGTTTTCACAGACAGCGAGCAAAGAGAAGCACATGCTGGCCAACTCTCTGGGTCGGCCCTATGCTGGTTGTAGAATGCGCGCCCCCTAGTGGTGCGTTCAGGTAACAGCAGTGGAGTTCGTACCTCGGAAGCTCAGGGTGGAGTAGCTCTGCACAGGTAGGGCAATCCTGCAAAGAAAGGAGAATTAATTCACCTGAATGTGGATAAAATAATCCTGCAGTGGTTATTTCTGTCTCTGAAGACTGTAAACCAATTCCAGCCTTCAATCAGCGCCAACATTAGAACCGTTTTCACACTAAATCCTCTCAGTAATAACAAATAAGCTCCCATTTCATGAGAAAACCATCCTTTTCTTGTTTATTCATTTAGTTTTAGTTCATTTTATTCCACTAGATTAACTTTCTAACAACCAAAAGTGAAGCAAAAGAGCCACAAAGTCTAAAGATAGTCAGTTTCATGAGGTTATTATTCGACACCACACTGGCTTCATGTTGTTCTGTATTTTGGATTTATTTACATGATTTCTTCAACTTTTTCAGACATTTGCGCCACAGAGCCTCCTCCGCTTGGTTTAGTTTGTAGTTGCTTCCATTCATTCTGTGTTCATGTGTGTCTTTAATGTCATTTAGCATCTCCTTCAGGTTGTTTTGCGTCTGTTAGTGATCATTTTGTGTCTGTCTTATGCTGTTTTTCATGTCTTGAGGTCACATTTAACCTCTTTATGGTTGTTTTTTGTGTCTACTGAGTCATTTAGGTAGTTTTTCATGTGTTGCTATCATCGTTTTGATTAACTGGCTGCATAATGAACTATAGGGGTCATCTCATTTCTTGTGACCAGAGGCTTTTATTGTGAAAGGAAGTAGCTGCAGCTATGTAGCAGCCAGTAAAAACATGCCGGCTTGTTTTTGAAGTTGAATCTGAAGCCTGGTCAAGATGTTTAAACTCTCAGAGACTGGCTCTAGTATATTTTAAGTGAATGTTCCAGACACCACCTGCTCTCTTCTCCTTCCAGCAGCTTCCTGTAGGTGGCGATCTCCACGTCCAGCGCCATCTTGATGTTGAGCAGGTCCTGGTACTCGCGGAGGTGCCGCGCCATCTCGTCCTTCATGTTGGCGATCTCGGCCTCCAGCCGGGCGATGGTGTCCTGGAAGCCGCCGGCCTCGCGTCCATGGCGGTCCTCCATGTCCCGCATCTGCCTCATCAGGGACTCGTTCTGGGTTTGACGGGGGAGACGGAACCGTTTTAAGTTTAACCTGAAGTTCAAACAGGAAGCTGAAGGGGTCGGGGTTTGAGACGTACGGTGCCTTTGAGCGAGTCGATCTCACAGGTGTAGGCCTGGATCTGGTGTCTGAACTCCATGGTCTCCTGTCGGGCCTGCTTCAGGGCCTCGTTGTTCTTACTGACCGCCTGGTTCAGGTCGGACACCTGCCGGAGAGAATGTCAGAGGTTAAAAGGTCTTATTACCCCCATCGTTATTAAGGTAAGAGACGATAACCCTTCATCTATCCCAGAAACGGGGAAACGTGCAGTGTTGTTTGGGTTTAGTTCCATGTTTATACCATCTTTACAGGTTGAGTTCCAAGTTTATACCATCTTTACGGGTTTAGTTCCATGTTTATACCATCTTTACGGGTGTAGTTCCATGTTTATACCATCTTTATGGGTTTAGTTCCATGTTTATACCATCTTTACGGGTTTAGTTCCATGTTTATACCATCTTTACAGGTTTGGTTCCATGTTTATACCATCTTTATGGGTTTAGTTCCATGTTTATACCATCTTTATGGGTTTAGTTCCATGTTTATACCATCTTAACAGGTTTAGTTCCATGTTTATACCATCTTAACAGGTTAGTTCCATGTTTATACCATCTTTATGGGTTTGGTTCCAAGTTTATACCATCTTTACAGGTTGAGTTCCAAGTTTATACCATCTTTATGGGTTTAGTTCCATGTTTATACCATCTTTACGGGTTAGTTCCATGTTTATACCATCTTTATGGGTTTGGTTCCAAGTTTATACCATCTTAACGGGTTTAGTTCCACGTTTAATCCATCTTTACGGGTTTGGTTCCATGTTTATACCATCTTTACAGGTTGAGTTCCAAGTTTATACCATCTTTACAGGTTTAGTTCCAAGTTTATACCATCTTTATGGGTTTGGTTCCAAGTTTATACCATCTTTATGGGTTTAGTTCCAAGTTTATACCATCTTTATGGGTTTGGTTCCAAGTTTATACCATCTTAACGGGTTTAGTTCCACGTTTAATCCATCTTTACGGGTTTGGTTCCATGTTTATACCATCTTTATGGGTTTGGTTCCAAGTTTATACCATCTTTATGGGTTTGGTTCCAAGTTTATACCATCTTTATGGGTTTAGTTCCATGTTTATACCATCTTTACGGGTTTAGTTCCATGTTTATACCATCTTTATGGGTTTGGTTCCAAGTTTATACCATCTTTATGGGTTTGGTTCCAAGTTTATACCATCTTTAAAGGTTTAGTTCCATGTTTATACCATCTTTATGGGTTTAGTTCCATGTTTATACCATCTTTACAGGTTTAGTTCCATGTTTATACCAACTTTACGGGTTTAGTTCCATGTTTATACCATCTTTATGGGTTTAGTTCCATGTTTATACCATCTTTATGGGTTTAGTTCCATGTTTATACCATCTTTATGGGTTTGGTTCCAAGTTTATACCATCTTTACGAGTTTAGTTCCATGTTTATACCATCTTTATGAGTTTAGTTCCATGTTTATACCATCTTTACGGGTTTGGTTCCATGTTTCTACCATCTTTATGGGTTAGTTCCATGTTTATACCATCTTTACGGGTTTGGTTCCAAGTTTATACCATCTTTACAAGTTTGGTTCCATGTTTATACCATCTTTACGGGTTTAGTTCCAAGTTTATACCATCTTTACGAGTTTACGGGTACTAGTTCTAAGAATAACATTATTGCTCAGATCTATTGATGAACTGAAGTACTGATAGAGTTCTACTACTGCACAGGTTGTCTCATAAGTAGAAAGACAACCAACATATTATGACTACCAGTACTAAAAGAAGAACTAAGAGGTACGACACCCCAACATGAAAGAGTGACGCCACATGAGGCAGTTCCTCTTTGTTGTTGTTGTTGTTTTTAGTCTTTTCCTGTTTGTTTTTGGAGATCTCGTGTCTCATTGTGGTTGTTCTGATGTTCCTCCATGTAGGTTTCATGTCTTGGGTCATTTTTTTGACTCTATGGTTGCTTTGTGGTCATTTCGTTTCTCTCCTGTGTACTTCTTCATGTCTAGGTGTCATGTTTTGCCTCGTTGTCATTGTTCATTGGCTCTTAATAGTGTCTTCTGGGTCAGTTTTTCATGTCTTGGGTCCATTTTTCACCTATCTATGTTTGTTTTGTATGTTTTTATGGTGGTTTTAACTGCCTTTTGAGTCATTTCCATCTCTTTGATGTTATTTTTCTTTTGCTTGTTGTCTGTTTGCAAATGTCTTTTTGCATTCTACGGTTGTTTCCCATCTTGTAGTGGTTGTTTTGTTTATCTTTTGAGTCATTTTTCATCTCCTTGGGGTTGTCTGTGGTCATTTGGTTTCTCTTCTGTGTAGTTTTTTCATGTCTAGGTGTCATGTTTCGCCTCTTCATGATTGTTTTTTTGGCTCTTTATGGAGTATTTTGAGTCATTTTCAGTCAGTTTTTCATGTCTCTGGTTCATTTTTCACCTATCTATGTTTGTTTTTCATGTTTCAATTTTTTTTTTCTGCCTTTTGAGTCATTTCCATCTCTTTCAGGTTGTTTTTCAGTCTAAAAACTATAAAACCTTTAAAACCATAATGTTTAATATTAAAAACTACCAATTAAAGAGGAAACGGATCAGTGGAGTAACCCGGCAGCTGCAGTAAACTCTACCTAACATCTGTCTCTACCTTGGACTTGTACCAGTCCTCAGCCTCGGCGATGTTCTTGGCGGCGATGCCTTCGTACTGAGCTCTGATGTCCCTCAGCGCCGCCGTCAGGTCCGGCTTGGACATGTCCATCTGGATCTGGACCTGGGTCTCCTGCATCTGGGTCTGCAGCTCACGGATCTCCTGCAGGAGGACGAGGAGGAGGAGGAAGGAGGAAGGAGGTGAGGAGGTGTGTGCAGCCAATGTAGGTTAAACAATACATAAATGAAAAAAGTGGAGAAATATTCATGAAAAACTCTGATTTTCTGAGATTTAAGATGCAGATTCACAAGAAAAAACTTAAACTGAAGTCAAACGTTACGAGATTAAAACGATAAATTTACAATAAAAACTAATTCATGAGAAAAAAACACCGAATATTCTTTAAAACAAATTATAAATGTGCAAAAGAAAAAGTCACAGGTTTACAAGACAGAAAGATTTCTGAGATTAAAATCACTAATTTACCAGAACTAGTCAGAATATTATATATAATGTTTTTAAATTAAAGGGGTGGGAATTTGAAAAAAAAAAGAAATTATAGCAAAAAAATGTACAAAAAAACATTGTCTGATATTTACAGTTACAATTGGAGAAAAAAAAAATAAAAAAAATAAAAAATGAGTTTAAAGTCACAAAGTGAAGCTGTGAAATTATCTGAAAAATTCTAAAATTTAATAGAAAAATAACTTGTTGAAGATTAAAGTGGTGGATTTATGAGAATAAAATGAAAAATGATCATAAAAGTCACTCATTTTCACAAGTTCTGTGAGACTGAAGTCCAAATTTTCCGAGGATAAAACTCAGACATCCTCTGAGATTAAAACTATAAATGTACAAAGAAACTCACAAATGTATGAGAAAATCTGGTCTTAGGAGCCACACCTGTCCCTGGTCTTAGAGCCAGACCTGTCCCTGGTCTTAGAGCCAGACCTGTCCCTGGTCTTAGGAGCCAGACCTGTCCCTGGTCTTAGAGCCAGACCTGTCCCTGGTCTTAGGAGCCAGACCTGTCCCTGGTCTTAGGAGCCAGACCTGTCCCTGGTCTTAGAGCCACACCTGTCCCTGGTCTTAGGAGCCAGACCTGTCCCTGGTCTTAGAGCCAGACCTGTCCCTGGTCTTAGGAGCCAGACCTGTCCCTGGTCTTAGAGCCAGACCTGTCCCTGGTCTTAGAGCCAGACCTGTCCCTGGTCTTAGGAGCCAGACCTGTCCCTGGTCTTAGAGCCAGACCTGTCCCTGGTCTTAGAGCCAGACCTGTCCCTGGTCTTAGGAGCCAGACCTGTCCCTGGTCTTAGAGCCAGACCTGTCCCTGGTCTTAGGTCTCTGTCAGTTCATTTCAAGCTTCTGTAGGATCTCAGTTAGTGACTCACTCCTTCAGATTACCTCCATGTGTTTGTTTGTTGTTTGTTTGTTTGTTTATTTGTTTGTTGTTTGTTTGTTGTGCACCAAAGTGATCCTATGTGTGTTTCCATCTGTGAGTCTGTCTGAGGAGATGACGGCTGCAGTGTTTGGTGGATGTTGTGTAAAGAGGAGGAGGAGGAGGAGGAGGAAACCTCTTCGTGGATCTTCTTCAGGAAGGCGATCTCCTCCTGCAGCGTCTCGATGCGTCTCTCCAGGTCCAGGCGGGCCAACGTGGCGGCGTCCACGTCCTGCAGCGGGGGAAGGTTCAACATTCTGGTTTCATCTACCGCGAAAAAGGACCTCGAGAAATAGCTCAAAACACTCCCAAAGCCAGCCGATATAATAAACTATCCAAGTTAGTATTTCCTGGACACACAGAGGCTTTTAACGTCCAAAACTAACAATAATAAGCAGATCACAAGATATTATTAAGATCCTACAGAGCTAACAAACAAACCTGAAGCTGAGTTTTTGACATTTAAACTTATTATAAAGACTTTAAAGACATTATGTTGCTGTTGAGATGTGAGGTTTTAGTGGAAATGAACAGCAGTCATTGCACTCTGCCTAGATAGAGCTAGCTGGTGAGCTAGCGTTAGCTCGAGCTAATAGGCCCATTTTCCTGTTATTTGTATTTTAATCATAATCAGTATCCAAGTATGTTTTATCACTGAAATAATTCAGCTGAATCTAATTGCAATTAAGGAAAAAGTAACACTAGATGTTAAGCTAACAGTTAACAAGTGCTGCTACAAGCTAATTAGCCTAGCTTAGCAGTAGTAGGAGTAGCTGACATTTCTACAGCTTGTAGTGAAATTAACATTATGTTGCTGTTGAAATGTGGGATTTTTGTGGAAATAAACGTCTGTAAAAACCAAACAGCAGCAGCTGCTCTCTGGCTAGTTAGAGCTAGCCTATGAGCTAGCGTTAGCTTGAGCTAATGTGCGCATTTTTCTCTGTTTTTTGTATTTTAAACAAAATCTTTATCTGAGTATGTTTTATCAGTGAAATAATTCAGCTGAATGATGAAAAAAGTAACACTAGATGTTAAGTTATCAGTTAGCAAGTGCTGCTACAAGCTAATTAGCCTAGCATAGCAGCAGCAGGAGTAGCTATCATTTCTTCAGCTTCTAGTGAAATAAACATTATGTTGCTGTTGAAATGTGGGTTTATTTATGTAAATAAACACCTGTAAAACCCTCTGCCTAGATAGAGCTAGCTGGTGAGCTAGCGTTAGCTTGAGCTAATGTGCCCATTTTTCCCCTGTTATTTGTATTTAAATCAAAATCAGTATCTAAGTATGTTTTATCACTGAAATAATTCAGCTAAATCTAATTACAATGATGAAAAAAGTTAAGCTAACAGTTAGCAAGTGCTGCTGCAAGCTAATTAGCCTAGCGTAACGGCAGTAGGAGTAGATACCATTTCTACAGCTTCTAGTAAAATAAATGTGATTTTTTAAAAATTAAGCTACCTTTAGGTCATATATTTCTGTTAATTCAAATACAAGACACATTTATTAAACTTCAAATAAGCAAGAAAACTAAAATTAGAGCATATTTTTTTTGCTAATATTGTTTTTCTCCACAATCTTTAGACTGAAACACAGTCCTCTAGGTGATTCTCATTATATTTAAGTTTTAATCAACCCTAAAGAGCATAAAATAATAGTTTTATGACCTAGATATCAGCTTGGCTAAGAATAATTAAAATAATAAATAATAAATAAATAAATAAATAAAAAACCCAACTCTGTTCACTTTAAATAAACTTCCATGTAAACAGTTTTTTCTGTCTTACTATTCTTTTGGCTTTTTGCTTTTTGCTTTTTTGGCATAAATTTTAGTGTAAATGTTGCATGTTTTCAGTTTTCTACTGATATTATCCTTTTTTAAGCTCCTTTATGTTGCTTTAAATGATGTTTTAAATGTTCGCCTGCACTTACCAGCAGATAAATAGTAGAACATCTTTAACTGGACGACTTACAGGTGAATTAATCTCTTTTCTGTGCAGAACTCACCGCTCTGAAAGCAGCCAGGTTGTTTTCCGCGTCCTCCTTTTGAAGAATCTCCTCCTGCAGTCTGGAAAACAGCCACACAAATTAAAAAATCATCAATTCAGTTGCATCCAAGACATTAAAAACAAACTTAAAACTGAACTTTCCACCTAAAATTAGCAATAAACTCATTTTAAAGAGTAAACAGTGACATTTTTTGTCCAGTTGAGCTTTTAAAAGCGAATATTCAGGACAAAAACATGTAATTTCATGCATTTGGCGCAAATTTAATGTAGTTTTAATTAAGGAGCAGCAGGTAAACAAACTATAAATGCTGTTATTTACACAGCAGGAGGCGTGCACATAGAGGTGAATCAGTTAGATTTAAATCTAAGACTGGAATTGGCCTAAAAAATACAGAAAAATGTAAATATTTCGCAGTTAAATGTGAAATCCATTGAGCTGATTGGTTCTGGCAGCTTTGATTACAGATAATTTACAGGTTTTCTACTGAACTGAGGTTTATTTAGAGGCTCTGCAGGCCTCCTCAACGGCCAACACCTGTTTATTTCTATTTATTGAGGCAGAAAAACGTCTTTAAATCAAAACGTGTGGAGCTCAAAGCGAAGAGGTGAAGGACAAAGCGAGTGAAAGCACTTTAAAGGGCCTCCCGGTGATTATTTGATGTTTACTTCTAACCGTCGTCTCTCCAGATCTTTACAAAACTGTCGCCTCGAATGTAAACGGCAGGAGAAAGGACAGATCACCGCTTCGGATACGTCTCGGCTCGTTCCTCTCCTTTTATAGAAGCCGGCGGCGTAAACACGGCGAACTCCGGGCAGCAGCCATCAGTCATTTTTATACTGCAGGAGAATGTTTTGGATCAGAACAAACAAACCTCTCTGTCATTTATTCGTCACATCTCCAGTTTTGGAGTTGATTAGGGCTTTATCACGTGTCCTGTTCCAGACCGAACGTCTAAATTTAAACTGTGTATTTATAGAAGCCTTCAGAATATCTTCATAATTTTCAGACTGTTCTACATCTTTGCATTGGGGTCTTTGTCTTCTAGATTTAGACAAACATCTTCATTATTCCTTCATATAAGCACTTATAACAGACTTTTAAGTTGTAAATCAACCTTATCCTTTACAAGTATGCAAGAAAAACTGCTTTTACATTGGTCTTGCTGCTTTAATTTGATCTGTGCAGTTATATATTAACGGCTACAGTCGTGGTAGCTTATTAAAGTATTTAATTATAATAATTATCAGCAGAATTTACAGTATTAAAAGTAAAACCACTCACAGTAATGTCAAGAGGCCCATTTCACAGTGTTATATGAAGCTAATATACTGAAATATTTTTAGGCCGACTGATGCGTTAACATCCAGATTAGAACTAGCAGGCTAATTAGCTTTGGAAATACTTTCAGCGCTGTCCTACAGAGCTAAAAAACAAAACTGAACCTGAGTTTTTGATATTTAATCTTATCATAAAGGCTTTAAAGACATTATGTTGGGGTTAAAATATAGGGTTTTAGTGGAAATAAACACCTGTAAAACCCAAACAACAGTAGCTGCTCTCCGGCTAGTTAGAGCTAGCTGGTGAGCTAGCATTAGCTTGAGCTAATGTGCCCATTTATTACCTGTTATTTGTATTTTAATCAAAATCTTGATCTGAGTATGTTCAACCATCAAAATAATTTAGCTGAATCTAATTACAGTGATATGTTAAGCTAGCAGTTAGCAAGTGCTGCGACAAGCTAATCAGCCTAGCTTAGTGGCAGTAGGAATAGCTGCCATTTCTGCTGCTTCTAGTGAAAAAATGGCATTTATTTTCATTAGGCTACCTTTAGGACATATATTTCTATGGATTCAGTTATACAATGCATTTATTAAACTTCAAATAAGCAACAAAACTAGCATATTTTGTTTGCTAATATTGTTTTCCACAATCTCCACAATCTTTAGACTGAAACACAGTCACATTATTTTCAAGTTTTAATCAACCCCAACGAGCACATAATTATCAGCAGAATTTACAGTGTTAAATTAGAACTAGCAGGCTAACTATCTTTGGAAATACTTTCAGCACTGTCCTACAGAGCTAAAAAACAAAACTGAACCTGAATTTTTGTTATTTAATCTTACCATAAAGGCTTTAAAGACATTATGTTGCGGTTAAAATGTGGGGTTTTAGTGGAAATAAACACGTGTAAAACCCAAACAACAGCAGCTGCTCTCCGGCTATTTAGAGCTAGCTGGTGAACTAGCGTTAGCTTGAGCTAATGTGCCCATTTATTCCCTGTTAATTGTATTTTAATCAAAATTCTTGATCTGAGTATGTTCAACCATCAAAATAATTCAGCTGAATCTAATTACAATGATGAAAAAAGTAACATTAGATGTTAAGCTAACAGTTAGCAAGTGCTGCGAAAAGCTAATTAGCCGAGCTTAGCGGCAGTAGGAGTCGCTGCCATTTCTGCTGCTTCTAGTAAAATAAATGGAATTCATTTTCATTAGGATACCTTTAGGTCAAAAATTCTAATGATTCAATTATACAATGCATTTATTAAACTTCAAATAAGCAACAAAACTAAAATAAGAGCATATTTTGTTTGCTAATATTGCTTTTCTCCACAATCTTTAGACGGAAACACAGTCACATTATTTTTAAGTTTTAATTAACCCCAACGAGCACATAATTATCAGCAGAATTTAGTGTTAGAAGTAAAACCACTCACAGTAATGTCAAGAGGCCCATTTCAGAGTGTTGTATAAAGCTAATATACTGAAATATTTTTAGGCCGACTGATGCGTTAGCGTCCAGATTAGAACTAGCAGGCTAACTAGCTTTGGAAATACTTCCAGCGCTGTCCTACAAAGCTAACAAACAAAACTGAACTTGAGTTTTTGTTATTTAATCTGCTCGTAGAGGCGTTGAAGACATTGTGTTGCTGTTGAAATGTGGGATTTTTGTGGAAATAAAAGCCTGTAAAACCAAACAGCAGCAGCTGCTCTCCGGCTAGTTAGAGCTAGCTGGTGAGATAGCGTTAGCTTGAGCTAATGTACCCATTCATTCCTCTGTTTTTTGTATTTTAAACAAAATCTTCATCTGAGTATGTTTTAGCAGTGAAATAATTCAGCTGAATCTAATCACAATGTAAAAAAGTAACACTAGATGTTAAGCTAGCAGTTAGCAAGTGCTGCTACAACCTAATTAGCCTAGGCAGTAGGAGTGGCTGCCATCTCTACAGCTTTTAGTGAAATAAACATTATGTTGCTGTTGAAATGTGGAATTTTTGTGGAAATAAACACCTGTAAAACCAAACAGGAGCAGCTGCTCTCTGGCTAGTTAGAGCTAACCTGTGAGCTAGCGTTAGCTTGAGCTAATGTACCCATTTTTCTCTGTGTTTTTGTATTTTAAACAAAATCTTAATCTGAGTATGTTTTATTACTGAAATAATTCAGCTAAATGATGAAAAAAGTAACAACAGATGTTAAGTTAGCAGTTAGCAAGTGCTGCTACAAGCTAATTAGCCTAGCTTAGCCGCAGTAGGAGTAGCTGCCATTTCTGCAGCTTCTAGTGAAATAAATGTGATTTTTTTAATTAAACTACCTTTAGGTCATATATTTCTTTTAATTCAATTACAAGGCACATTTATTAAACTTCAAATAAGCAAGAAAACTAAAATTAGAGAACATTATTTTTGCTAATATTGTTTTTCTCCATAATCTTTAGACTGAAACACAGTCCTCTAGGTGATTCTCATTATATTTAAGTTTTATTCAACCCTAAAGAGCATAAAATTATAGCTTTATGACCTAAAAATCAGCTTGGCTAAGAATAATTTATTATAATTTTGTTCCTAGTTTTAACCTTCAGAGCATTATTTTTTCACGTGTTCTGTACACAGGATATTATGAATATTATTTTACCTTTTGGAAGATCTTAGAGTTGATGTTCTGCTGCAGATACCCACCATACACACTGAAATACTCATTTAATGTTTCATCATCGTCTTTATTGTCATTAATTCTGTTTGAAAGCTCTTTCTCATGTGTCTGGTACTTTCTCTGATGAGTTTTATTTGCCTCCTACCAAAAATACGCTCTTTAAGAAGCGTGTCGTTCACCCACCAGCTGTTAAAGTCCTGAGTAGGCGAGTTAAAGCTAAAATCCTCCTCCGACCGCATCAGCAGTGACTCATCTGCAGCCTTCGGTGTCTTTTCACATAAAGAACGAATATTAAAATCGTAACGCAGAGCTTCTTTTCACTGCCTCCGTTATCGATCCGTGGAACCAAACGCGCTCCTGATCCTTTAAAAACCCAGATTATCCACCGGGGTTTAAAAATACTTCCTGTAACCACAACAAACAACAGATGGCGCCGCCCTCGTCTCCCACAGGTCCCTCAGTTCATCCTCCTCCTCAGAGACATCAACACGCTTCACCTTTAAACTCTTCAACCGCCTTTTCTCTCATTTTTTGCGTACAAATTCTCCTTTTTCTCACAACCATGATGATGCATTTTATCATTATATTCCATCTAAATAAACAGATTCCATGCAGCCTCATTGTTCCCATCATGCATCAGAGGAGCCGAGATAAACAAACCAGAGAGGAATGAATAGATAAATAAACACCTTCTTGGCTAACATCACCTCTAAATCTCTTAATCTGATGTTCAAAGGACGTCTGAAGGATATTTATCGTTTTAAATCATGTGTTTTTTTGCTCTAAAGAAGTTCCAGTGATGTTTTCAGGGTTGTTTCAGGTTAAAGTCACGTTACAGGAATGTTTCATGTGAATAAAAGAGCCTGAAAACCTCAACAGACGTCCTTAAAATAGTGTTTAGACGTTAAATCAAACGTTCAGAGGACGTTTGGAGGAAGCCGACGTTCTCAAACAAGCATCCAAGCAATGTTTTCAGCGTGTCACCGAGGCCTCAGAGGACAGGAAGTGTTTTCGTTTTTATGTTTCTTACATTTTAGATTTTTATCCTGCCTTTAAAAAGAAATGAAAACATGATTAGAACGTTTGCCGAACTTTCTCCAAACCTCAATCTAACCTGATGTATGGATTCCTGATGCACACACACACACACACA